>BLSH010411801.1:3970640-4014964 GCA_018402905.1 Glandirana rugosa
CCACCCTGTGACTGGACAGTGAAGGGAGAAGCTCATCTCTTAGTCACTCTGTTCTCTCCTCCTATCAACACTGCTTTCTGTGCTGCTTCTCCCTCCATGTTACTGAGCTCTGCTATACAGTAGACTGCTTGGGGATGATACCAAGTCGTATTCAAGTACTTTTAAATAATACCTGTATGAGGTTTTCATGATTACAGAGGTGCTTTGATTTGTAGTGGACTTCAGCTGTAAGGGTTAGGTTTAGGGGTAAGGTCATAGGTGTTATGTGTTAGAGTTAGGTGTTTTTCAGGATTATTAAATCCATTGTTTGGTTACGATACATAATTTTTTTGGTTGTGTTGAAAATTATTTTGGGGTGTTTTGTGGTGTCAAAACAGTTGCACTTGTTTAGCTGAAAACAGTCATACCAACTATGCAGGAGTCACATAGTGTATGCCAGTCCCTAGGAAGGAGAGCCACATGTGGCCCCAGGGTTATCAGATGGGCCCCACTGCTTTGGCCTGTGAGTGATGATCCAATGTAAGAGATTCAGTTCAATAGCCACTCCTAGGAAGCCACTACCTTCTTCTAATACAATAATCTATTTAATTACAATATTACATGTTTTACAGCAGTCAGCTTTTCTGTCATAATCGTCACTTAGATGCTGGAACGTTGAGAATAATGAATAATTGAAATGATGATGGCCATCTTTTTATCCAATTACAATTGCTTTTTGCTTTTTCCAGCTCTCAGGGATATGGAAAGCTTTGTGCTGAGTCTATTAAAGGTCCTTGGTGACATTTTGGAAGTTTTTATTATTATAAAATGTTTCCGAGCCTTTTATAATGTAGGCATTGCGCTCGCACATTGTTCATGAGTAGGCATCTATCTCATTCAGATGGATTACATGTCACGTCTCCATTTTGTAGCCCATGACTCATTGCACATTAAAGTGACTGGTATTAAGCCAGAAAGAATTGATACATTTTAATAATCTGGAAGTACACAGCTGGCGGCTCCATCTAAATTGAAAATGCCATAAAAGTATAGAAAATGATGGATGCCTCACAGCGCACGTTTTATGGCGACCAGCCTTACAACTGCCACTTTTCCCAGCAGTACTTGTTTCTGGGAAAAATGAAAGACCATTCTAAAATCTGGAGCAGTGGCAGCAGCAGACATAGTGCTGCAACCAATCGAATTTCATAATTGTATTCTCATACGGCGAGAGTAACCATGGCAGATGTTTGATTGGGTACAGTATGAATTGCCAAATTTGTGCTCTACATATAGCAAGCCAAATGAACAGGCCTTAGGGCTGATGTATGAAATATGTATGGACAGCCCTTGGTGAGACTTCAAACAAGCCCCTATAGCATGGGCATGTACTGTATTGCACTATTATTACCTCCTTGGAGGTAGCGCCATATCTATTTTATTTTCATTAGTGATTTATGTAAGGATACATTTGAGTATTGGCTGCTGCTCCTGTTTCTCACTTTTTTCATTTGCATTTTATTTGTAGTGTGTTGGTTTGCGCATAAGTTTTCTATTTTGTTATATACTGTAGTAAAGTGTATCTAAATAACAAAAAAAAATATATGTTACAGTCCTATAGTCTTTGCTGACATTTTTTTTATTTAGACTGTTTATTAACCAGGTGATCCTGCCAGTATCACACTTCCTACAGAATACATATTGGCCTAAATTGATGAAGAAATGTGATTATTTAAATTTTTTTTTATTGGATTATGTTTTTTTTTTTTTTTACAAAATTGTCGGGTATTTTTTTGTTTATAGTGCAAACAATTAAAAACGCAGAGGTGATCAAATACAACCAAAAGAAAGCTCTATTTGTTGGAAAAAAGGATCAATTTTATTTGTGTACAGTGTTGCACGACCGCAAAGTTGTCAGTTAAAGTATCGCAGTGCCGTATCTCAAAAAATGGCCTGGTCATGAAGGGGGTTAAACCTTCCGGGGCTGAAGTGGTTAAAGCAGAGTTCCACCCAAAAGTGGAACTTCTGCTTATGTGCTTCCTCCCCCCTTCGGTGCCACATTTGGCGCCTTTCAGGAGGGAGGGGGGGAACGGGGACCTGTTTTTGACAGATCCCCTTCCCCACTTCCAAGAGACGGGGCTGCGGCCCGTCTCTCAGAAGTTCAACCATCCTCCTCCTTGCCCCGCCGCCGAGCCAATAAGAAAGCACTGTCCATTTTGCGCATGCGCAGTAGTGTCCCCTTACCAGGAATGGTGGCTGCAGCAACCAGGATGCAATCCAAAGATCGGCTGGGGTGCCGACATTGCAGGATCCCTGGACAGGTAAGTGCCCTAATATTAAAAGTCAGCAGCTACAGTATTTGTAGCTGCTGACTTTTAATTTTATTCACCTAGGCTGGACCTCCTCTTCAAGTGAAAGTAGCACCTTGCACCGGTTCCAATCTCTATTCTGATCACTGGAGGATCAGCAATGATTAAGCTGCCCTGAGCTGTCCCAACTGCACAGGAACCCTTCCCTATGCTTTGTACTCTCCCTCACAAGTGTGTTGCTGTCCATGACCATACACTCATCAGAAGTGCACCAAAGTGACTTCGATTCTCTCATTTAAAAAGTTTCCTCACCCAAAATGGCCATCACATTCAATCAAGAGTTCAGTGTCCAATCAGACCACTTCTCCTCTCAAAGCACTGTATGGAATCCCTAAGGGTTCAATTCCCTTAAGAGACTCCCTTTCCTGTGTAATAATGGCACGGAGCCACCTATAGGCAGGGAGGCTAAGTGCACTTGCCCACACGCAACTAGTGTGAGAGGCTGTGGAAAGGTCTCTAAGCACATTAAAGTGCTTTACCATACATGACCAACCATAGGTTCATTATAAGAGGACATTTGGACATGCACATACAACTCAACTGTCCTCTGATCACCCTGGATGCTGTTTATGTTACAAACAGGCATGCCTGGTTTGTCCTTGCCATCTGGATGTACCAATAGAATATAATGAAACTTCCAGTAAATTATTCACAAACATTTAAATTGTACACATTGTGAGGGATTAGCTTTGGTGGGGATCACCTTCCCTGGAATGAAGGCAGTTCATTAAAGGCAGCTTATTAAAGTCTGGCTTGCAGCCAGGTTTATTGGTAAAAAAGGTTGCGTTTAAAATAAACAAAACATAAACCAAATCCTTGCCATCCAGGCTCTAACTAAACTGTTACGCATTCCTCTCTGAGCGGTGTAGCGTTACTCCCAAACACCCACAAAACAAAGCTAGTGCAAACCTTTTCTCTTGGACCATAAGCCAAAGCTCCATGTGTCAGCTCTCTCAGGCTGATTGCTTTCAGAGTCCCAGGGCAGAGCAAACCATTGCTCTCTTCCTGGTTATTTAAACCCCAGTTGACACTGGACTCAAGTGGATCACAAAATCCAGTCCGGAACCAACCCTGCGAAGGTGGCTGGTAATACCTGGACCAGATTCCACCTTAGTCCACTCCAAATGAACACATGTGAGGCGACACAGAGGGGTTGATTTACTAAAGCTAGAGAGTGCAAAACCGGTGCAGCTGTGCATGCTAGCCAATCAGCCAGGGCCGGCTCTACCACAAGGCGGAGTAGGCGGCCACCTAGGGCGCACTGCCGCCTAGGGCGCCTGGCCACTGTTGATCTGTCACTGGCTGCTCTGCATTGATTCTTGTAAAAACTGACACTGTGTGACTTGCCATTTGCATATGTATATGGAAATGGTCACTGATCTGCCAAATACCGCCCCTCCATCCCCACCCCCCGTGAGGCTGTATTTGATTGGCACTGGTGAAGCTGTATTGATTGGCACTAGTGAAGCTGTATTGATTGGCATTGCTGAAGCTGTATTTGATGGGCACAGGTGAGGCTGTATTGATTGGCATTGGTGAAGCTGTATTTGATGGGCACAGATGAGGCTGTATTGATTGGTGCTGGTGAAGCTGTATTTGATGGGCACAGATGAGGCTGTATTGATTGGCATTGGTGAAGCTGTATTTGATGGGCACAGATGAGGCTGTATTGATTGGCGCTGGTGAAGCTGTATTTGATGGGCACAGATGAGGCTGTATTGATGGGCGCTGGTGAAGCTGTATTTGATGGGCACAGATGAAGCTGTATTGATTGGCGCTGGTGAAGCTGTATTTGATGGGCACAGATGAAGCTGTATTGATTGGCGCTGGTTAAACTGTATTTGATGGGCGCTGGTGAGGCTGCATTTGATTGGCACTGATCAGGCTGCATTTGATTGGCACTGATCAAGCTGGGCAGGGAAAAGGGGGCAGAGCCGGGGGGGCAAAATTATGTTTTGCCTAGGGTGTCAAAAATCCTTGCACCAGCCCTGCAATCAGCTTCTAACCTCAGTTTGTTCAATCAAGCTTTGACAATAAAACCTTGAAGCTGATTGGTTTCTGTGTGGAGCTGCACCAAATTTTGCACTTTCAAGCTTTAGTAATTCAACCCCATAGCGTCCATCTATTATTTTGCCTTGCATAACGTCACATAACTACCTTTCCAGAACAAAGTATGGGGCACACTTTAGTAGTTTAAATGAACAGAAGATGGAGGAGAGATTGCAGACAAAGGATCTGCTCCTGGTTTATCTTGTGAACCGAGTGACAGTTGGATAAGGTTTTATCCATGCAATTATTTCCCTGAAGATCTCTTGGCTGGCGGTGTTTACCGCTGCTCATAGACCACTGCTAAAAGATCATGGCTAAAATCAGCTGGACCGAGAAACAATTCTTATGCCCACTAGACTGTGTTTTTTTTTGTTTTCTCTTTTTCTTTGTATGGGAAGCACATCATGCATGGTCAAACTGAAAGAGTGCCTGGGTATAAAGCTGAGACTCCCTGAAGTTTGTATTGGGAATTAAAGTCAATCATAAGAAATAATCACCTCTGGCTCTGGAGATGTGTTAGCCAGCCAAGGTGTCTACAGAGCTCAGACCATGATCATAGTCTGATTTTGGGATAACCGTGTCATATATAAGGGTTTACATTGTTGTTGTTTTCCACCTTGGTTAACCATGCTAAGACGTTTGAGTGTGATCAGAGTGTGTCTACATATCTGATCACTGCCTAGTGATTATGGCCAGCTTTGTTCTTTTTATCAAATTAATTTTATTCATGCTTTCTCTATCATTGTGTTGTTAAAAGGAGAATTCATCAAGACGTGTGTGTTATAAAATGAATGCATATTACTGATTTGAAAAAGCTGGAAATGGAAACTGGACATGTTGCCTATAACAACTAAAATTAAGTTCCACCGGTCCATGTTCTAGTGCTGGGTAATAAATGATAGGATCTAACTCTTCTTTTCCTTAGTACTCTGGGGTTTGTGGACTATCCTGTTTTTTTAGAAGTATTGACCATAGCATGTTGACTTGTTTGTTAATCAGCAAAAGCAGCCTACAGTCTTCATAAGTGATGTAATACGCTAATAAACCTGCTGGTGGCAGCCTTACCCAGGGAGAGCAGTTGCTGTTTCTATACAGATACAGGTTTATTGTAACCAATAAGAAAGAAAAGGATACCTTCCTCATGTACTTATCAATTCCAATTGTTTTTTTATTTTTATTTTATGTCATTTTATATATATATATATATATATATATATATATATATATATATATATATATATATGGATCTTTTATTATTTTATGTTCATTACATATTGTATAACAGCAATAATGTGCAGTTTCCCATTTCACCGCTCAGCTTAGAACAACCTTTCTCAAATTATTTTAATACATAGTAACCCTGGAAATTGCTTTATGGGTTCAGGGAACTATATCCACCTCACATTAGGTCACTGGGAAGAATATTTTTTTATATTTGTGGTCACTGGGAAGAATTCCTCCTTACAAGTAGCAAAAAAAAAATAGTTAATTGCGGTAAGTGGTTACTCATCTAAAAGGCAGAAGTTGCTTATTGCTCAATTGACCCCTAGCAACCTCTGGAGGAACAACTGGCTTAGAATGTTGAAAGCAATAGAAGATGCTTGTTCCTTGCTTTTTAAGAGTTGCACTATTTTGGACATTATCATTATCGTAAAGTGATTCCGACATAAGAAAAGTATGTGGACTGCCTCTTTTGAAAATGCTAACCACCTGGCTGTGTTGAGCTTAAAAGCTATCTCCACCTTTTGGATCATGTTTCATATTACACCTATATTTAGGGTGTAGCATGAAACCTCATTAGAGTCCACAGCCCCCTACTTTCAAACAGCCCCCCAATTACATAATCCCAGGGGTTCTTCTTCCTGCCGCCTCCTGTCAAGTTTGAATTCTGCACGACTGTTCTTGGCCTCACGTGCACTGCAGCGTCGTTCATTCACAGAGAGTTCCAAAAGAAAAGACTACCGTCATGGCAAAGGGACTGTAGTTTTCAATGGAGCACAAGTCAGGCAATGTCAGCACATTGATACTTCCTTCAGCTTGGTATGGAGGCTGAATTGGAGGAAAAATCTGCAGGATCCAGAGCATTGCACCCTCGATTTACTGATCTTCATTGCAATGCTGTGCAGGCTCAAGTGAAAAAAAAATACAAATAAATGCTTATTCTTGCTTTTTCAGTGGATTGATTATAATTTTTTTGCAAATGGTTGAATTTGCATTTAAACGTTTTTGCATGCTGTAAATTAGAGATTTCCAAACATTCCAGTATGAGGGTCATATTGTATATTTTACAAATACTCATGGGCAAAAAAAAAATCAGTTTTTAAATGAATACATTTTAAATGAATGAATAAACATGCTAGAAGAGAAAACGTAATATCAGAAGTTCCCTCCATCTCTTCATAGCCCCACTTATCAAGGTCACTGTCCAAGTCTTCCCTTACATAAAGGTCCCAATCAGAGTTCACCTATACATCAATGTCACTGCCGGATTCCTCCCTTACATAAAGGTCCCTACCAGAGTTTCCCTATACATCAAGGTCCCTTTCAGAGTCCTCCCTTACATAAGGGTCCCTATCAGAGTCTTCCCTTGCAAAAAGGTCCCTATCAGATTACCCTTACAAATCAAAGCTCCCCTTACATTTGAGTTCCCATCAGAGTTCCCCCATACATCAGGGTCCCTATCAGGGTCCTCTTTTTCATAAGTGTCCCTAGCAGAGTCTTCCCTTACATAAGGGTCCTTATCAGAATACCCCTATACATCAAGGTCCCTATCAGAGTCCTCCCTTACATAAAGGTTCCTATCAGAGTTCCACTATACATCAAGGTCCCTATCAGAGTCCTCCCTTGCATAAAGGTCCCTATCAGAGTTCATCAAGGTCACTATTGGAGTCTTCCCTTACATACGGGTCCCTATCAGAGTCCCCCTTATATAAAGGTCCCTATCAGAGTTTCCCTATACATCAAGGTCCCTATCAGAGTCCTACCTTACATAAGGGTCTCTATCAGAGTCTTCCCTTGCAAAAAAGGTCCCTATCAGATTACCCTTCTATATCAAGGTCACTGTCGGAGTCTTCCCTTACATACAGTTGTGCTCATATGTTTACATACCCTGGCAGCATTTATGATTTCTTGGCCATTTTTCAGAAAATATGAACAATAATACAAAAACTTTTCTTTCACTCATGGTTAGTGTTTGGCTGAAGCCATTTATTATCAATCGACTGTGCTTACTCTTTTTAAATCATAATGGCAACAGAAACTACCCAAATGACCCTGATCAAAAGTTTACATACCCCAGTTCTTAATACCGTGTATTGCCCCCTTTAACATCAATGACAGCTTGAAGTCTTTTGTGGTATTTGTGGATGAGGCTCTTTATCTTCTCAAATGGTACAGCTTCCCATTCCTCTTGGCAAAAAGCCTCCAGTTCCTGGAAATTCTTGGGCTGTCTTACATGAACTTCACGTTTGAGATCTCCCCAGAGTGGCTCAATGATATTGAGGTCAGGAGACGGAGATGGCCAATCCAGAACCTTCACTTTATTCTGCTGTAGCCAATGACAGGTTGACTTGGCCTTGTGTTTTGGATCATTGCCGTGTTGGAATGTCCAAGTACGTCCCATGCTTCCTGGGTGATGAATGCAATAGTAATGGCTTTCTTCTGGCGACTCGACCATGCAGCCCATGCTTTTTCAAGTGCCTCCTTATTGTGCATCTTGAAACAGCCACGCCACATGTTTTCAGAGAGTCCTGTATTTCACCTGAAGTTATTTGTGGGTTTTTCTTTGCATCCCCAACAATTTTCTTGGCAGTTGTGGCTGCAATTTTAGTTGGTCTACCTGAACGTGGTTTGGTTTCAACAGAACCCCTCATCTTCCACTTCTTGATTGGCATTCTCAATCCCATATCTTTTTATATCCCTTTCCTGTTTTATACAGTTCAACTACCTTTTCCCGCAGATCCTTTGACAATTATTTTGCTTTCCCCATGACTCAGAATCCAGAAATGTCAGTGCAGCACTGGGTGAAAGATGAAAGGGTCTGTTAGGAGTCCAGAAACTCATTGACCTTTTATGCACACGCACTAATTACACGCAAACAGATCACACACAGGTGAGGATGGTTACCTTTAATAGCCGTTCAACCCCCTTGTCAATTTGTGTGCATGTTATCAAGCCAAAATCAACAGGGTATGTAAACTTTTGATCATTCATTGTCATTCTTATTTAAAAAGAGTAAGCACAGTTGATTGATAGTAAATGGCTTCAGCCAAGCACTAAACATGAGTGTGAGAAATGTTTTTGTGTAATCATTCATATTCTCTGAAAAATGGCTAAGAAATCATAAATTCTGCCAGGGTACGTAAACTTATGAGCACAACTGTATGGGTCCCTATCACAGTCTTTCCTTACATAAAGGTCCCAATCAGAGTTCCCCTATTCATCAAGGTCACTGCTGGATTCCTCCATTACATAAGGGTCCCTATCAGAGTTCCTCTGTACATCAGGGTCTCTCTCAGAATCCTCCCTTACATAAGGGTCCCCATTAGAAGCGAAGACCAACTGGTCTAAATCCTCAGTCTGAGAATACGCTACTAATCCTTGCTGTGGACTGGATAAACTCTCATAGAGGGCCATAGTTTGGAGACCCCTGCTGTAAATTATTGTAAAAAAAGTGTCCAAATTCCTCATCTCTATATTTGTTTTAGGTCATAGACCCAGAAAGCAATAAAACTAAAGCTTCATCATGACAGCCAGGGAGCTAACATAGGAGGTCGTCAATGACTGCCCCTATCACTTTAACTTTACTAATTTGCACATTCTGATAAGTATGGATGTCTTTGCTTTTCTGTACACGCAATTACTTAAAATGGTCATCTTTCTTTTGCAGCCAGAGTCATTTAGGAAGTCTTCTAAAATCAAACGGGACAAGGAAAAGCATGGTTGTAAAGGCTGCGGAGAAACCTTTAACTCGATTACAAAAAGAAGACATCACTGCAAGCAGTGTGGGGCGGTGAGTAATGGAGAACGTGTTTGATTTTCTGTTATCACTTGCAGACAGATTCATTAAGCCATATTGCAGCTTCTTGTCACATGGAACACCAGGCTGCCATCAACATTTACTGATACTCAGGGCTTAGGTCCTTCATATTCTTATAGGCACATGAGCAATATGGCTATTTCAGTGGTGCTTGTCAGTTTTGGGGCCAGATTACTAGCTTGGTGTCCTTCAGATTGAGAAAATATAGATCGACAAGCACAGGGGGTTAGCAGTGGGGTAGCCAGATACAGGAGATGAATAGAATAAAATCAAGATTTTTAGCTGTTATGCTTACCAAACAATAGCCAGTGCCTGGTTTCAATCAATTTCCAACCAGAATTGTTTTAGGGCACACTGTGCAACTGTATATTAACGCACATAATTTCTTGAAGCAGCCCACATGTTATGAATGGGCTCACAGCACTCCGTAACGCAGCACTCCGTAACTCAGCACTCCGTAACGCAGCACTCCGTAACTCAGCACTCCGTAACTCAGCACTCCGTAACGCAGCACTCCGTAACTCAGCACTCCGTAAAGCAGCACTCCGCAACGCAGCACTCCGCAACGCAGCACTCCGTACCGCAGCACTCCGTACCACAGCACTCCGTGACACAGCACTCCGTGACACAGCACTCCGTAACACAGCACTCCATAATGCACAAAATATTTACATCTATTTATTGCAGTGTGCTACAGCACAAGTGCATTTACCTTTTCGTATAGGTGGATTAGGGCGCTATTCAGAAGCAAGGTTACTGAAATATGCACATGACCTTTTTACCGCATGTTACGGAAGCGCACATATCGTCTAGTTTTCCATGCCTCAATTATTGAACAAAAAGGGATGAAAATTGGAATGATCTCAAGATGCTTAAAACAAATAAAAAGGTGTTCTCCATCAATTACTATCCCAATTTTAATCTTTGCTCTCTTAAAACCAGGAGATGTTTGTGGTTGAAAGTTGATTAAAGGCAACCACATTGCAAGTGTAGGACCAGTATGATGCAATTTTATCCCAAAAGGACAAAATTTAGGTGCCGCTCGGGTAGACAGTTAAAGTCCAACTAGACCCCTGTGAGTGCAGGCAGAGACAGGGAGCTCGCTAGATGTAGATTTGAGTATTTGAAAATTCATAAATTCGAAAATCCAAAAATTCGAAAATAAGAGCGAAAATTCAAAAGAACGAAAATCCGAAAAACTAACTAATAATAACTTCACTATTACTAACTATTAAATTAGGTATTGGAATTTCCTTTCAAATTTGGCTGTTATTGAATACAAATTTATCCAAAGTTACAAATTATCCGAAATAATGTATGCCACAAACAAATGGAACGTAACAAATTAATAATAATAAATAACAATAACCATCATTTTTTATTATTATTATTTATTATTAATTCCCTTCTGTTCCATTTGTTTAGATGTGACATTCGTTATTTTGGATAATTCGTAACTATGGATAAATTTGTACTCCTTACGTTCACTAAAAGCCAAATTTGAAAGGAAATTCCAATACCTATAATTTAATAGTTAGTAAATATTAGTTAGATATTTTTTCAAATTTTCGTTCTTTCGAATTTTCAGATTTTCTCTCTAATTTTTGGAATTTATGCATTTACAAATTTACAAATTTTCGAATTTACAAATGTATGAATTTAGGAATGTACGAATTTACGAATGTATGAATTGCGATCATAACGAATGACCCAAAAAATGAAAAAAACCAACCAAAAACTAAATGAAACGAAAATGAACACATTTTTTGGCAGTGCACATGTCTAGAGCTCCAAGCTGCAGCTATGTATGGGGATGATTAATCTCCAAGGGGCAGAGTGTAACGCATTGGGAGCTTGGCCTGGCTGGAGTCCAGGCTGAGGCTGCCATTCATCTCACTTCATGCACATGGGTCCGCTTCATGATGTGAGACCTATTGATCTTTTCCTTTGACATTAAACCCAAAAGCAGACATTTATTATACTGCAGCTTACCATTTTCTAGAAATGATGGCTACATACGTTTTCATTTTTAGGCTTTCTTTCTTATATTTTCATCTGATGATCTGGCCAGGATGTCTGTTGTTTTTTTTAAAAGAACAAGCTCTCCAGCAGATATATCAGTTACAGGCATAAGACAAACCATTTAGCACTCGCAGGGGTGCTTACAATGGTTAGTTTATGTAAAACCTTTATCACAAAAGAAAAAAAAAAGTTTGCTGTAACTGCTTATAAAGTATTATCTGGAGTTTCAACTTGTTAGTGTATTTAAATCTGCTAGTGCATTTAACACCATTCTCCCTACCAGGCTGACAATGCTGCTGTCCAAATGTGTCCCCTTTGCTCCTTCATCCAAAGTGGGTGCACTGTAATACAGAAAGTATGTTACTGGGCAGATCATCAGGGAAAAAAGCCTAAAAAGGAAAACTGATGCATCCACCACATCTAAGGATTGTAAGCTGCAATATATTACTGGTTTTGGGTTTAATACCGCTTTATGAAAAAAAAAAAATCTAAATATTGCCACTTACCAGATCCTTGTATGTGGTGTCTCCATTATTTATTTATTTATTTATTTTTTTTGGGAGGAGGGCTTTTTCTTAGGGTGAGAACACGCACATTCTGTACTGTATGAAGGAGCAGCGTTGTTACCCTGGAATAAGATATTTGCTAAGGCCCTGTTCACACTATTGCGTTGTGAACGTTACTGCAACACAAAGCATTCACTCTGAATGGCACCCTAAAGCTCCACGCTTTCAAAAAGAGGTGCGGGTCTGATTTCTGTGCTGCTGAAGTGCAAGTCAGACCAATCACAAAAAATGTGTACTTTCCCTTTCACACTTGTGCGACCGATGCCGCTATTTTGCTTAAATTTTTGCCGCGACTTTAATCAATGCTTGTGTAATATTGAGGTCTATGGACCTCAAATCGCATCAAAGTTGGACCAAAGTAATGCAGGGACTACTTTGAAGTCACTGCGTCTTGAAGTCGTACAGATATGAACGGTACACATTGGAAATCATGGGGGTATGACTTGCCATGCGACTTTACAGTCCCAAGTTGCAGAACAAGTCGTGCAGTGTGAAAAGGGCCTGAAGGTCGCACGATTTTGCCGTGATTCTGCGGGTGCCATTTTGACGCCTTTTTGTTCCGATTTTGCTGCAATTTCAGGGAATGCCTGTGCAAACTTGGGGTTTATGGACCTCAACTCACATGAAAGTCAGACCAAATAGTACAGGGACTAATTTGAAATCGGCACGACTTGAGGTTGTACATACAGTATATGAATGGTTGTCACTGGAAATCATGGAGAACGACTTGTCATGCGACTTTGCAGTCTAAAGTTGCAGGACAAGTTGCACAAGTGTGAAAGGGGCCTAAAGGTAAGGTAGGAGGTTAAACTTAGGACTAAGGCCCCTTTCACACTCGTGCGACCTGAAAGTTGTGTGATTTTGCTGTGATTTTACCGCAATTTTGATGCAACTTTAAGCAATGCCTGTATAATATTGAAGTCTATGGACCTCAAATTGCATCAAAGTCGGACCAAAATAGTGTAGGGACTACGTTGAAATCGCTGCGACTTGAAGTCGCACAGATATGAATAGTTGTCATTGGAAATCATGGGGTACGACCTGTCATGCGACTTCGCAGTCCCAAGTCGCAGGACAAGTCGCACAGTGTGAAAGGGGCCTAAAGAACACCTCCCCCTCTCCTCATCTCCATTACATGGAGGTTAAGGTGTCCTGGCTGTGGCCCACAGAAGAGAGCTGGCTGAAACCAGTGCAGCGGAGGTAGACAGCACACCGAAAGTTACAAGCTTGCTGGATGTCTGGCAGGATCAACACATCAACAACAGATATAGCAAAGCACTTCCAATGGTATATTTAACAGACCAAAAATAGGTATTCATTGTTGGTTTATATGTGTTTTAAATGTAAAATTGCTTATTTATCCTTTTTAAACTGGCCTGTTATTTTTTTTCTGTCCGTCATTTTTGTCTGATATGTACTCTTTGCTGCTTGTAGGTTATTTGTGCAAAGTGTTCAGAATTCAAGCTCCTTGCGGAAAACAATCGTCATAATCGTGTTTGTAAAGCCTGTTTCTCACCGATCTCTGCAGCGTCTAGTCCCGGGGGAACTGACATCCCAGAAATGAAGAAGAAAGCTAATGTAGAGGTAATCTTTCAGGAAGCCACTAACAGGATATTAATTAAAGCAGTGTGGTGTTATGGCATCAATCCAATAATAGAATTGCTTCTTACCACTTCATTAGCGGCTCTTGTATGACTTAAGTTCTTTAGCAACAGTTTTCATTAACAAGTTTTAATGATGGATGCCAAATAGAAAAAAAAAGCAGCTTTGATGGAAAAAATTATATTCAAAGCACTATTTTTGTTTTGTAAAAAAAAAAAAAAAAAATTGACCCATGTTAGGTAATCGATCGCAATAGTTATGTGTTTTATGCTTTGTTACTTTCCCAGTTAATTATACTAGTGTCCATCAGCTCTGTCATATTATGTAGCTCTTTGAAGTCAATGGGAATGCACTGGTTAGCGGTTGTTGTGCGGTATTCCCATGTAATATTCCCCTTCAGCTGTAAATTTAAAAAAACAGGCATTCGGGAGGTGACAGTATCACTTCCCGAATGCCTGCAAACCTCTTCACAGCTGTCTCTGAAAAGCAATCGTGGATTGATTTGCGGGAGGATGATGATGTTTAACACTGCTGCCAATGTGAAAAGTGCCTATAATAGACTGTTGCAATTTTTTATTTACAGGATATTGTTTGCAACCAAAAAATATATATTTTGAATTCCCCATAAAGTGCATGGTCACCGATCTAAAAAAAAAAAAAAAAATCCCTTAGCCCATCTTCTTATTTCAGTGCATCTAGCTGCGCCCCCCTTTCTGCAGGTTTGTACCTACCTTGTCTAAAAGTGCTGCATCCTGTACTGTTTGCAGCCCAGCTGGTAAAAAATCTAGTGCTGGGTGACCCATGTCTAAACAATATATTTTTAAAAAGTTGATTGTGATTTTGGTTATGAAAGGTAGGTAATACCCCATTCAAGTCTGTTGGTTAGCAAGCAGGAAACCCGGCGCCATAGGTGTGCGCAGCCTATTGCATTAGGGTGTGCACCCCAAATATATGAAAACATGGATGGTGTCAGTAGAGCAGTGGACTTGTCAGTAGGGCAGAGGTTGGTGTCAGTAGTTTTTTATCTTTATTATTATTATTTTTTTTATTATTTTTTACAATTTTTTGGGGGGGGACTTTGGTGAAATATCAGCAAGGGGAATCCACACTGCACTGGGTGATTAGGTGCTCCCAGGCACACCCGGCACACTCCCTGCGCACGCCTATGCCCAACGCTAACTTTTCACTGACTAGCCTGCAGAGAGAGTGGGAGGACACAACCAATACTTTGTCATTACTTCGGAGTAATAAATATAATGCTATTTTGCAAGACAAACAATGCTTCCTTTTGATAATATTGTCATGCAAAAAAAAACAAAAACATTTTTTTATGCAATCTATAGACAAAAAGATGTAAAAAAAAGCTTAAAAATTTTTTTTCCTTCTTTTGAGGGTAAATCTTCGCAACAGGGTTATGAACAACAATATAATACATTGCCTTAGAAAAGTATCCATAACCCCTTGAAATTTTCCACATTTTGTCATGTTACAACCAAATGTGTCAATCTAATTTATTGGGATTTTATGTGATAGATCAACACAAAGTGGCGCATCATTGTGAAGTGGAAGGAAAATGATAAATGGTTTTCAAATTTTTTTTACAAATAAATATCTGAAAAGTGTGGCATGCATTTGTATTCAGCCCTATTTACTCTGATACCCCTAACTAAAATCTAGTGGAACCAATTGCCTTCAGAAGTCACCTAGTTAGTGAATAAAGTCCACCTATGTGTAATTTAATCAAAGTATAAATACAGCTGTTCTGTGAAGCCCTCGGAGGTTTGTTAGAGAACCTTAGTGAACAAACAGCATCATAAAGGCCAAGGAACACACCAGACAGGTCAGGTATAAAGTTCTGGAGAAGTTTAATGCAGGGTTAGGTTATAAATAAAATATTCCAAGCTTTGAACATCTCACAGCACACTGTTCAATCCATCATCTGAAAATGGAAAGAGTATGGCACAACTGCAAACCCACCAAGACATGGCCGTCCACCTAAACTGACAGTTCGGGCAAGGAGAGCATTAATCAGTAAAGTGGCCAAGGCACCCATGGTTACCCTGAAGGAGCTGCAGAGATCCACAGCTCAGGTGGGAGAATCTGTCCACAGGACAACTTTTAGTTCTGCACTCCACAAATCTGACCTTCATGGAAGAGTGGCAAGAAGAAAGCCATTGTTGAAATAAAGCTATAAAAAGTTCCATTTGCAGTTGCGAGAAGACACGTGGGGGACACAGCAAACATGTGGAAGAAGGTGCTCTTATCAGATGAGACCAAAATTTTACTTTTTGGCCTAAAGTCAAAATGCTATGTGTGGTGGAAAACTAACACTGCACATCACCATGAACACACAATCCCCACCATGAATCATGGTGGTGGCAGCATCATGTTGTGGAGATGCTTTTCTTCAGCAGGGACAGGGAAGCTGGTCAGACTTGATGGGAAGATGGATGGAACCAAATACAGGGCAATCTTAGAAGAAAACCCTCCAATCAGCATAGCGGTGATGTCACGACCCACGTCAATGCGTATCATCTGCCAAAGACTGTGTTCCTTGATATTCCCATTTTGCAAAATATTTGCCTTTTAGGTATAATGGTCCTCGGAGCGGATTGTAGTAATGGAGTGCTAGTAGAGGAAAGGGTTAACTGGTTTTCTGCAAAAATAGGATATTTCTGGAGTGTTCTTCAGACATCCTGTAGTCTGCTATTGTTAGGTGGGAGGGGATTGTCGAATGCAAGACTTCTCCTGGCTAATCAGTAGACTGCGAATGGATATTAGAAGATACAAGAGACTGTTTAGAGGCATATAGCCTGTCATTGATTGGTGGAAGTGCCAGGGAGGGAATTGTTACATGCAACAGACTATTCCTGGCTGAACAGGAGATACAAGAGACTGCTCAGAGGTTGTAGAGGTATCCATGAACAGTTACTTTTTATCCTGTGGCAGTGCCCATACCCATCTTCCATGGAGGCCTCCTTTCCTGGTCAGTGGTCAGGGGAACGTCATGTGATTGCTCGATGCTATGCCAGGCATATTGTGAGATCTTATGATATTATGAGAACAGTTGTGCCTTCTTAGATAATAAAATACCTGCATGTCTCTCTTCCATTACAAATCCCAAAAATGTTTTTTTCTTCATTTTAGTATACTAGAAACATCATATTATTCTTTTATACCAAGGCCAACTGTGTATCCAAAACTACTGTTGTACAGTAGTGGCACAGATGTGGCATATTATTATCAATTCATTTGTTCTTTACTGCATACAGCTGTTTGATGGTTTTGTGCCATAATCAATGCAGTGCACGGGAAATTGACCTCTAAGTAGGGCTTAGAGAGCAATGGTAAAGGATAACCAGCATAGGTGCGTGCAGCCTATTGAATTGGGGTGTGCACCCTAAAGCTCAAATACACATATATATGACCCTGGCACATTGATCCCCCTGTCGGCACATTGGAAGAGAAGTGTGTAAAAACTTCTCTTATGACAGAGCCAGTAAGAGGAAGATCCTTCCCATCTTTCTGCTGACACACAGAGCAATAATGCTAATGTGCATGGGGTGCGCATGCCTATGATAACCAGCTAGGTTATAGTAAGGTGGGCTAAAAGAAAGCAGAAAGCCCTGCACTAAGTCAGTGGAAGGCACAGTAAAGTGCCCTAAAAACAGAATGTCTCATAACAAATCACAGAAATAAGCGATGAAAGTGAGACATGTAGATACCTTCTGTTTTTGAAGGGGTTTCTGTTCTTCACATTGGTCTGGGGAGGGGGGGTCATTTTACGAAGAGATGAACAACAATCACAATCCTGAACCTCAAATTATTTCTGTTGTCCTAAAAGAACGTGGTGAGACACATGACGTGGAGTGTACGTCAACTGACAGAAGCCTCACTCTCAGCACATGTGAGGAAGCATGATGCACCATTGTATAGTGAAACGTTTTCTTTTTAGCTTTTAGCAGTACCTGAAAAACAATTTAGATAAGCATTCGGGCCATGGCATTACATGAAGGAATATGGCTTGCAGACTTATTTATACATAAAGAGAATGGTGTGGCTACAATGTGGTTTGGTTCTTCAGGGGCATAGATTCTGGTGAATTTGATAGGACATACATCGTAGCCTGAACACCGTTTTTAGGCCTTGTTCATTAACGTAGCTCAGAGTCATCTGATTCATAGAAACCAAATAGATATACTTGACCTGGTTTATAGAATGTACCGAAAATCTGTAGTTAAAAAAAAAAAAAAACTTTTGTTTTAGTAATAACACAAAAAGATTACAGAATAGAGTACTTTCATATTGGCTCGCATTGAGATCCCATTCTGGGAGCTACTCTAATAATAAACTTCAGAGCTAAATAGAATAATTCATTTAATCAGTCACTACAATAGATTCTTTAAGGCTGTGTTAAGACTGATGATGGGCTAGATCAGGGGTCTCCAAACTCTCCAAACAAAGTGCCAGTTTACTGTCCTTCAGGCTTTATGGGGGCCAGACTGTGGAAGTAGGAATTGCCCAGACATCACTGAGAGTAAACCATGCCCCATCATTCGTTTTAATGGCAGGAATAGTGCCCCCTTGTTGGTATCCGTGAGGGGAATAGTGCCCTATCGTTGGTGTCAGTGGGAGAAATTGTGCCACATCATTTGTGTCTGTGGAAGGAATAGTTTCCCAAGGGCCAGATAAAGGCAGGCAAAGGGCAACATCTGGCCCCCAGGCTGCAGTTTGGAGACCACTGGACTAGATTGACATAAAAAGAGGGGTACGGCCAAAGCTTTTTTGGCCATACTTCTCTTCTGAGTTACAGGAGGGCACTTATTTCTGCACCCCTGTGACCTAGATTCAACTGACAGCCAGCTAAAGCCCACTGTCACCTGACTTCCCAGAGCTGGTCCAGGCTCTGGAAGGATACTGACTTTAAGGTCAAGACTCAACCAGATGCCTGACTGGCAGCTGGCTCAGCCTCTCATCGTGTCACGGAGAGCCTTAGCCAGCTGTCCCCTCATCAGCCTGGCACTCCAGTGAGCACTGGGGGGCACAACAGGGAGTGGTGGATGACAGTCACCTCTCTCTGCTAAGTGAAGACTGAAAACTGAGTGGTCAGCAGTCACGTGATCAGTTCTCAGTCTTAGAATTGGCGGGGCACATCAGCATCATTGGGCACATCAGCATCATTGGACCCATGTTTCAGCCATATAGGGGAAGTATGTATGCTTGTTTTTATGATATCCCACACTTCTCCTCTACCTGCACAGTACAGTATGTGTTTTTTTTTTTTTACTTGAGAACCTGTGAATGAACAACCTGATGACTAATATTGATATCATTACCACAGGTTATAGGAAAGCCAGTAAGACCTTTGTTTTACACAATGTAACCTAGGACAAACAATGAACTAAAGCCGGCCACAGATGGGTAAAATTTCAAACAAAGGAGCAGGATGAAAACATTTTCTTCAATGAACACATTTCTTAGAGTATACTTTGTTTTCATTCAGTAAAGTCCATTTATTCCAAAATCAAATGTTAAAAGCAAACAACATTCAGATATTCTTAGACTTTTTATACAAGTTTTCCTAAAGAAAGCCATAGATGAAGCAATTTTCTTTCCTGCAACCAGGTGGAATCCCTCCTGCAGCTCTATTGTGTTCTGCCAGGGGGTAGTCTTACCTGCCAGGAGAACACAATGATAACTGCTGCCGGCTATAGCCACTGTCAGTAATCACATGCAAAAAAAACCAACAGGCTGGTTGTACTGAAGTCTATCAATGGATCATCTTCAGTCAGGGCCGCTGATAGGGGGGTACAAGTAGCCCTGGTGTGTGTACTGGGCCGAGAGCACACATGGGGGCCCACACAGGGGGGATTAGTAACAGATGACAATTGTGTCTCTTTTCCTCCAGCAGATGAAAGTTGCTCTCCTTCCCTCTCCCTTTCTACAATCTTTTAACTCACTAATCTCCCTCCGTGTGCCCCCCTCCTCTCAGAACTGGTGTTTATCTCTCTAACTTGGGCTCCATGCACACTGGCTTAAAAAAATCACTGCTTCAACAGGAGTTTAGTGTTTTTCCTGTAGAAGCAGCTCAATGTTATCCTATGTGTCCATACACATTAGGATGATTACAGGCATATTTTAAGCTCAACGTTTAGAGGCAGAAAAAAAAATCCTTCTGGTTCTCCTAACCTCGTCTAAACTTTGTACAAAAAATGTTTTATATCAGCGTTTTTTTCTGCCATGTGAACTGGAGTTTTTTAAGCCCAGTGTGCATGGAGCTTAACTTTTTTTCTCTCCCTCTTTCCTTCTGATCCCGGAGCCTGTATATTTTCTTCATCTCATCTTCATTCTTGTTTATTAACTCAGTTTTATCTTTTAGGTTTAGCAGGGATTCTGTGAGTTATGTTCTATTTGTGTCTGCTAATAGTTTTATTGTATTTTTAGCGAAATATAGCTTTAATACTTTTTGGGGGGGGGGCTGTCAAATAGTCTGTACTGGGCCCCACAATTTCTATCAACAGCCCTGTCTTCAGTACAACCAGCCTGTCCATAGATGGATGAAATCTTGGCCAAATCCCTGCTAAACTAGCTGAGATTTGATCTATCTATGGCCAGCTTTAGACTTTTCCTAAGAATTTTTATTCAAATTTCTTTCCATCTATGGCCAGCTTAGTCATATTAATGCCTCAGCCTCAAATGAAGACATAAGGTTGAATTAAAAAACCTAGATCTGCTTCCTGTGGTTTTGTAAGCTTTAACTACTTGATTGATAGTGATTGTAAAGTCCTGTTTTATTTCCTATAAAAATAACAAACATGTTATACTTACCTGCTCTGTGTAGTGGATTTGCACAGCGCTGCCCAGATCCTCCTCTTCTTGGGTCCCTCTTCTGCTCTCCTGGCCCCTCCCTCTGATGAGTGCCCCCTCAGCCAGCAGCTTGCTACAGTGGGCACCCGAGCCGAGTCAGAGCTCCGTGTATCCATTCAGACTGATTGGCTGACTGATTTTGATCGACAGCCGCAGGAGCCAATGGCGCCGCTGCTGTATCTCAGCCAATCGGGAAGGAGAATCTTGGACAGCTGAGACACTTGTGGACATCACTGGACAAAGAGGGACCTCAGGTAAGTGTGAGGGGGGGCTGCTGCACACAGAAGGCTTTTTATCTTAATACATAAAATGCATTAAGATAAAAAACCTTCTGACTTTATAACCACTTTAAGTTAAATAAAACTATATAATAGTAAGGCTGTGTGATGTTGCAGGTAGATAGAATCCTGTAAGCACAAGCCTTTCTTCGTAGTACACCTGTCATATTTCCTGGGCTATTCAAATTGAGTTTATAGCAAAAGCATACCTAAGCAGGAGATACGGTACCTTTACTGAAAACTGAATGTTAGATTGATCAGGAGATCCAGTGGTATAGGCAGCTAACATTAGAAGTCAGCCTTCATATTGGTCAGTGAGCTTGCCCTTTATAATGTATCAAAATATTGGTTTGGGACATGGCAGGGTCAAACTTAAAGTGAAAATAGGCATACAGTATAATTTATATGTCAATATATCTCTGGATCTACAATTCACTTTTACTGTAGACTGATAAAGCTAGTAAGTTACTTGGTTAGCAATATAGAGACCAAAATGATGGCATCACAGCGCAAGCTGCATTGCCGTGTATTGGAACCACTAGTTTTAAAAAATTAGGTTTAGCAACAGAGATACATTAAGCTAAACCTTAACATAAAACATCAACCATGAACATTACAATAACGTTTTTTTTTTTTTTTTTTTTTTAATAATCTCTTTATTATTTTAATTCACAAAAAGGTGCATGTGCAGGCCATCCTGGACAACAGATGTTCTTACAAACAATATCCCCAACCAAAATGGGGGGAAAAAACAAAAATGCATACAATAGGAATATAGCAAAAAATTAAGGGAGTTGGAAAGGCAGAGGTTTTTTTTTTATCTTAATGCATTCTATGCATTAAGATAAAAAAAAACCTTTTGTGTGTAGCAGCACCCAATAATTACTTACCTGAGCCCGATCTCTCTCCAGCGATGTCCACGATTGTCTAAGCCATCCGGGACACTCCTCCTGATTGGCTGAGCCACAGCAGTGGTGCCATTGGCTCCCACGGCTGTCAATCAAAGCCATTCAGCCAATCAGGGGAGGGGGGGTGGGACTCGGTCGGGGCTCCATGTCTGAATGGATACACAGAGCTCTGACTTGGCTCGGGTGCCCCCATAGGAGGCTGCTTGCTGTGGGGGCACTCAATAGGAGGGAGGGTCCAGGAGCAGCAAAGAGGGACCTGAGAAGAGGAGTGCAAAACCACTGCAACAGAGCAGGTAAGTATAATATGCTTGTTTTTTTTTTGTTTTTTAAACCAGACTTTACAATCACTTTAAAGGTAATAGGTGCATTTTATTTCATGTTAGATTCAGTACCACAACAATAAAGACAATCGACCCAGGTCCCCTCAATTATTAGGATGGAATTAAGAAGCAGATAGTCATGCCCTACCTCATCCCTTAGTCCAGTCCCTATTACATGTGATCACTAAATATTACAATAACTTTAATCCTTATAGTGGTTGTAAACCTCAAACATAAAATATGAAAAAAGCTCATCCTTCTATATTGAGTACTTGTCTTCAAAGCACACAGTGTGGTTTCTCTATGCTGTTTGGTTCCTCTGTTATCAACATGAGTCACTTCTGGCAGCTTTTCTAGCCACCAAGACTTACAGTGATGATGGGGGAGGGAGCTGCAGCACTCAGCCTGTGACTCATTCCCACAGCTATGCTTGTTCATCCCTCCAGCCAGGGCTCAGTGTTGTTGGCTGTCCTGTTTATGTTTTCAGAACGATCTACAGAAGAAATGGCTGCAGATACACAGCTACAACTTATGTACAGTAGGAGGATTTTCCCATCTCTGTGTATTACCCGAGGCTTGTCACAGCACTCTGTACATTTGAGGGTTTATAACCACCTTAATCTAACATTTAAAATGAAGCCCTGACTCAAAAATAGGTTTAATAATGTATCCACTCACCCCCTATCCCCAAAATCCTAACCCTTAAAGCCAAAGTCCATCTTGGGCAAAAAAATAAATAAGTAAAGCACTGCCTGGCCTCCTATAGAAATAAAAAATAAAGAAACAATCTTGCTACAGTACTCACCCTATCTCCAGCATTGGCCTCTGTAGATTCACCCACTTACTGACCCAGAGCTGGTTCTCTTTTGGGTTGAATGATGTCGTACCGCTTGCTTTGATTGAGCCCAGGATGTCAAAGGCCTACCTCCAGCCAATGACTCAATGGGAAATTCTGCAGAGAATGGCCACATGTCTTTAAGTGATGCCTATTCTTTACTATATTCAGGGTCCACCCAGTTCTCAAAGAGGAAGAGAACCTGTGATGTCCCTTTACCAAAGACACCTGAAAGAAAGGTGTGTGTATATACAGTTTATTTTTTAATGAGCCAGGTTGTGCTGCAGTGGTGGAGAAAGGGGCAAATGGAGGAACGTGATCTTGAGCCTAAAGTTTGGCTTTATCCTCTAACACTTAACTATAACCCTAACCTTTTATCTAATGCTAAGTGAACCTAAAGGAACATCCTTACCTTGTTGGGTTCTGCAGCTCACTTGAAATGTCCACTTTTTATGGTAAGGCGATAACCCAGTTTGATTCTGGATTTTGCCACCGTCTGCACTGTGACTGATATTTTTCAAACTTTTGATGTCATTTTTCCAGCAACTCTGCTCTTTATATCAACGATGATGTGTATAAACTTCTTAACAAATGTCTTCAAAGCCATCATTCGCTCTGCTTGCACATTTTTATAGTATAGCCTTGACAGTCAATGCTTTTAGAGATTTAACAAACAACTTCAGGTTGAAGTGATAAACAATTTTAAATGCTTACTTCAGAATAAATAAGGCAAAGTTTATAATGTAGAGAAGAAGTGGTTTTATCTTGCACATGATAACTCTAAACTGGAACATATTTCTAAATGTGCCCTGAAGGCATTTTCGGCAGCAAGAATTATACTAATTCTCTTTAAATTAGCACATTTTGCACTTTTTGCTGGGAACATTAAAAATTTAAATGCCGACAGGTTATGATAAAGCACTCTGAATGAAGGAGGAGTAGGGCCACTTGCCAAAAAAAAATCGTGCATAGTTCAATTATTGATTATTCAGTAACAAAGTCACATATATTTTTCAGCCAAATGGTCAAGTTTAAAGGGTCAGTTCACTCAAACTGGATATTCTGTTTTTGGGGGAATGACCGCAAGAGTTGTACAGCTCAGTTTTAGGTTTTCCCACTCGAGAAACCATCATAAGGAGTCTCACACTCTGTGAATGAACTCTGAATGCAGCAGAAAGATTGAGACTTTTGCTGGTCCATCTTAAGGCATGAGACTCTTTAACACAAGGAACAGAATTTAGATGACAAGTTGTAAGATTTTTCTATTGGGGAATTGGTTGTTTGGCACACTAAAGTCTACCCATAGATTTAACCTCAATTTTTAATGTATTATATCTTTATACTGCATTTTAGTTTCTCAGTGGTACCTGCATGTACTCCATGCTGGTTGTAACTACGATATGTCTTGGAGAGTTGCTTAAAGTTAAAAAAGAGTAGCCCAAAGCAAAAAAATAAATAATAAGCAAAGGGGTAACATGACTGGGAAAACAGGGGAAACGTGGAGAGAGAGTGTTAATTTAAGTTAGAAGAATACAGGAGAGGCACTTAGTGATTGGAGGGTTCATAGTGGGAGGAGGGGCTGCAGGGGGTCTTCAAGGCGGGTTTGTGAAGTTACAGGCAATCGGAGGAGAGCTGTTGGAGAAGAAAGTTCCCACCCACCTGCCCCTGAGTCAGATCAATTTTCCTGGGATGGTTATAGGGGTATGGCGATTGGGGTCTTTGGAGGCATTTTAAAAATCTGCTGCGATTAGCATATTAGGGACCCGTCTAAGGTATAGAGTCCCCTGTGGAATACCCGTTAATGGTTGTTTAACTGGTAAGTTGAATGGAGAGGTATCTGCAGAGAATTGTGGTCGTCTCTGAGCCGGTGTGGTGCAGCTGGGGACTGTGTAAGTAGTTACGCAGATGCAATGTATATATTTCATGTGTTGTGCCTCCGAAGATCGGCAACGTTATGTTTGTTACTTTATTATTACTATTATTACTGGAATGTTTTGTTATATTTGGTTATTTGTTATTAAATGGCCGCTCCGGCCAATTGTTGTGGTGTTTATTGTAGTTAAGTTTAGCATAGTGATCAATTATCACGTGGGGTTGATGACATCTGTTGTGCCTTAGTCATGTATTAACTCAAATACTGTACTATGTACAGGATGACAGGGATGGGTCCTGAACGGGAGGTATGTTTCCCCATTATTTGGGTTGTGGTCCCATTAAAGAGGATGAGTTGTATGTATTTTTGAGTATTCATGGGTACTCACCCATTCAGAGTGAGGGGTTCCAGGGTAGTCGGCTTGTAGAGGAAAGGATTACAGTCCTCTCAGGATTGGTAAGTCCTTGTTTGGGATTTGAAAGTTGGAGGCTCGGAGAAGCGTTTGAGTGGGAAAGAGTCTCCAAACCCTGATTAAGAAGGACTTTGGTCCTGAAGGGGCAAAGCCACCTGCAAGAGAAGCCTAAAGAGGAACAGGAAGCCATTAGCAGAGTTGTGTGAAGTGGACTGTGTAGCATCACACAGCTGAATGAGCAGTGTGGACTGGCTGATGACTAAGGCACGGTTGCTGAACTGTGGAGACCTCCTCTTTGGGACCCCTGAGGTAGGCACGAACTTTCAAAAACCCTGTTAAAGGTCAAGTGAAACTGGTGGTGAGCCAATGTGTTCTTTTTCCATTATACCAATGTTAGGGACTATTTTGCATTTGTTTGCTGAGGAAGGCTGATTAGCTTGCTGTTGTTGTTTTTTTTTTTTTTTGAAAATACAATAAAGACTGTTTGCTTTTTCCAAATGGCTGGCTGGTGATCTTGGACTCCCCAGATTACAACTAGCATTTAATGAGAGAAACTCTCGTGCAGTAAACCTTCTTAATGAATTCATCCTCCTAAAGTTTGTACAAAAAAGTTAACTTTAAGATGGTTGGTTATTTAGACATTTTATTACACGGGGACTTAACTCTGGTTGCATTTAAGGAGAGAATATACAGTATCTCACTGAGTACACCCCTCACATTTTTGTAAATATTTCATTATCTCTTTTCGTGCGACAACGTGGAAGAAATTACACTTTGCTGCATAGTGAGTGTACAGCTTGTATAACAGTGTAAATTTGCTATCCCCTCAAAATAACTCAACACACAGCCATTAATGTCTAAACCACTGGCAACAAAAGTGAGTACACCCCTAGGTGAAAATGTCCAAATTGGGCCCAATTAACCATTTTCCCTCCCCGGTGTCATGTGACTCATTAGTGTTACAAGGTCTCAGGTGTGAATGGGGAGCAGGAGTGTTAAATTTGGTGTTATCGCTCTCACTCTCTCATACTGGTCACTGGAAGTTCAACATGACACCTCATGACAAAGAACTCTCTGAGGATCTGAAAAAAGAATTGTTGCTCTACATAAAGATGGCCTAGGCTATAAGAAGATTGCCAACACCCTGAAACTGAGCTGCAGGACGATGGCCAAGACCATACAGCAGTTTAACAGGACAGGTTCCACTCAGAACAGGCTTCGCCATGGTCGACCAATGAGGTTGACTGCACGTGCTCAGCGTTATATCCAGAGGTTGTCTTTGGGAAATAGATGTGTGAGTGCTGCCAGCATTGCTGCAGAGGTTGAAGGGGTGGGGAGGTGTCAGGGCTCAGACCATACGCCGCACACTGCATCAAATTGGTCTGCATGGCTGTTGTCCCAGAAGGAAGCCTCTTCTAAATGATGCTGAAGACAAGCAAACTAAGGACATGGATTACTGGAACCATGTCTGTGGTCTGATGAGACCAAGATAAATGTATTTGGTTCAGATGATGTCAAGCGTGTGTGGTGGCAACCAGGTGAGGAGTACAAAGACAAGTGTGTCTTGCCTACAGTCAAGCATGGTGGTGGGAGTGTTATGATCTGGGGCTGCATGAGTGCTGCTGGCGCTGGGGAGCTACAGTTCATTGAGCGAACCATGAATGCCAACATGTACTGTGACATACTGAAGCAGAGCATGACCCCCTCCCTTCGGAGACTGGGTTGCAGGGCAGTATTCCAACATAACGACCCCAAACACACCTCCAAGACGACCACTGCCTTGCTAAAGAAGCTCAGGGTAAAGGTGATGGACTGGCCAAGCATGTCTCCAGACCTAAACCCTATTGAGCATCTGTGGGGCATACTCAAATGGAAGGTGGAGGAATGCAAGGTCTCTAACATCCACCAGCTCCCTGATGTCGTCATAGAGGAGTGAAAGAGGACTCCAATGGCAACCTGTGAAGCTCTGGTGAACTCCATGCCCAAGAGGGTTAAGGCAATGTTGGAAAATAATGGTGGCCACACAAAATATTGACACTTTGAGCACAATTTGGACATTTTCACTTAGGGGTGTACTCACTTTTGTTGCCAGCGGTTTAGACATTAATGGCTGTGTTGAGTTATTTTGAGGGGACAGCAAATTTACGCTGTTATACAAGCTGTACACTCACTACTTTACATTGTAGCAAAGTTGTCACATGAAAAGATATAATAAAATATTTACAAAAATGTGAGGGGTGTACTCACTTTTGTGAGACACAATATTTCATAGACAAAGTCTTTATATAAATTTATTTCATACATTGTCTATAATACTCTGAGAGGAGTATCCAGTTACATGATAAGGGCAATATGGGCTCTTGAAAAACCTCACTGCAATGTCTCATTGCTAATTACTGCTGACAGTTCAGCGAAAGGAGAAGCAGCACGCTGATACTCCTATCGGCAAGACTCTCCTTCTGTCAGCATCCTCTTTGCTAGCACATGAGCACTGCAGCACAGCTGACTGGGCCCCTACAAGAGGCTGATACCAGGTTGAATTTAGGTTATTACACTGCTTGCATTAAAAAAAAAAGTAGTGACTACAGAGCTGCATTTATATGTTGCTTTACTGCATATATGCCTGGAAGTTTGCTTTAATGTTAAGTAATTGGCTTTTATTGCATTTATATATGTTCTATCCATTTTGGACAGAACTGGAGTTAAACTTTAAAGCAAAAATAAAAAAGAAAGCATCACATTTAAATTTTTATTTTACTGCCTCAGTCCACAAACTGCTCGAAGTTGGATTGTAATATATGGTTGTTATTTGTTATATTGATTTATGTTGAGCTTTTTCATTATCACATAGTTTTATTATAATGCAAGGCATGGGTAAGCAGTGTTACTTTATTGCAGTCTGTTCTTTTATAATTAACCATGTCACTAAAATGACCACTTGATTTAATCCTGCAGCAAGAGAGTTTAATACGGATCAATGTAGCACATTAATTAATAGCATTATAAAATTGGTATAAGACCAGTTTTATGGACATAAAATTCATTGCCTTGGCAAGCGCTTACAGGAGAATTTGTGTTTTCCTTTGTTTCAGAGGCAAATTTCCCTGTCTCCAGAAAGCAGTGTCATGAGTAGCACCATCCTTTTCCTGGAAAAAGGGAAGACGTGGTACAAAATGTGGGCTTGTGTCCCCAAGAACGAACCTCTTGTCATGTATCTCCAAGGCTCCAGTCAGGTAAGAATCTCTCAGTGGCTCATTGGTGGACGCGTTTATTCTTTGACAGTGGTTCTAGAATCATTATATAGAAGTCTTGCTCAGAGTCCACCCAAAGCTGATATTTTAGCCAGTAGACCTGTACTGAGAGAAATATGTATCACTGATCTTTCTAAAAATGCTAGTTGCCTGTTTGTCATGCTGACAAAAAGCATGTAGATTAGGATTTTACTGCTTCAATTCTTGTTCTAGGTAAGTGTATCAGAAAGTACTGAGATTAAAAACGTGGTAACATTAAAGGCTTTTTTTTATTTTAATTCCTTTATTGAGCGCAACAAATTGCATCATACAAAAGGGCTTGAATACAAAATGAAACTGGGAAACAAAGTCTTGGACAGTAGACCATGATGAAAACTGTAGAGCAAGCAGCTTGAGCACATCATCTAAAAACAATACAGTCAGATAATATAGCAGTTCCAAAGGTAACTTGACATAGAAAATGACACCTCCAGTAATGTGTTATGAAATACAAACAAATAATTAAAAAGTGAAGGACAGCATATGAACTGGATAGGGGAGAACACAAAAAGCCAAATCATGACGCTGCAAAAAAAAAAAAAGGCTGATGCATGGGAAAACATACCGGTATATGTATCCGGCAGATGGTCATACGGCAAAGTTAGATAACAAAGTGAGGAAAACTGGGATGAGGAGACAGAAAAAGTGAGGGAGGTAGGGGAAGGAAGAGGAGAATAAGAAAGGGAGGGAAGGGGGAAGAACAGGGAGGAAGAGTGAGTAAGAAATAGAAAAGCCAGGTTGTGGATCAGAGGAGCAAGGAAGGACTCTCCAGGGGAGAAACACAGGTGGCCCAAAACATGTTACACAGGTTGTGTAAACCCATTGAGATAAGCCTTGGTATATACAAAATACAGCCATGGTCTCCAGGTGTCACGGAAAGTATCTCCCATGTTGTGCACAGACAGTAGCCATGAGATCTTCCATGTCCCTGACATGCTTCCCCCTCCTCTCCCATCAGTGACTTCCAGCCTTCTAATTTCTAATGTATACACAGAGCAGAATCTCTGAAAGGGGAGAGCATCTGAGAGAAGGACTTGGATAACTTTAGTACTGTGAACTTTGAGGATGAATTGCTGCACAGTGACTGTAGCTACATGGGTCCATGAAAGCTTGTTGTAAGCTTATTTGCTGCATATTACGAATATGCAAGATCGTCAGTGTTTATGGCCTGGCCATTGATTTACTTTAAAGAGAACAGAGCAGAGGTTAAAAATCCCCAGGGGAACAAGGGGAGTGATAGTTCAAAGCAGGTGAAGAAGAGTAAGAAACTACAGCAACCCAAATGAGGTATCCATAATACAAGCACTGGATATTAATATTTCTGTTAACCCAGTTTTGTATTTAATGAAAAGAGACAGAATAGTGCTGAAAAGACCCAGCTTGATAGCTGGGGAAAGATGAGTAAAGAAGTACCCACTGAATTGGTACCTAGGGCTATTATACATCCTACATAAACCTCCAGATAGTATTACGGTGGCATTCTAGTTTATTAATAACAGAATCCCCCTCCTTATTCTAGTTTGCAAGTATACCCACATTCTTGGAGCCTATTTGTTCTTGATGTAGAAAGAGCTGTAGTGATCCAAGAGCTGACAGTCTGCTACTCAGCTTTCTTTTTCTTGCTACTAGAGAGACTCAGCATTCGTTTTCAGATTACAGCAGCACTTCCTACACCAGCAAGAAGCTGAATAAAAAAGTTGGTGTTGCTGGGTGGGGGAAGCTGTTCCCACTGGGAAAAGATAGTGATTATTGCTAGCGGCTATTGCAGCAACTTGCGATAATCGGAAGCAAATCTGGTAGGCGATCAATCAACTTGGTACATTCAGCCTACCCATTAATGGTTTTAATCTCAGCTGGTTCCAGCTAAATTGGTTGAGATTCGAATTGTGTATGGCTGGCTTAAGCCCTCCTCAGCCTATCCAAAACTAACAAAAACGTTTTGAAGTTCCAGTTTATTATGGCCTATAAGACTGCACCCCTAGGCCTGGCCTTCCTGTCCCTTGGCCTAGCCCTGCTCATATTCATCATCTGTTTATCTGCTCAGGACTGTCTTCACTTTTATTTTTCACTTTTCACTTAATTAAGTTTAAAATATATTCTCAATGCTGACATAAATGTGCACATGCATGATATATAGGTATATAAAGATGTTTGTAATAGTTTGAGTACTCAGAGCCATCTGGCTTTTTATTCTATACCAAGATAAATATTATATCTTCAAAAAATAGCAGTTTAATTATCCTGCCTGTAACCTACACACCATAGTAAGAGTCCCTCCTGTGCTCAGCAATCATAAACTTTATGTTCCCTCTGAACGAGAGAGTGAGACATGGCGTACAAATTATTTTCACGCGTTTCAGCTCTTCCATTTGCATGCTTCTCAAGGTGATCATATAAACGCCACTTCTGCCAAAGCAAGAATAAAACGTGTGACTTGCCCTAATGTACTTTTCAGAGTAAGAAGTACATGAGAATGTTTGTTATACAGCTGCATCAGAAATGGATTACCATTTTATCACATGGTTACTTCTGCTTGTGCAGATACAGCTTGTTCTGTTTTATTTTTAAAATGTAAAGAAAAAGTTATATACTATTTTCTCCCTTTTTTAAGTTCTATATTTGAGACCCATTCAAAAATGAAAATTGGAGTATAAAGGCTATATTTTCAATATTGGTTGTATTTCAAATGATTTCTCTCCTTTGTGGATCCTTTTTGTAAATGTCTTTTTCTGCACTGCTATGTAATAGCACATCTAATGCTTGTTAACATTTGCTTGAAAAAATCAATGAAGCATTGAATGAAAAAAAAAAAGCAACTAGTCTGAAGCTGATTCAGATAATGGCTTGCCAACAAAGATGGGGGTGCTATAGTCTCCAGCTGCAAATCATTTGTAAACACCCGATGAGTGTTTCAGCACTCTGAATTGATATTTTAGTCTTCTCCAAATAAGTGTATGAACTGCCTACAGCTCCCCATTTTAGGGAAGTGGTAGGTAGGATTTGAAAATTTCACTGCAGCTCCACCTGCTGGTAGTTCAGCTTTAATATCTCTGTAGGAGCCTTTTACCAGTATACAAACACACTTTGGTTAGCTAAATTAACCAAAAATAGTAAAATAATATCCCCGAATTTTGTACGTGCCCCCTTAACCTCACAAGTGCCTCTTGGAGATACCTTCACTCAGAAGTCATTAGTTTGAAGTAAAAAGTAGAAGTAACCGAGGTACACATGAAGGCAGGGTGTAAACTAATCTGAAAAGGTTTTAGGCAAGTGTGAAAAAATGCTGTAAATTAAGAATGCTTTAAGAAATAGAAGTGTTAATCGTTTATCAATTACCAACATGGAAAATAAATGACAGAAGAGAAATCCAAATCAATTCAATATTTGGTGTGACCACCCTTTGCCTTTAAAACAGCAATTCTACTAGGTACACTTGCACACACTGGAGAACTAACCAAAGGTTTTCTGTGGATGTAGGCTGCCTCAAATCCTTCTGTCTCTTCATGTAATCCCAGACAGACTCAATGATAATGAGGTCAGGACTCTGTGGGGGCCAAACCATCACCTCCAGGATTTGGGGTTGCCACCTCATCCCTTTAAACCCGAACACATATGAATTACACAGGTTCTGAGGCTAATTTTAATGCAGATAAGGCACCAAGTGAGTTTCAGCCACAGAACCTGGGTAATTAGTATGTGTTCGGTGTTAAAGGGATGAGGTAACAACCCTAGCAGGACTCCTTGTTCTTCTTTATCCTGAAGATAGTTCTTAATGAAATTGACTGTATGTTTGAGGTTGTTGTCCTGCTGCAGAATAAAGTTGGGGCCTATTGCACACCTCCCTGATGGTATGGCATGATGGATAAATATCTTCCTATATTTCTCAGCATTGAGGACACCATTGATCCTGACCAGATCTCCAACTCCATTTGTAGAAATGCAGGCCCAAACTTGCAAGGACCACCTGCACCATGCTTTACTGTTGCCCGCAGACACTTATTATTGTACTGCTCAACAGCAGCTCAACATTTCTCTGCACCCCAGTTCCTATGTTTTAGTACATAGTTGAGTCGCTTAACCTTGTTTCCAGGGGGGAGGTATGGCTTTTTGGCCACAATAATGCCATAAAGACCACTTTTGGCCAGACTTTGTCAGACAATAGATGGTAGTACCTGGGTCCCATTGATTTCCTCCAGTCTGCTTTAAAGTCTTTGCATGGAAGAGACCTTGCTGATGCAGTGTAAACTACCTTGTGTATTGTTGCTGTGCTCAGCCTTGCCATGGTATATGACCTGTGACCTAATCTTAGTAGCAGTTTTAAACTTACTACACAATGGTTTCCATTTCAGTTAATGACTGTGTTTCTACTTACATCTGAAATTGATAATCATTAGCACCTGCTTGGTATAATTGGTTAATCATACACCTGACTCTATTCCTACAAAATCCCTGACTTTGTGCAAGTATAGGAATTTATGCTGGTTTGAAGCCAAAATCACACAAAATTTGATTTACGTTTTATTTTCTGTTTGCTCACTCTGCATTTTGTAAATTGATAAAAAGAAACAATTACAATATATATATATTTTTAAAGCATTCTTACTTTACAACATTTCTTCACACCTGCCTAAATCGTTTGCATAGTACTGTGTGTCTATGCAAAAGGTCTCTCCTATATCCTGAGTAGTCAACGTACCATTTTGGGAAATTGCCTGGGCCATCTTCCATTCTTTGATATTGTACTCTCCATCATACAAGTTCTTTAATCGCTCAGCTGGAGACAAAAAACACACCTCGGCTATTGCTTGTGACTTGTAAAGGATAAGAAAAAGAATAACACCTTCAGCACAAGATCAGGCATTTACTGGACTGTGGAAAACAAAGTTCCACCGTCTTTCCATCATGGATTTCTGAGATCCACTTTAGTGCATGCATTACTATATAGCATCACCTACAAAAAGTCTTTTCATCATTAGTTGACATCCAGTTACTAGCAGTCATGGGGCTACATGGTCCCTGATCTCCATTGCCCTGGGAGAAACATCATTCCTGCTCACATGGTGGGCCTAGTTACCTCACAGTTCCAGAAAATAGGTTTTCTATTTCTGACCGCCTCTCTGGGACTCTTCCTCCACATTGCAATTAGTGCCCTTTCCCTAGCATCTTCAGTCACTAAACCGTAGGTTCAAAGATGAGTAGAGAAGGAAGCCCTTGGTTAATGCAAAGAATGAAAATGATGGGTTGCCTGCTACACTCAGTAAAGTGCATGGACGAATAGGAGCATAGAATAGTGTAAATTGGTGTGGACAGGGATATGCCTATAGTCCCTTTTCCTCCACATTATATTGCATTTTAAGCCCTAAAGAAGGGGCTATGTTTTGGCTTCCAAAACATGTTGACTTGTTTGATTTTTAGAATGGGGTTAATGCATTTGGACTCTATAACCATTTGGGTGAGGCTCTTGTTTATTTACATTTCCTGGATTTGTTTTCTTTTTCGGCATATTTGTATGACGTGACATCCCCAACCTGCATATGGCATTGCAACCCCTTTGGGTGATGGCTGCATGTACATTATGTCAAGCATGCAAAATTTAGACTGAACTCTAGCAGCGACCAACAGGCTAAAAATCTATGTGTTTTCATTACAGCCTGATCACAAAAGCCATGAAGGATGGGGATAATGTAGATTTATAAGCCTGTACTCGGAAAGTAAAAATAATTTATCTGCCAACCGTTCCGAACCTGCAGATCTTTTCAGTGTCATATTGTCTCTGCTTTTTATGATGCTTTTTATCTTTCTGTGTATTATTTTCTCTTCCTGTCATTTCCCATCCTCGTAAAACTGCCTGACCCCTTTATTGTCAGTATATACAAATACATGAGGATGAAAGTGATTCATCATTCCGGAGAATGTTCCATGAGCATGTGTGCACAGCAATGGTGCTGTCATTGTCAGGGGTGTCACTGTGTAAGGATGGAGGGGTCCCCTAGTTTCCCAATGGTCATATGTTGGCAATCCTGCGATCATTTGAATGGTTCGAATTATTACTGAATAGTAACAGTAGTTAGTCATAGCCAGAACATATTTTATGGATTTGAGTGTAAAAGATGCTTGTAAATCATTTTTACATTACACGGGATAATCCTTGCCCATATTTCAGAGCTATAGTAGAAGTAATTTTGCTTAAAGACCTGGGCCTAAACATTTTATTTCCCAGTATCTCAGCCTGGATTTCTAGAGGAACCATGGGGGTCTGGACCTAGGCCAGCAAGTCTAATGGGGACTGACTGTTCAAGGGGCAAATATTTCCAAGTATCTCAACCTGGATTTCTAGAGAAACCATGGGGGTCTGGGACTATTCCAGCAAGGCTGATTGTTCAAGGAACAAACATTTAGGGACTGACTATTCAAGGGGCAAATATTTCCAAGTATCTCAGCCTGAATTTCTAGAGGAACCATGAGGGTCTGGAACTAGGCCTGCAAGGCTAATGGGGATTGACTGTTTAAGGGGCAGATATTTCCAAGTCTCTTGGCCTAGGTTTCTAGGGGAGCCATGGGTGTCTGGGACCAGACCAACAAGCATGATAGGGGCTGATTTACATAGTTACATAGTAGGTAAGATTGAAAAAAGACAATAGTCCATCCAGTTCAACCTGTGGTGGTGTACGTGTGTTAGTGTCTATAATTATTTCCCATATCCCTGTATGTTGTGTTCTTGAAGATGTACATCCAAGAGTCTTTTTAAAATATCCATACTACCTGCAGCCACTACCAATTGTGGAAGAGAATTCCACATCCTTATTACCCTGACAGTGAAAAATCCCCTGCACAGTTTAAGATTAAACCGCTTCTCCTCCAGTCTCATTGTGTGACCCCGTGTCCTCTTACACTCCCTGAGACCAAATAGTTTTTTTCCCTTTGCTGGGAAAATACCATTGAGGTATTTGTAGATCGCTATCATGTCCCCGTCGCTTCTCCAGCGAGAATAAATTTAGTGCTAGCAGTCGTTCCTCGTAATTGAGGGCGTCCAGTCCCGTTATCAGTTTCCTTGCCCTTCTTTGGACTGTCTCCAGTTCCAGCACATCCCTTCTGAGGACCGGTGACCAGAACTGGACGGAATACTCCAGATGGGGCCTAACCAGAGTTTTATAAAGTGGCAGGATTATGGTTTTATCCCTGGAGTACATCCCTTTTTTTATGCATGCTAATATTTTACCGCTTTGGTAGCTGCAGCTTGACATTGCATGCTATTGCTCAATCTTTCTTCTACTGAGGCCCCAAGATCCTTCTCTATCCTTGATTTCCCCAGAGGTTCTCCCCCTAGTGAGTAGTTTACATTTGTTTTTTTTGCCCCCAAGTGCATTACTTTGCATTTCTCCACATACCTCATTTGCCTGCCCGCTCCATTATTTTGTTCAGGTCATTCTGTAAAATTTCTATATCCTGGTGTGAAGTTATTGTCCTGCTTATCTTTGTGTCATCCACAAAAACTGAGATTGAGCTATTTATCCCATTCTGAATATCATTTATAAATAAATTGAATAGAATTGGTTCCAAGACAGAACCTTGGGGTACCTCACTCACCACTCCAGACCAGTCTGAGTACATGTTATTTATCACCACCCTTTGGACATGCCCCTGTAACCAGTATTTTATCCAAGAACAAACCTTATGGTCCATGCCTGCTGGCCTCAGCTTGTAGATTAAGCATTTTTGGGGGACTGTATTAAATGCTTTTGCAAAATCCAGATACACTAAACCAACAGGCCTTCTCCTGTCTACATGATAGCTCACTTCCTCATAGAATGTTAGCAGATTAGTCTGGCAGGAACGACCTTTCGTAAACCCATGTTGATTACTACTAATGATATTTTTTTCCTCAGTAAATTTTTGGATATAGTCCCCTATCATCCCCTCCAATAATTTACCCATTATTGATGCTAGGCTGGCTGGCCTGTAGTTTCCAGGAATATGTCTGCCCTTTTTTGAATATTGGTTCCACATTGGCTTTTCTCCAATCAGCTGGTACCAATCCTGTCAGTATGCTGTCCGCAAAGATTAGGAACAATGGTCTGTCTATAACCGGACTGAGTTCTCTGAGGACTCTCGGGTGTAGGCCATCTGGTCCTGGTGATATATTTTGTATTAAATTTATTAAGTCTTGCCTGGACTCCGGCCTTTGTTAGCCATGGGGGGTACGTCCTGTGTTGTGTCTCTAACAGTACTGTCTTGGTTGGTAAACCCCTCCTTTTTCCTGCGTAAAGTAATGAATAGAAGAGGCATACTACAGTTGCATTCTTTTTGTGTGTCATCTGTAACCATCCTCCCATCCTCGTCTTTTATGTGTGCAATGTGCTCTGATTTTGCCTTTTTACTGTTAATATATCTCAAAAATGTCTTTAGATTTGTTTACTCTCCTCCGTTATGTGTCTCTTGTAATCTTTTTTAGCCTCCCTGATTGCGTTTTTACACTCATTATTGCATTCCTTGTAGTGTTGGAATGCTGACAAAGACTCATCCCCTTTGTATTTTTTAAAGGCCATATTTTTCTCTTTAATGAGGCTTTTTACAATACGGTTTAGCCACCCTAGGTTAGCCTTTGTCAATTTTCCTATCGCACTCCTTCCTGGCAAGTAGGCTCTTATGTTGGTAGGTGCTGCAACGAAAACCAGCTGGGTCCTGGAAATGTCATGCCTGATGAAGGGGCCCTGCACGGCTCCGAAACGTTGCACTTTTCTGTGATGTGATCTCTTCAATAAAGAAAGCTTTGGACAAGGAATCCACCAATTGGGAAATGAAGTTGCCTTGTAAGACATTCATGAATTGACGGGCCTTTAATGAGTGAGCTGTCCCCTCTGCCCAGTCAATATCGGGATAATTGAAGTCCCGCATTAAGATGACACTTCCCTGTTTCGCTGGCATTTCTATCTATGATAGTAGATCCAGCTCCTTCTCCTCCTTCAAGTTAGGGGGGCTATAGCATACCCCCACTATTCATTTCCCACTTACTTCTTCTCCTTGAAGTTCTACCACCACGGATTCCACTTCCTTGCTTGTCTCATTCGCAATGTCTCTCCTCTCTACCACCCTTGTATCATTTTTTACATATAGACACACCGCTTCCCCTCTTCTACCTTCCCTGTCCTTCCAATACAAGAAATACCCTTGGATATTTCCCAGCCAATTGTGTGAGCTGTCAAACCAAGTTTCTGTTATTCCCACAAAGTCTAAGTCCTCCTCATGTAAAAGCAGCTACAGTTCCTCCATTTTGTTAGCTAGGCTCCTGGCATTTGTGTATATGCCTCTTAGTGTTGTATGAGTATATATTATTTCCTTATTATGTCTCCCCGGGCTTTGTTTTCCAATTGTCCATGCATTCATTCTGGGATTAGAAGTTATGGCTGCAATATCACTGCATACTCCTCTATTACCCTCTGTCCCTTGCTCATTGCTGGCTATTTCTTCCTCTAACCCCCCCCCCCCCCAAAAAAAAAAAACCTAGTTTAAAAACCCCTCCAACTTCGTGGCTAGCTTTCTTCCCAATCGAGCTGCACCATCCCCATTAAGGTGCAGACCGTCCTTATTAAAGAGCCGGTAACCGACTGAGAAGCCAGCCCAGTTCTCCAGAAACCCGAACCCCTCTTTCTTACACCAGTTTCTCAGCCACTTGTTTAGTTCCTGAAGCTTCTAAGCTTGTTCAGGGTACAAACATTTCCAGGTATCTTAGCCTAGATTTCTGGAAAAGCCACAGGGGTCTGGAACTAGACCCGCAAGGCTGCACACCAAGGGGTGTATGTTCTAACCTGCCTCCAGGAAAGTGCTGGCAGGTCACAGCATGTAATTATAAATGCATGTAAAGTGCTGTCACTTTAAATGTCATATCCCTTCAGTGCTAAACCAAATCAATAGGAAATAACATGAACATAAAAAATCCCAAAGTCCACTGTGCAGCAATTACAAATAAAAGTCCACAAGTATTTAAGTGAAGTATCTGTGATTCATCAATCCATCCAACACCATATGTATTGCAGCAGAGGGCTAATCTTCCACCGTCTTACCAGATAGTCAGACCTCTATTTATATGGAGGTCTGTTGCGCTTTTCCCACAACTATGGGTAAACAGGTAGCTGGCAACTAGATAATTCAAAAGCCAAATCCTCTCCTCCAACACTTCAGGGTATTTAGTGCACCATCAGCGGTTGAGAGGCTCTTCAAGTGGAATCCCGTTTACACCAGATGAGGTAGTGCGTCACATCTAATGGGCGGCACTTCACTTTCTTCTCAGGACAACATTAAAAACTGGCTGCAGCATGTTCCAAAAGCCCTATATTAGAAATGTTAACGGTTTGGTGTTTTTGCCCTAAGAGCTTTTGTCCTTTACCTGTTCTATGACAATGCGTGAGATGACATAATAGATGGCTCTGATGGCAGAAATGGTGGGGGGGGGGGGGGCTGCTGGACAATGCAGTGGGTTCGTGGCAGATGAAAAAAAATGATCTGTCCAATAGACCAATCTCGGTTGTGTGCCAGTATAGAGGTGACTTACATCCTCACTCTCATTTTCCCTGCATTTACAGACGGACCCTTATAAAATGTCACAGGAGACAATACATGGCAGCATTTGAAAGGCTGGTGTTGTGGAGCTGCTCTTAGTGGTGTTTTTAAAACCTTATACAAAAATGTATGACAATGTTCCTACCATTTGTTGGCAGGGATGCCAATGCCACTGTAGCTGGAGCCCTTGTATGTTGTTCCTATATGTATGGAAGTTTTTTTGGCGCTACCGTACAGATTCAAGACTATGTACATTCCCAGCTTGATTACAGTAATGGCATAAATAACGAGAATAGGTACATACTTCACAGTAATATTGCAGAATTCAGTCTTTTTTTGACACTTTAAGGAACAGCCAACCTAGATCTATGCTCTAATTCAGTGGTCTCCAAACTGCGGACCCGGGGGCCAGATGTGACCCTTTGCTTGCTTTTATCCAGCCCTTGGAGCTCTATTTCTTTAACTGATACAAACAATGGGGTATAATTCACCTCACTGACACTAATGATGGGACACAATTCCTCCCAATGACACCCATGATGGGGCATAATTTCTCACAATGACACCAGTGATGGGACACAATTCCTCCCAATGACACCAACAAAGAGCCCCAATGACACCAATAATGGGACACAAGTCCTCCCAATGACACTAATGATGAGGCACAATTTCTCCAATTGACACTAACAATAGCGGCCCAGTGACTCCAATGATGGGACACAATTCTTCCTAATGACACTAATGATGGGGCATAATTTCTCCCAATGACACTAACAATGGGGCCCAAAAACTCCAATGATGGAACACAATTCCTCCCAATGACACTAATAAATGGGACACAGTTTCTCCCAATGACACCAGCAATGGGGCCTAATGACACAATTCCTCCCACTCACACCAATAACGGGGCACAGCTCCTTTCACTGACACCAGCATTGTTTTTTCCCACTGCCATCAGGACCTTTTCTACTCCCAATGGCCACAGTCCAGCCCCCCTAAAGTCTGAAGGACAGTAAACTGGCCCTTTATATATAAAGTTGGGAGACCCCTGCTCTAATTGAGCATGCATCCCCACACCTTTGGCTATTTTAACCACATAAAGTGCTCATGATGGCATCTGCAATGGTTTGCGTATATACCCCTATGCATATGTGCTTGTGTAAGGACATTCTAGAAACTGAACTGAAGTGTGTACATTCATATGCATAATAGCAATAGCCACTAACCAATATTGATAATGTAAAGGTCAGGAGAACTAAATACGATGATTCTGTTAATTATTTAAAGGTAAGCTTTCTGATTAGAATCTGTTTGATCATTTAGGAACAAAGTGAGCCTGGTCAGGAAAAGGTTGAGGGACATGGAGTAACAACCTGTTCTAGTAGTAAAAAAAAACAGTATAATTACTTCTATTATTATTATACAGGATTTGTATAGCACCAACAGTTTACGCAGCGCTTTACAACTTGAGGGTAGACAGTACAAATACAATACACTTAAATACAGTAGGAATCAGAGGGCCCTGCTCGTTAGGGAAACTTACTTCTAAATGTTCTTCTTTTCTTGCAGGATGTCCGACCTCAACGTGCCATACCTCTGCCAGGCTATGACATCAGCTTACCAAGTGCCAGTGATAAGGTGGACTTAAAGCATGTATTTAAATTAAGCCAATCCCAGCAAACATTGTTTTTTAGTGTTGAAGATGAGGAACTACTGATGAAGTGGATGGGGCTTCTAAGTCGAGCATCTAAAGGAGAAACGACAGAGGAGGTGGAATGTCCTGAGAACGTCTAAATTTGAACATTCCGAAACTTGTAATGGACATTTCTTTAAGGAAGGAAAAAAAATTATCTGAAGTTTGACAACCAAGTAACTTTCCTGACATGCTCATGTCTACATATTAACATCTGTGGTGTTCCCCATTTTCTGTAAATTTCCATATTTGTACTTGTGTACAATGCGTAACCTGTGTCCTGTGCCTCTAAATAGGCAGATCTTTTGACTGGCGTCTCGAGACTGCAGTTATAGCACAAAACTTCTTCAGCCTACTGTTTTGTATATGTGTATTTAAGAAATCAAATTCTAAATCCTGTTTAGTGCAGATTGTATCTGTGAAAAAGTTTAATGACTATCACCTATTACTTGCCCAGAGTGGAAAGATCACATGACTGCAGACATGTGATTACAGTACCGTACCGATCTCACCACAGCAGAAATGGAACCGGACTTGAACTTGTGCAGCTATTGATCATTCCTACACTTCTAACCTCTTGGATGCCTGAAAGTAACAGCCATTTTGTCGTAACTGTCAGATATTGAATATTGCAATCAGGAGTGTGTCTACCCATTTGGCATGTTGTTTACCGATAGTGATGGGGGAAAAAAAAAAGTTAATCAAGTGTTGTATTTATGTGAAGTATTAAGCAATTTGTACCAGAACAATCCATATACTCCATATGTGAAGAGACCCCAGATAAAGCACCTTCTGCATGTTTAAATGGCCGTAGACCCATTTTTTAAAAGTCTATGAAACAACTTTTTAGCACTGCTGGGAACATACGTTTTTTTAATTGTTATTTCTTGTTAACCCTGTGTTTTTATTTATGATTTGTAAATAATGTTACATACATATTTTCAGACATTTTAAAAAGAAAAATAAGCTAATAAAAAAGTTTAGCACACATTGATTTTGTGATCATTTTTTGTTTTTTCTTTGCTCATTAAGGTCTCATTTATACTAGTGTTAGGCTCCTTGCACACAGGCTTGTCTGCCCGGCAGACTCCACTTTGCTCAGCGGAGGATCCCCGCTGAGCAGGCGGATGACAGGTCCATCTCCGCTCACTGTGCTGAGACTGATCTGTCAGAGTCCCACTCTCCTCTATGGGGAGATCTGATAAAAAAAAGACCGCCTGTCCTTTGTCATCCGATCCCATCCGATCCGCCAGACGGATGGAAAATAGGGTCACCATCTATCTGGATATCATGGACAGGATCAAATCGCAGTGGGTGTCAGTAAGCATGTCACCACTGACATCCGTTGCCCCATAGGAGTGAATAGAGTCTGATTAGGTGCGCCTGAAAAACTGACTGGCAGACCTGATTGGAAAGCCCATGTGAAAGGACCCTAAATCTCTGAAAAGTGGTCCATGGTGGATCGCGTTTCAGGAGGTGTTTGACAGGCTTGTCTTAATCCCTAAAAGTGCACACTGCTGTGCCAGAAATGTGTGCATTACCCTTATTGTGGGTTGGCCCCCTGAACACAACAGAGGATTATTTTTCCGTGTATGCCCTTGTACAGCTGCCTTTGCAACTTGGGTATAGCGGTTGAGGTGTTTGAAAATATGACTCAACCACTTGTTTTTACCACCCTCCAGCCACAAGTGTAAACTAAAATGAAGAGTCAATTCCACTCAAAAGTGGTCTTTAAATTTTGCATGGGTGCCTATAAATTGATTCACAAACAGACTTCAATATCTTTTGGAAATTCCAGTGATTTGATAATGGTGTCATGTGGCAAAATGTTTCTCATAATTTGGAAGTGCTCCACTGATGGATTCTTCATGACGCAGATTCACAGAAATGTTTTTATAACCCAAGGTTCACATGCGGATTGGGTGAAGTTTTCACAGTATCACTGCAAGCTCTTCAGCCCTCCCTATCTTAGTCTTATAGCTGTTTGCATGTAAGGCTTCCTTTAGGCTGCAGTGGAGTTACAGCAAGGACACAAATCATTTATTAGTGAATGTTCTCTGGTATACATGATCAGATTAAAAAGAAAGGCCAAAGGCTGAAATTGGAAATGTCCAGTATGGTCAAAAGTGTGTGCATCTCTGACAATCACACCTATACAAGCTTGTTGGACATCCAGTTTCAAAACAATGGTCATTTATTCTTTAATGTCTATAACTAACTGTTCTGTTTCAAATCCCACTCTATGTATTGACATACCTTCTCACACCCAGTCTGTCCATACAGTATGATCACCTGCTGACTTGGCAATATCCACAGGCAAATAACTATTTGATAGGACAAAGAAATGTAATCCAGTTCATATTTACTTCAAATAATTGCATTACAGAACATGTGTTTCCAATCTTTTGAAGTATAAGAGCACAATAATTTTCCTAAGCCATGTCTCTACGAACTACCAACACTAACTGAGTGAACATGGAAGAAATAGGGAGGATCTAGCTAGGACTTACGAACTAGCACTAAACCGGAGAGGAGAACAGAGTGAGATACCAAATCACATAAGTAAACACATTGTAGTGGCTCCTAAACCACAATTAGATGTCAGCATACTACTGAATAATAATAACCTGATATAGTTCAATACAACACAAAAAATACATAAACACTATATTGTCAAAAGTACTGGGATGCCTGCCTTTACACGCACATGAACTTTAATGGCATCCCAGTCTGTCGGTGTGGGCCAGAGTTGGCCCACCCTTTGCAGCTATAACAGCTTCAACTCTTCTGGGAAGGCTGTCCACGAAGTTTAAGAGTGTGTCTATAGGAATTTTTGACCATTTTTTTTTAGAGGCGCATTTGTAAGGGCAGGCACTGATGTTGGACGAGAAGGCCTGGCTTGCAGTCTCCACTCTAATTCATCCCAAAGGTGTTCTACAGCGTTGTGCAGGTCAGTCAAGTTCCTCCACCCCAAACTCACTCATCCATGTCTTTATGGACCTTGCTTTGTGCACTGGTCCAAATCATTTGGTGGAGGGGGGATTATGATGTGGGGTTGTTTTTCAGGGGTTGAGCTTGGCCCCTTAGTTACAGTGAAGAGAACTCTTAAGGTGTCAGCATACCAAGGCATTTTGGACAATTTTATGCTCCCAACTTTGTGGGAACAATTTGGGGATGGCCCCTTCCTGTTCTAGCATGATTGCGCACCAGTGCACAAAGCAAGGTCCATTTTAGGATAGGGAGACACCAGGCCCCTCCCTTCCTTTTTGACCCCTCCTACTTCTAATAAACCCCACCCCCTATATAATCCACCCACTCCGTCCCCTGTATTCCACATATTGTGTCAGGAGTACACAGCTCAGGATCACAGGGCACAGTATACAGCTCAGCATCACATCGTAGGACGCAGTATACAGCTCAGCATCACATCACAGGATACAGTATACAGCTCAGCATCCCAGGACACAGTATACAGCTCAGCATCACTGGGCACAGTATACAGCTCAGCATCACATGGCAAAGTATACAGCCCCAGCATCACAGGGGACAGTATACAGCTCAGCATCAAAGGACACAGTATACAGCTCAGCATCACAGGACACAGTATACAGCTCAGCATCACAGGACACAGTATACAGCTCAGCATCACAGGACACAACACAGGAC
>BLSH010411801.1:4016821-4033304 GCA_018402905.1 Glandirana rugosa
GGGGGTGGACACAATGACCGACGTATTGACGGGGGGTGGACACAATGACCGACGTATTGACGGGGTGGACACTATAACCTACGTATTGACGGGGGTGGACACAATAACCGACGTATGGGGCAGTTATGCAGCCAGTAACACAGGTCGGGGCAGTTTGCAGCCAGTAACACAGGTGGGGGGCAGTTATGCAGCCAATAACACAGGTGGGGGCAGTTATGCAGCGAGTAACACAGGTGGGGGCAGTTACGCAACCAGTAACACAGGTGGGGGCAGTTATGCAGCCAGTAACACAGGTGGGGCAGTTATGCAGCCAGTAACACAGGTCAGGGCAGTTTGCAGCCAGTAACACAGGTGGGGTACATTGCAGAGACCCCCTCCCGCACTTACCCCATCCAATAGGCAGGCAGGATTGTTGCAGAGATTCGGCATGTGGAGAAGCGGGCCAAGTCTGCAGAGATTCGGCATGCGGAGAAGCGGGCTGAGTCTGCAGAGATTCGGCATGCGGAGAAGCGGGCTGAGTCTGCAGAGATTCGGAATGCGGAGAGCGGCTGTCCCCCCCTCGTTGGTCACCAGGCATTCGTGGTCTCTGTGGGAGCGGGAGTCACGTCCGCTGCCACAATGACCTGCCCCCGGCCACCACATCCAATCACACTGAGCCAATCAATCTATGTGTGTGCGCGCCTGTTCAAGTGCACCTACATAGGCTTTAATAGCCGACCAATAGGTTCATTACTTGGCTGTCAGGTGACAGCCAAGGAGCCGAAAAAAAAAAGAAAGAAAGTCAATGTACCGGCACCTCCTGCAGGGGGGGTGGGGCTGGCTTTTATTTTTCTTTCTTCTTTAGCCAGCGGGGAGGCGGCACCCAAGCGCCCCTCATACACCAGCCGCCACTGAACATCGGTGCCTAACCTCACAAATGCGCTTCTGGAAGAATGGTCAAACATTCCCATAGACATTCCTAAACCTTGAGAACAGCCTTCCCAGAAGAGTTGAAGCTGTTATAGCTGCAAAGCGTGGGCCAAGTCTATATTGAACACTACGGACTAAGACCGGGATGCCATTAAAGTTCATGTGTGTGTAAAGGCAGGTGTCCCAATACTTTTCGACAATATAGTGTAAGTGGAACAGAACAATAACTGTTTCCACTCTTCTGGAAAGACTTTTCACAAGGGTTTGAAGTGGGATTGTGAGAATTTGCGCTTATTCACGCAAAAGAGTGTTTGTGAGGTCAGGTCCTGGTTTTGGATGAGGAGATATGACTTGTGTTCCAATCCACCCCAGAACTGGTCAATAGTGTTGAAGTCTGAGCTCTGCGCAGGCCACTCCACTTTTTCCATACCAGACTTCTCAAACCATATCTTCATGAACCTGCCTTTGTGCACAGGGGGCTGTCATGCTGGAACAGAGAAGGGTTTTCTACAATCTGTTGCTGTGAGGTTGGAAATATACAATTATTTCCATAGCATATCCGGTACCCTTCACTGAACCCACTAAAGTGATGGTTCTTTTATCCATATAGTAGTTGTGGTGGTCAGGTGTCCACAAACCTTTGGCCATATAGTGTAGATTCATAGGTTTGAGTTTATATGTTACAAGTATACCAGGTTAATGGTGACTAAACAATTTTACTGGGCAGGTAAGCTGTGTATTTTCAAGTGCCATTTTCAAGGTTGGTAGAAAAGTATTTTTAGGATATCATAAGGCAGCTGAATCAATTATTCTATGCTTTACTTTCGGAAAACATGCTACAAAGGCATGGAGGCTTTGCCTGATACAAAAGCATGCTACACAATGAAAGGATAGAGCTCCAAATCTTCATATAAAAAGTTTACCTTCAAACAGGGAATGTTTTCTATTTTTCTGATATTTTTGTGTTTAAATTAGTTAACTAAAGTTAGAGAAACTTTTTTTTTTATAATGACCCATCTCTTACCAGGCGTAGAGTGTTCTGGTGAATCCTGACACTAGGGGAGTGCTGGAGTTTGATCAAAGACACTGCGGGGATGGCTAATTGCCATACTTCTGCTCTGATCTTTAATTAAACATTATTAATACAGTCTGATACAAATGCAGCCCTTTGGAATTCCTGCTTGTGTTTCATCCTGGATTCTTAGTAAGTTTTCAGACTAGGGACATTGGTGTTGGATTAAAGATATGGCTTTTTGTAGTGCTAGTTTCATTTTTAAAGTAGAAATCCATCTATTATTTTTTCTTTGGATACCTCCCATATAAAAAACAAATTCCCAATTTCTACTTGCTCTCTCTAAACTCAAGTGTGGTCTCCAGTATCCCCCTTGTCCCCATGCCAGCAGCCCTTTTTGGGCAGAATAACAGTCATGTCATTCTGCCCATTTCCTGTGAACCCAGCCTGTCTTTTACGTGCCCCCTAGGGGGCGTGCCATCATGATGGGTGGGTGCACAGAATACCAGGACTGAGAGGTGTTCACATTTCATTAATTGAGCACCACTCAGTCATGGAATTATGCTGACAACTACCAAAGAAAGAAGAGGAAGCTGCCTTGACATCACCAGACCAGCTAGAAGACTGCAGGAAAATCTCCCTCTAGTTTTCCCTTAGCTTATGGAATGTGGTGAATTTCACTTTGCAAAGAATACCCAATCACATGCAGACAAAAAAAATGTATTTTTGGTTGCACTTGATTGGATGATGAAAGTCAGCAAAGCTTCACCTTATTCACTAGGGTAAGGGGAAATTTCCTTGCAAAGAGAACAGCCTATAATATTTGCCTTTGGTATATCAACCCAATTAAGTTCTGTGATGTGGATATTGTCATCATTGCTAGCAGCACCCTGGGAGACCCCACGTCAAAGGGATATAACAAGTTCCATAAACAACGGGCTAGTTTCATTAAAGAAGAAAATGTGAAACCTGTAAAACCAAAAAAGTAAGCCTAAAGCACCACCTGCTGGCTCAAATAGAGCATGCAAAATATTAAAATACAATATTTTTTATTTATGGTTCCAAAAAGTAACATATACAGGGTGGGCCATTTATATGGATACACCTTAATAAAATGGGAATATTGGTGATATTAACTTCCTGTTTGTGGCACATTAGTATATGTGAGGGGGGAAACTTTTCAAGATGGGTGGTGACCATGGCGGCCATTTTGAAGTCGGCCATTTTGAATCCAACTTTTGTTTTTTCAATAGGAAGAGGGTCATGTCACACACTGATAGCAACACCGCAGGAGAAATGCTAGCACAGGCTTCCAGTATCCGTAGTTTCAGGTGCTGCACATCTCGTATCTTCACAGCATATGTTTTTTTATGGTTTTTATGGTCAGTAAAAACCAATACCGGGTGAGCTGCTCCTTCCAGGAGGTACCACCATTCCTCCAAAGCCGACTTGATGGCCAGCAATTCCCTATCACCGACATCATAGTTCCAGCAAGATGGTGCAGCACCACATTATGGGTGGCAGGTCCGAGCATTCCTAGATGAACAGTTTCCTGGAAAGTGGATTGGTTGTCGAGGGCCAGTTGAATGGCCCCCAAGGTCTCCCGATCTGACCCCCTTAGACTTTTATCTTTGGGGTCATCTGAAGGCAATTGTCTATGCTGTGAAGATACGAGATGTGCAGCACCTGAAACTACGGATACTGGAAGCCTGTGCTAGCATTTCTCCTGCGGTGTTGCTATCAGTGTGTGAAGAGTGGGAGAAGAGGGTTGCATTGACAATCCAACACAATGGGCAGCACATTGAACACATTATATAAGTGGTCAGAAACTTGTAAATAACTCATGAAAGAATAAAGTTACATTAAAACCAAGCACACCATTGTTTTTCTTGTGAAATTCCCAATAAGTTTGAAATGTCACATGACCCTCTTCCTATTGAAAAAACAAAAGTTGGATTCAAAATGGCCAACTTCAAAATGGCCGCCATGGTCACCACCCATCTTGAAAAGTTTTCCCCCCTCACATATACTAATGTGCCACAAACAGGAAGTTAATATCACCAACCATTCCCATTTTATTAAGGTGTATCCATATAAATGGCCCATCCTGTAGTTTAAAAAAGAAGTTTTAGTGCTGTCCATAATAAAGAGAAAAAATATGTACAAATTTACAGTTCCTGTCTTTTAAAGCCCCCAGTTGAGCTGCAATTATTCCCCAAATCATTAGACTGTCACAGGTGATATCTGAACTTCTTGCAAACCACACTTTTAGTAGGGTGTATCGCTGCCATAAGTCACTCTCTATATTTACTAATATGTGCATTTATTATAAAACTGCTAAAGTGATTTTCCACTTTAAGAAAAGGTCCGCTATACTTATTACAAGGATTTTGGGAAACTCATTTGTAGATCATGTGCTGTGCTTCGAATAATGAGAAAGACCATTGCAGTAACCTCTATAATCTGACTGCTAATGGAAGGGTTTGCCTGATTGGATGACTCGATTAGTTCTAGTGATGCAAACAATGCATGCCCAGCACCCCTGTAGACTCATTCCCAGGGTGTCAAAATAATACCAGAATATTACCTCTATTTACTGCAAAAGGCTAAGAAAACTCCTGGGTATGCCTGCATTTTTACCCTACATTCTGCATATTTTTAGGAAAAGCAGTGAGCCAATCACATGAGCAGGAAGTTTAATTTCTGGGGTTGTTTTGTACAAACAGCATTGCTGCCCTGGTTGAAAAAAAAAACATTTAGTCAGCGTTAGGAAATCCATCGCATCCATTAAAATTGAAATAGGAAATTGCAAAATGGCTTACATAGTAATGTAATGACAACATAAAAAAAGATCATCTGTTAACAAAGTATAGGTGAACAGCATAATTAAATCTCTTGTAAGTTTTAACAGCCCAAAAGTATTTTAAATCCTCTTAAATCACCCTCTTTCATCAACAGAATATCTGGTGATTCCGGCACTTACTGTAAGAGCCGGTTCACACAGGGGGCTACTTGTCAGGTGACTAAAGCCTCGTACACACGGGACGACGATCGTATACAACAGGTGGTACTAACGACCGTTGTATGCGATATCGATCGTTCGTATGCGCGATTAAAACAGTCGAACATACGACGGTCGTACAAGAGAGTTGTATGAGCAGACTAGAAAACTTGGTCGTACCAACAAGCGCTTATACGACCGTTGTATCGTGTGTACAGAGCATTAGTCGCCTGAAAAGTCGCGCTCCATGCAGTGCAATGGAACCACTCTAATAGGAGTGACTCAAGATGCTCCGACTTAGAAAAAGGTTTCTGTACTACTTTGGGGGCGACAGAAGTCGCACTGCGTGGGGCGGCTCAGAGTCACCCCTGAAGTCAGATCGCCCCTGTGTGAACCGGCTCTTATAGGTGACAACGTGTTATTGTTTTTTAATAGCCATTGTTTATGGTACACCAGTGGTGTATTTAGGTTTTGTGCTGCCCTAGGCCTGACTAAACTCATGCCCCCCCCCCACAGTTGCGGAACGCCGGCTGCCTGCATAACAACTCATTGGTTGGGGTCCACCGCCTGGGCCCTTCGGGATGCCTGGACCCCCACATATGTATGGGCTGTTCCCCCTGATGGTGGTCCTGCCTGTATTATCATGCCGGCAGCACTAAAAGTGCAAGCCGGCAGGGACCCCATTCATGCTGCCCCCCTGCAAAGTGCCGCCCTAGGTCTTGTCGGCCTAGGCCAAGATACAGTGTTGTGGTACACAATTATTTAGAAAACCAAACGTCGTTCAGTTAGGATTTATGTCTACTTAAAGCGGATATTCATAGCGTCTGAGCACCACAAACCAAAAAAACGATTTAATTAATTTTTAATATTCAAAGCAAACTCATCCATCCGTGTCTCCATGCTTTATTTTATTGAGAAATCACTTTGAAAAACAACTCCCTAGCATTTCTGGCTGTGGCCATCTTGAGTAAGGGCAAATGATTCATGTAGCATTTAGTTCCTGGAATCCACCTGCCCTTAGCTCAAGCATGCATGCAAGAGAGGGTGTGCTTAACTGAGAAAACTCCTCCTCCTCTCCTCCCCTCCTGAAGACTCCTGGAATGTATGACATCATTTGCCTAGGCAAGAAACTAGGAGGTAACTGAAGAAATGTAAAAAAATGTTTAAAACAAGTAAATATAATATACTTTCCCATCTATTTAGTAATGCTAGCAGCATGAGGATTAAAAATAATAAATGCTGATTGGGAGAGTAAAATAAACTGGCTAAAGATGGAAGTTTTTTTTTACCTTAAAGTGTTACTAAACGCACAACAGTAAAATCAGTCTGTATATGCAGTAAAGCATGCTTGTTATACTCACTATGGAACCTAAGGGAAGCAAAATGGATGTCTAGGGCTGCCCCATCAAACAGCCCCTGAAAAATGGAAAAAAAATTGGCATGGACTATCTCGGTACCCAGGGATCAGACAATGTTTTTAGAATAAAATTTTAACAATTTTTTGAATAAAAGCATAAAGAGACAACACATAGGTTTAAAAACAATTGTCTGATCCCTGGGTACTGAGATAGTCCATGCCATTTTTTTTTTCCATTTGTCTGGGGATATTTGATGGAGCAGCCCTAGACATCCATTTCACTTCTATTGATTAATTATGGTTGATGGTACCCTCCTCCAACACTCTCTACTCAGATTGAGGCATATCCTCTTAATGAAACCTAAGGGATTAATCCTCTGCATTGTGTAAAAAGGCTGTTTGATCCTGTCTTTTCGGATCCTCCCCTCCTTCCATGGTCTCCTAATAATTTCCTGATAACACAGAGTCTATGGAGTCAGGCTGCACATGCTCAGTTTGGTATGTATTGCTAGAGAGGTTTTTTTTTTTCTTGGGAGGATGCAGGTGATCAGCACAGGGCCAATCGGCATACCTCCCAACTTTTTGAGATGGAAATGAGGGACACCTACTGGCAAAAGTATGTAGGCATAGGACACAACCCCTGGCACATCCCCTTAAAGAAGAATTGTACAAAAAATGATTAGTTAAACCACAGGTGCTTTTATTACCACTACTATTCCTTTATACTGGCTGTTGGAATTCACAAATGCAGCAATTTAGAAATTGGATGAAAGGTTTAGCACTGGGAAACACTTTTTGATAGATAAAAAGTGCATTTTATATGCAACCATATAGATAATCGTAAAATAAGGGGCAAATTTAGGGACAGTTTGGAGCTATGAATCAGCATTGTCCAGACAGAGGCCTTGCAGTCTCATAGAACAGTCAGAAAACTCCCCCTACAAGCTTTAACCAGTGCTTGGCTGGACACTGATAGAAGTCACAAGACTGCTCTAACTGCTGATGAGAAAAGGTATTTAGCAGTTTATATTTACTAAAATGATTGCATTTCCATTTTCTGTGCACTGTGGGAGACCAGATATAGTAAATGCAGGGTCCTGGGTTTAGTAGCACTTTAAAGCACTCTCTGCATTAAAGTGGATGTAAACCTGATTCATGAAATTTGAGCTGGGCACATATATATCTGCAGTGTTTTTTCTCTCTCTTCAAAGCACTAAGTCCCATAGCTTTGTCCTGCTCCGTTCCTCTGTTATCAGCATGATAACTTTTGACAAGTTCTCTGATACGGGTGCCTGAAGTTTGTGTTGGGGGAGGTTGCTATAAATAGATTAGCAGACTGCCTAACGATTCACAGGCAAGCTCTGCATGTTTGGGGAGGGGGTGTGTGCCTTTCCTCCAATCAGCTGTCCACTCCTACTGGGAATCAGGAAGAGAAAATTCTAACAGGACATGCACTTCTAAACAGCATATAAAGGTGAAGACAGCAGATATGCATGTAAAACTTATATGGGGAGATTTGTTTCATCTCTGTGTATAATCTGAGGCTGTTCACTACACTGGGTATATGTGAGGGTTTACATCTGCTTTAAAATTCTGTGATCATTTGTTCAACCCCCCCCCACCAGCCGCCCCTAAATACTTACCCGAGCCTGATCTTGATCCGGTTCTGTGCCCGAGAGAAGCTCTCTCGCTCCTCACTGAACATGGAGGCAGCAGTGGGAGCCATTGGCTCCTGCTGCTGTAATCACATCCTGCGAGGTGGGAGATGTATTAATCACATCCTGCGAGGTGGGAGATGTATCAATCACGTCCTGTGAGGTGTCAATAAACACACAGAGCTCGGCTCAGGATTGAGCCCACATAAGTCACTTGTTATGGGGACACTTGTAAGGGGGTAGAGGCCAGGAGCACTGGTGGGGGACACCAAATGAAGAAGATAGGGGCTGCTCTGTGCAAAACCATTGCACAGAGCAGGAAAGTATACAATGTTTGTTATTTTAAAAATAAAATATGTTTTTCTTTACAGTTACTTTAAGCACTACATACTGCGTCTTTTTCAATCATATCCAACCTACTAAAAAAGAACATAAAGGATCAGCATGCATGCAGTAATGTTGGATGGGGCAGGTGTTTTAAGAGCCTGCAAAATGTTTATATGGGGTTAGAATCCCAATAATAGTTGCATTGGAAGTCTGTATTTTTAGAAAGCTAGAATTACTCCACATACATATTATATATCTCCCACTCTATCTATTTATCAGCCTCTAGCTGTGTGCACAGATGGAAATAATTTGTGCTGAGTATTTCCTATTTTTTACAACAGAGTTGAGTTAAAGTCCAAATATAACCAGCACACCTATGTATAATGTACAATACATGGAGGATACAAGTCAATACTAAATATAACTGTCCACATCCTGCCACACATCTTCTCAAGCAACGTTTTAATAAAAACATCTTGGTTTGCGTGTTCTAATACATGTTCAATTAATTACCTGCACACTATACAATAGAACTGATAGAAGTCTATATCTGAGCACAGACTTTTTAATTTTATTGTAGTATAGGTCAGTGACAGGTATGATTCTGTATCTTTCCCCCAACTGTGTCTCCATACCTCCCAAATTTTAAGATGAGAAAGAGGGCAGTGGCGGCCCGTCCATCAGGGGTGCACGGGCACCACCCCCCCATCCATGCGTCCGGCCCCCTGATCTACATACAGGGTGCTGGACTATGGATTTCAATGGTGGGGCTGTTTTTCTGAAGCACGTGATTAGAGCCAGAGGCTCTAATAGGCTTCAAAAAAGGGTGTGTTCAGGCACTGTGCCCCAATCCCACCCAGTTGTGTGACAATAGTGAATGAATATTCACTATTTTCCCACTAAGTTTCCTCCCCGCCAATCAGGAGATGGGTCAAGAGACCCATTTCCTGATTGGCCAAAACGTCAGGCGATCCTATTGGATGCCTAGCGCTTAGGAGGAAGAGAGTGGAGAAGCCATGGGGGAAGCTGCTGGTGGAGCGGACACCCGAGCCACTGCCTGCACCCCGCCACCTAGATGGGGTCCGCCCACCGTGCTGGAGGACACCGGAGCCGCTGCCTGCAGCACGCCACACGCCACCTAGATGGGGTAAGTGCCGGACGGACCGGCAGACAGCAGGGGGGGTTTAGTGCTGCGCCGCCGGCTGCCCCCTAGTGCCGCGCCGCCCAGGGGGGTAGTGCCACTCTGCCGGACAACCAGGGGGTGGTTGTTTGCCGCCTCTCCACCCAAAAAAAAACACCAGCTGCCACTGAAAGAGGGACACCCATTAGTAAAAGTATGTAGGCACTACACAGGTACACACTCGCTGTCATGTCTCCTTAAACAGGTTGTAAACTCTTGGGAAAAAAAACAAGACAAAAAAAACACCTGAAGACAAAGTGGCTGGAGCCACGATGACAACACTCTTGCGCATGTGCGCGGGAGCCGCCCTTGGGACAGTTGGCTAACTTCAACATGTTTGAACAGAAAGTCCCCATTTTTGTGCAAGCTTAAGTGGATGTCTGTTAGGGTGTACAGTAGTGTTCAAATCTTTAACCACTTCAATACCAGGTACTTACCTCCCTTCCCGCCCAGACCAATTTTCAGCTTTCAGCACTGTCGCATTTTGAATGACAATTGCGCGGTCGTGTGACGCTATACCCAAACAAAATTTTAGTCATTTTTTTTCCCCACTAACAGAGCTTTCTTTTGGTGGTATTTGATCAACTCTGGGGTTTTTATTTTTTGTGCTACAAATAAAAAAAGACAGAAAATTTAGAAAATTTTTTTTTATTTTTTTCCGTCACAAAACTTTGTAAATAAGTATGTTTTTTCCTTCACTGATGGGCACTGATGAGGCTGCATTGACAGGCACTAATGAGGCAGCACTGATTGGCACTGATGAGGTGGCACTGATGATGAGGCACTTATATGAAGCACTGATGGGCACTGATAAACCACTGATATGCAGCACTTATGGGCACTGATAAGTGGCACTGATGGGCACCCATAGGCGGCACTGATAGGTGGCACTGGGCACTGATAGGTGGCACTGATGGGTGGCACTGGTGGGCACTGATAGGTGGCACTGATAGGCAGAAGTTAAAAGGAGGCACTCACAGGCAACACATATGGGAACAGAGCCATCCCTATTGTCTATTGTGTGCTCCTTACCTGGTGGTCTTGGGTGGGCTTCCTGGTGGTCTTGGGAGGGCTCCCTGGTGGTCCCTGGGTGGGCTCTCTGTGTGGGCTCCCTGGTGGTCCTGGATGGGCTCCCTGGTGGTCCTGGGTGGCGATCCTGGGGGGGGGCTACACTGATAAACAATCAGTGCAGACCCACTCTGTCAGGAGAACTGAAACACCACACCACCGATCGCCACGCTGCGTGCCCCCCGCATGTGCATGCCGGCTTGTTATCCTGCTGGACGTCATATGATGCCCAGTCAAAGATAGCAGAACCACTTCCCAGCGGTACATCTGCATACAGTGGTAGGGAAGTGGTTAAAGGCTGTCCAAACCTAAGAACAACAATGTAATATATTACAGCTTGACAGTCAGATGTGGTGGCTGCATTGGTTTTCTATTTATTTTAGGCTTCTTGACTTTATTTTCACTTGGTGATCTTTCCAGTAACACAGTTTCTGTCCTAGGGTGAAAATGCTCACTCACCATACTATATCTATAGGGAAGCAGCGTTGGCACCCTAGAACAACACTACAATATCTTCCCCCTCTCCTCTTCTCCATTATGCAGAAGGGATGGGTTCTGTAATCCTCATAGATAGCTGGGAACAAAGTAAATAATAACAGTGCAGCACAGGCAGACAGCACATGAAGTTGTCAGCTCACAAAATTCCTTGTGGGATCAACAGGTATTTTTTTTCTTAGCAAACAGATAAGACCAAATCTATGCATAGCCAAAACCTTTTTTAGGTAGAGTAGAGCAGAGTTAAAGCATTGGGGAAATGTCTTTTCACTTCCTGTTCCAGAGGCGCAACTGGATGTTAGCGGAAATCCTCCAAAGTGAGGGGATTTCTCCTCTTAGACCAGTGTCCCTGGGAACATGTGTCCTACTTGAAAGTTGTCCCCTTACCCCATGATCTAGGGACACTCAAACATATTAGATTTCCCCTCACTTTTTTTTTAGATGACAATGGTCTCTTGTACAAAGACAAGGGGAATCTCCCCAATGAGGGCACAGGCACCAATGAAAATGTGACAAAGGCCCCTTTCACACGAGATATCTGATCTGGTCCGGCTGTCAGTTTGTAAAGCCAGACCAGATTGGAGCCTTCATTCACCTCTATAGAGCGCTGGATGTAAACAGATTTGTGTCCACTTAAACTAGACTACCTCCAGGCCCGATCTGGTAAAAAAACAAAGGGGATCCATTCTCCTCCTGCTGGCCAGATCGAATCATAAGGCAGCCGGGTGTAAACACACAGCTGGACTGTTTACATTCAGCTGCCCATAGAGCAGAATGGGCTGTGTCCATGTCTGTTCTGCATAAGCAGAGGGCACAGACCTGTCATCCAACCGCTCAGCTCAGCTCAGCAGGGGATCAGCAGACAGAACCCCTGCTGAGCAAAAACAGATGCGGCCCATGTGAAAGGGGCCAAAGGGGTCTACTCTATCCAAAATAAAAAATAGATTCTGCCCGTGATCCCAAATCGCATTGCAATAATGACAAAACACACAACACGTGTTTGAGTGCCATTCATTTTTAGTGGCACTTAAGCGCGGTGTGGTTTTGCTGTGATTGTTGCATGTCAATCACGGCCAACCGCAACGTGCAATGCTTGTAGCCCAGAAAAAGCTCCTACTCCTTTTTGGTAGACCAAAGTCATATGTTGCAGTTTGCTGTGATTGCGATTTATCATGGCAAAACTGCACCTCGTTTAGTTGCCAATAAAAATGAACACGCGTGGTGCATGTCATTATTCCAGTGCGGTTTGGGATCGCAGGCAGAATCACAGCAATTCTGCCCAAGATCACAAAACACCAGATGTGAACAGGGCTAAGGCATTTTATACTTGTGACCGTCATTGCCACCCTGTGACAGTTATACAGCCCAAAGCGGCTGCATGTCTATGTTTGAGTGGGCAGTTAGGGCTGGTAAAATCGCGACTCTGTGAATGTGGTTTTTGTTGGAGAAAAATCATACAGTGAGGGAAAAAAGTATTTGATCCCCTGCTGATTTTTGTACGTTTGCCCTCTGATAAAGAAATTATTGGTCTATAATATTAATGGTAGGTTTATTTTAACCTGAGACAGTGAGAGAGAGAATAACAACAAAAATATCCAGAAAAACGCATTTCAAATAAGTTATAAATTGATTTGCATTTTAATGAGTGAAATAAGTATTTGATCCCCTATCAATCAGCAAGATTTCTGGCTCCCAGGCGGATTTCAGGCTTCAGCGCGGCTTGCAAATGACTTCTGTAACAGAAGTCAATGCAAGTCGCTTGAGTTGCCCCCAAAGTAGTACAGGAACCTTTTTCTAAGTCGGAGCGACTTGAGTCGCTCCTATTAGAACGATTCTATTGCACTGCATTGAGCACGACTTGTCAAGCAGCTAAGTTGCCTGACAAGTTGCCCCTGTGTGAACCGGGACTAAAGGGAGTGCCTTTAATCTCCGCTTGTTACCTGCATAAAAGACACCTGTCCATAGAAGCAAACAATTAGATTGCAATCTCTCCACCATGGCCAAGGCCAAAGTGCTGTCCAAGGATGTCAGGGACAAGACTGTAGACCTACACCAGGCTGAAATGAGCTGCAAGACCATCACCAAGCAGCTTGGTGAGAGGGTGACAACAGTTGGTGCCATTATGCGCAAATGGAAGAAACACAAAATAACTGTCAATCTCCCTCGGTCTGGGGCTCCATGCAAAATTTTCCCTCATGGAGTTTCAATAATTATGAGAATGGTGAGAAATCAGCACAGAACTACATGGCAGAATCTTGTCAATGATCTCAAGGCAGCTGGGACCATAGTCACCAAGAATACAATTGGTGACACACAACGCCGTGATGGACTGAAATCCTGCAGCGCCTGCAATGTCCCCCTGCTCAAGAAAGCACATGTAAAGGTCTGTCTGAAGTTTGCTAATGAACATCTGAATGATTCAGAGGAGAACTGGGTGAAAGTGTTGTGGTCAGATGAGACCAAAATTAAGCTCTTTGGCATCAACTCAACCCACCATGTTTGGAGGAGGAATGCTGCCTATGACCCTAAGAACACCATCCCCACCGTCAAAGACGGAGCTGGACACATTAATGCTTGGGGATGTTTTTCTGCTAAGGGGACATGACAACTTCACCACATCAAAAGGCAGATGGACGGGGCCATGTACCGTCACATCTTGGGTAAGAACCTATTTCCCTCAGCCAGGGCATTGAAAATGGGTCATGGATGGGTATTCCAGCATGGCAATGACCCAAAACACACGGCCAAGGAAACAAAGTAATCGCTCAAAAAGAAGTACATTAAGGTCCTGGAGTGGCCCAGCCAGTCTCCAGACCTTAATCCTTTAGAAAAGATGTGGAGGGAGTTATAGGTTTGAGTTACCAAACATCGGCCTTGAAACCTTAATGACTTGGAGAGGATCTACACAGAGGAGGGGGACAAAATCCCTCCTGAGATGTATGCAAACCTGGTGGCCAACTACAAGAAACGTCTGACATCTGTGATTGCCAACAAGAGTTTTGCCATCAAGTACTAAGTCGTGTTTTGCGAAGGGGTCAAATACTTTTTTCACTCATTAAAATGCAAATCAATTTATATCTTTTTTGAAATGTATTTTTCTGGATTTTTGTTGTTATTCGGTCTCTCACTGTTAAAATAAACCTACCATTAAAATTATAAAATTATAATTTCTTTATCAGTGGGCAAACCTACAAAATCAGCAGGGGATCAAATACTTTTTTCCCCTCACTGTACATGTGCCTATTTTAATACATCTGGGATTTGATTAAAACGCAGGTCTGGAACAATTTTTAAAGCCCGAGATTAATTGCTCATTAGGCGGCATAGAAAAAATGATTTACTTACCTGATCCTCTGCTCCTTTGCGTTGCTAAAACAATACTTGCAGTGTCTTCTTCACCATGCTCCATCGGTCTAAGGTCCATATGTCATTAAGATCAGTGCAAAGTCCATAGCTCTGCATTGGATGAGATGATGCTGAAGGACATTCCACTGCTGAAGCTTGGGAGAGCACTGTTTGCCAGGAAAAGAAGGTTTACATAAGTAAACACACTTTATTTATTATTTATTTATTACAGGTTCCTATATAGTGCTATCATTTTACGCTGCTCTTTACATATACAGTATGTTGTACATTCACATCAGTCCCTGCCCTCAAGGAGCTTACAATCTAAGGCTCCTAACTCATATTCATACATACACATACTAAGGCCAATATTGACCAGAGCCAAGTTAACTACTTGGGATTCAAACCGATGACCGCAGTGCTGCTAGGCTTTTACTTTCCCCTAGACCAGGGGTAGGCAACCTTTGAGAGATGGAGATCTACCTGGACAACATTGAAGAGATGGCATGAAGAAAATTTCGAAAAATCTAGTAAAACGAATGTAATTTTAACTGCTTGCCGACCTCCTCCTGTACATTTACTGCGGCAAGTAGGCTCCTCTGCTCAGATCGCGTCTATAAACGGTGATTCGCGCAGCCGCAGTTGCCGTGCTCTCGTGCCCGCCGCACTCTGCGTGAGTGTGCCCGCGGGTCGGGCGGACTCGATGTCCGCCGGCGACCCGCGATCTCCTTCTACAGAGGAAGAACGGGTAACTGCTGATGTAAACACGGCGGTTCCCGCTAGTCAGGTGGCAAGACAGTGATCTACTGTTTCCTGTCATCGGGATCAGTTAGATCTGTCATGCCCCTGCCAGCCCAGCCCTTAAAGTGGTTGTAAAGTTGCCCCCACCCCCCCAAAAAAAAAACTGCAAAGCAAAGGCATAATGAGCTAGTACGGGTTCCATTGCTGTGATTGGCGGAGCCGCGCTGACCTCACTCTCGTGCGTGCGCATGGGAGCCGTCATTTACGACATGTCAACAGAAGAAACGGCACCCGGAGCCAGGGCTGGTGCAAGGATTTTTGAGACCCTAGGCAAAACCTCATTTTGCCGCCCCCTTTGGCTCCACCCCTGACTCTACCCTCTTTTCCCTGCCCATGTATACGGTGGAGGTGGCAGAGGTGAAGATTTTTGCAGCGCCTCTCTACCTATTTCTTTAGCCATGGTCCACAGACCTGCACCTGTGCCTCTGGACGCGGCCTAAAGACAAATAATGGCAGCACCGGCTCGCTTCCTCATGCCAACCATGGTTCGCAGGTATATGGACAGGCTATGGTAGTATACGGACAGGCTGGGGTAGTATATGGACAGGTCGGGGTAGTATATGGACAGGTTGGGGTAGTATATGGACAGGCCGGGGTAGTATATGGACAGGCTGGGGTAGTATATGGACAGGCTGGGGTAGCATATGGACAGGCTGGGGTAGTAAATAGACAGGCTGGGGTAGTATATGGACAGTCTGGGGTAGTATATGGACAGGTTGGGGTAGTATATGGACAGGCTGGGGTACTATATGGACAGGCTGGGGTAGTATACAGACAGGCTGGGGTAGCATACAGTGTTGCCAACCGTCCGTAAATGTACGGACAGCCCGTAAAAACGGTGCCGTTTTTTTGGTGTCCGTAAAAGTCCGTAGCAGCCGAAAAGTGCCAGTAAAAACGGCGGCCATCGACTCCGGTCAGATCTGCGCATGTGCAATTATGGAAATCCTCGAGTGGCGAGCTGGAGGTAGACCTCGCAAACGAGGTCATTCCACGACCGACCACCACCACACCGCCCTTTTACGTCATTGGAGTAAACTCCCGCCTACCCGACCCGTCTCCGTGAACGACCGTCGTCCTCCTCACCAGTAGGTTGAGCAGAGTCCCAGTCCTAGCCTAGAAGGTCGAGCGGTGAGCTCCTAAAGGTATTAACGTGTACGCGTCTAGACTGGCCTCAGCTACCGGCGGCAAAAATGACCGTGAAAAGCCGACGATGCCTGAAAATGCCTGTGGTTTTTTTGCCGTGGCAAAAATGCCCGACAGGCATGTAAATGCCTGCCAACCGTTGTGACATACGATGGGGTCGGACAGACATATGATGGGGTCGGACAGGTAT
>BLSH010411801.1:4042387-4054657 GCA_018402905.1 Glandirana rugosa
AAACTTTTTACCCTGCTGCGACTTGGGCTCTGCAAATTGATTGAGACTTCTGGGAGATCACTGAGGGGTTCATATTAAACAAGTGATATTTGTGCTTCTGTAAGCGGTTAAATGGTTTTAGCCATAGCCGTTTAATAGCTGTGCGCTCCCCTCGGGCACTTTCTGCTCTGCCAATTTGCTGGTGTCATCTAGAATGAGTAAGCCACTGTTTGATAACATTATCTGCAGAAGCGGCTCATGCTGATTGGTTTTAACCTAGTTTTTGAATGACAAGCACAAACCTTTCATTCTTCTGCCTCCAAAATTTGGGTTTATGTAATCTTCTTGAAAAGCATTCATTAATGTCAGTAAAATTCCATTGCACTCAGCAGAATGGGACTGACAGAAGTTAAAGGGAGATAATATTTATTTGCTGCACCTCAATCTCCTGCATGACCCATTCTAATGAATGGCATCAGACGTATTTGCTTCTACGCTTCATTAAAATACATTTGGGCTGATTAAAGAGGCAAACAATTCCAATTTCTATTGATCTATTAGGTAAGCAGGGCTAAATGAAAAGTACGGATTTTATTTTTATTTTCTAAGTATTTCTGAGTATAGTAAAACTTATCAGACAAGTTAAAGCCGTATTAAACCCAAAAGCAAAAATGTAATATATTCCAGCTTACCAATAATTAGATGTAGACATGTGCAGAGTGAAAACATTTGTTTAGTTTTGTTTCATTTCGATTCATTGTTACATTAATTTGTTTAGTTAGATTTGTTTCATTCTTTTTCGGAATTCGTTTTCGAATCAATTTTGAATAGTTTTCGAATTCAAAAAGTTTTTGAATTCAAGTCATTTTCTAATTTCCAAGGAGAATGGGGTGGAAAGTGAAGGAATAGAATGGAAAAAGAGGGGAATATAACAGAAAATGAAAGAATATAATGTGGTGGAGTGGAACGGAGCTGTTTTACTCTGTTGTATTCTATTCTTTTGTTTTCTGTTATATTCTTTTCTAGTCCATTGTTTTTTTTTTCTGTTCTATTCCTTTGTTTTTTCTATTCTATTTTGTTATCTTTGGAAATTGGAAAACTATTCAAATTCAAGGACTTTTCGAATCCGAATTTGAAAACTATTTGAATTCGAATTTGAAAACTATTCAAATTCTAAAACTATTCAAATTCCAAAACTATTCAAAAACGATTTGAAAATTATTCAGAATTCGTCCAAATTTTTTTTTTCCGTTATTTCGGATTTGTCTAAATTCGGTACTATTGTAATTCGGAAATTTGTCCGAATTTTAATTCAGAACGAAACAAACTGCACATGTCTAATTAGATGTGATGGCTGCATTCAATTTCTTTTTTAGGCTTTTCCCCCTCTGTTTTCACCTGGTGATCTGGCCAGTAACACATCTCCTGTCAGTGGCAGCCGCTCCATATGGGGTGCAGGCGCGCTGCCCCCCTAATCTACATGCAGGGCGCCTGACGCATTGGTTTCAATGGTGTTTTTTTTTTTTTTGAAGCACGTGATTAGAGCCTGAGGCTCTAATTGGCTTCAAAAAAGGGTGGACTTGGTGTGCAGAGTACTGCGCCCTGGGCCCACCCAGTTGTGTGGCAATGGCAAATGAATATTCAATATTGTCTTCCTGATTCTCCTCCCGGCCAATCAGGAAGCGGGTCCTGAGATCCAATTGGCCAGGGAGGAGTCTTAGGACAGATGGCCAATCGGGTCTCAGGACCTATTTCCTATTTGGCTAGGAGGAGAAGCAACAGCCCGGTGCCACAGCAAGCTGCAGCAGGTGGAGGGGCAGCTTCCAGAAGCCCTACCCTGGATCACCAGCACCACCTTCTAAGGTAAGGACATGGATGGTGTTGCTAGTGCAAGCGAGGGGGCCAGGGGCAGCTTCCAGGAGCCCACACCACCTCCAATTCCATCTGTCTCCCGTGGGGGGGGGGGGGTTGCGGCTGGACATGGATGGCATATGACTTGTCTGTGTGTGTGTGGGGGGTCACGTGCTAGTGCAAATGAGGGGACCAGAGGCAGCTACCAGGAGCCTGCACCACCTCTGATTACCATCTGTCTCCTGCTGGAGGGTGGGTGTCATCTGGTGCAAGCATAGCTCCCAAATGTCCCTGATTGCGAGGGACTGTCCCTGATTTGGAACAATGTCCCTCTGTCCCTTTTTCTTCCTCATTTGTCCCTCATTTTGGTCTGATCTATATAGTTAAATATAAAATGCACCTTTTATCTATCAAAAAGTGTTTTCCAGTGCTAAACCTTTCATCTGATTTCTAAATTGCTGTATTTGTAAATTCCAAATGCCAATCTAAAGGAATAGTAGTGGTAAAAAAGCACTTGTGGGCTTAACCAATCTTGTTTTTTTATACAATGCTCCTTTAACCACTTCCCGACCGCCGTATGCAAAATGACGGCCGGGAAGTGGCTCAGTTATCCTGACTGGACGTCCTCAGGATAACAAGCCACTGCACGCCCGGGGGGGCGCGCATCGCGGCGATCGGTGGTGTGGGAGGTCTGTCTGACCCCCCGTAATACCGATCTTGGTAAATCGCTTCGATCCGAAGCACTTTACCATGTGACCAGCCGTGACCAATCACGGCTGGTCACAGTGTAATGCAGACCTGATGAGGGGAGAGCCGATCGGCTGCATCCCTGACAGGGAGGGTTTGTGCTGATGATTTATCAGCACAGCCCTCCCTCGGATCGCCACCCTAGACCACCAGGGAGCCTGCCCAGGGACCACCACCCAGGACGACCAGGGAGCCGACCAGGGACCACCAGGGAGCCAATCTGGACACCCCTAGACCACCAGGTAAGTGACATACTGCCCAATGTGGATGGCACTCAGTGCCACCTTCAGATGCCACCCTAGACCACCAGGGAATGAGCCCCTATCAATGTATATGCCCACCAGTGCCCCTATCAGTGCCAACCAGTGCCCCTATCAATGCATACCAGTGCCACATATCAGTGCCCACCATTGCCACCTACCAGTGCCCACCTATCAGTGCCCATCAGTGCCACCTATCAGTGCCCAGTGTCGCCTATGAGTGCCAATCAGTGCTGTCTATTAGTGCCCATCAGTGCCGCTTAGCAGTGTCCATCAGTGCTGCATATCAGTGCCCATCAGTGCTGTATATCAGTGCCACCTCTCAGTACCCGTCAGTGCTGCTTATCAGTGCCGCCTAACAGTGCTCATCATCGCTGCATATAAGTGCCTCATCATCAGTGCCACCTCATCAGTGCCGCCTCATCAGTGCCAATCAGTACTGCCACATCAGTGCCCGTCAGCGTAGCTTCATCAGTGCCCACCAGTGATGGAGAAAATGTACTTATTTACAAAGTTTTGTGACAAAAATAGAGAATTTTTTTTTTTTTCAAAACTTTTGGTCTTTTTTTATTTGTAGCGCAAAAAATAAAAACCGCAGGGGTGATCAAATACCACCAAAAGAAAGCTCTATTTGTGGGAACAAAATGATAAAAATCTGTTTGGGTGCAGCGTCGCACGACCGCGCAAGGGGTGTGTCCTATGCCTGCATACTTTTGTTGATAGGTGTCCCTCATTCCCATCTCAAAAAGTTGTGAGGTATGAGTGCGAGTGAGGGGGGGGGGCAGGTTTGTTTGTAGCCGCCCCCCCCCCAAAAAAAAAGTATTGAGCACCAGCTGCCACTGCCTCTTGTATTAGAGTTCCTCCTCTCTGGATAGAGGAGCAACAGAGACACCTATGGACAGCAGCATTGCCAGTCTGGGGGGAGTGTTAGATGTATTAGCAGATTTAGACACACTAACAAATGTAAGCCAAGCTCCAGCTAATACTTTTTAAGCAAATATAGCCGTTTTTTTATTTTGGAATAAGGGCCAGTTCACACCACATGCAGTCCAGTGCATTTATTTCTGCATCAAAAACACATGAAAAGTAGGTTATATTGATTCCAATGGCATAGTTCCCACCAGTGCAGTCAGTTCCAGTGCATTCCAGCTACAGAAAAAAAATGTACAATGTGCTGCATTTTTCCTGCACTGGACTGTACTGAAACACAGTAAAACACATAAAAACGCACCGGAATGCACTGGGACGCATAAAAAACGTGCTGGAATGCACTGGAATCTTCAGATCGGGGTCGGGTGCAGCCGCGTTCATTGCAGGTAAGGGAACCAGCAGTGTAGCATTACAGCTTCACGCCAGGTGCCCTACTGCGCATGCGTGAGGCTCCGCTGCACTCTGCTATTGGCGCAGCGGCCAATAGGGGTGATACATTACACAAACATTGTGATCTCCTGACTGCCTTGGCTCAAAGAGACATTTTTCACTGGGAGCTGTGGTTTTGTATTCCCTCTCTGCCCACCCCTGCATTCACCCCCATTGAACCTTCACATTGGTCTAGAGTTGCAATGAATCCTGATTGGCTGGAAGCGAAGACTAGTTAAGATCTCCAGTGCCTTCATGTCTACCACATGTGTATGGGTGTTAAGTCTGCCACCATCTTTGACCCTAGTACAACCAGTTCCCAAATTAGCATGTCAAGGACCCATGGCTAGATGTAGCCCCAATGTCTGCTCACCAGCCCTTAAGACGAAAGGGGCAATCTTAATCACAATTAGGGTTGGGTCCGTGGTTAGAGTTGCCCCCAGCTTGGCCAATTTATTTATGGCCACGTGGGAGGAGGATGTCGTCTATACCCAGAGGAGACCAGATTTGGTCCTTTGGGCCCGTTATATAGAAAACATCCTCCTCCTATGGAATGGCAGTTTAGGGGGAGTTGGGGAGATGTATCCGGGAACGTCAACTTGCTGTCTATGAGGTCTTTCTGTGGCCATTATGGTCTTATTTCTGGTAAGAGTACCCATTTTTGTTCAGGTGGTGGATATCACTGCATGCGGGTGGAAGTGACATTTTTGGTCCTGCCAGAAAGTTATGTCATATAATGCCAGGAGAAAGAATGGAAGCATGAGTCGCTATTAACTCTGGACACTTTATAAGCTCTTTATTAGCACTGTTTATGCACTCTATTAATGCATGCAAAAAAGGATTATTGCATTTAATACTTGAATCTTGGACACTTTTTGCACTTTATTGTACAACTAAGCTTATTATATCACAATTTTTGCTCTTTATGTTGTGATTTATAATTCTGATATGTTAATAGGAGGAACGATTACTGTATTTTGTACTTGCACTTTGGTTACTTTTTCAATTCATTGTATAATTGAGGTATTTTATCACGCATTAGGTGTTATGTTAACATTTTAAAAAATGTCAATTTCCTGATGGGTTAGAACCACCAGGTATCATATGTTTAGCGCTGTACTTTATTTTTATAATTTCTGACACAATAAGGTTTAATATTGTCGTGCTGGCTGCTGATTGATTTATGTGTTGGGTAGCACAGTATCTCTGCTCTCTGTAATACATGTACTGCAGTACTTATTTTTTTGCTCCATCCCAGGGTTCCTCAGGTCCTCCATAATCCTCTATTTAAGCTCTCTATCTATTTTCAGTGTATACAAAACCAGATGTATTGGGATTTTTTTTTGTAAATGATTGTGTTGAGGTTTATATGTATCCCTGAGACTCCAGCTTCTGGCACAGCAATCAAAGCATATTTTATAGGTACAAGGAAGCCCAGGTATTGTTTAACCACTGCCCATATGCCCTCCCATTATCATGTTTAGCCACGCCCACTTTTCTCTGCCCTATAAAAATTATACATTTTTGCCCTTTAACTGTTCCCGCAGTACCATTACTCCAGTCAATTTCCAGGTAGTTAAAATCTCCCATTATTATCATTCTCCCAGTCCTTGCAGCCCTTTCTATCTGTGTTCTATCTATTGTTAAGGGTAAATACTGTAATCCTTTTTGTTGGAGGTGTTCCACAGCAGTACGGATTGATTTTCCATTATCATTGCTGCAGGTAACTATAGAAGTAAAATCAGTAAAACTGACCACAGCAGGGTGGATATCTCCTGAGTACAACAAGCCCGAAGACATCTGCCCGTCCTCACCCATGACACATTAGAGCCAGTGCCCTCTGTGATCCTTCCTTGACAGGCAACGCAGCACATGTGCGGTACTTTGATTCTTTTACTTGCTTCATAGCAAAGGAAAAGTCTGCTCTCAGGGGGAATTTCTGATGATTTGAAGAACTTCTCTGTGCGCAACCACCTTCTACCATAATCAGAAATGCCCAAGTAATTGTAAGTGAAAATCAGACACATTCTCCTGCTTTTATTTGGCTGTTTATGTTCTAACAAGTATGATTAGTAGTTGCAGTCTATGATAGGCAAACGACTGTGGATTGGTTTCTTTGACCCGCCTGATTCCAGCGAAGGACTGCTTGCTAGTGGTGCAGGGTAGGATCAGGTGAGCATATTGCAGAATAGCGGTTACTCTTAGCCAGTGCACAATGTGACAAGGTTATCCAGTGCCCATCAGTGGCGGCTGGTGACGTTTTAGGATAGGGGGGCTCCAGACCCTGTCCTTCCTTTTTGACCCCTCCCACTTCCCATAAGCCCCACCCCTTATAGAATCCACCCACTCGGTCCCCTGTATTCCACTTGCTTCCACTCAAAGTGTCAGGAGTATACAGCTCAGCATTACAGGACAAAGTATACAGCTCCAGCATCACAGGACAGAGTATACAGCTCAGCATCACAGATCAGGGTATATAGCTCAGCATCACAGATCAGGGTATATAGCTCAGCCTCACACATCAGGGTATACAGCTCAGCATCACAGATCAGGGTATACAGCACAGCCTCACAGATCAGGGTATATAGCTCAGCATTACAGATCAGGGTATACAGCTCAGCTTCCCAGATCAGGGTATACAGCTTAGCATTACAGATCAGGGTATACAGCTCAGCATTACAGATCAGGGTATACAGCTCACCATTACAGATCAGGGTATACAGCTCAGCCTCACAGGTCAGGGTATATAGCTCAGCATCACAGATCAGGGTATATAGCTCAGCATCCCAGATCAGGGTATATAGCTCAGCATCACAGATCAGGGTATAAAGCTCAGCATCACAGATCAGGGTATGTAGGTCAGCATTACAGATTAGGATATATAGCTCAGCATCACAGATCAGTGTATATATCTCAGCATCACGGATCACAATATACAGCTCAGCCTCACAGATCAGGGTATATAACTCAACATCATAGATCAAGATATAGAGCTCAGCATCACAGATCAGGGTATATAGTGCAGCCACACAGATTAGGGTATACAGCTTAGCCTCACAGATCAGGGTATACAGCTACAGATCAGGGTACATAGCACAGCCTCACAGATCAGGGTATATAGCACAGCCTCACGGGTCAGGGTATACCCCCACCCTTCCCCCGCCAACGGGCGGCGCGGAACTGACAGCACCCCCCCCGCCCACGGCTAGTTTGGCGGCTCTTACCCACTCTTACCCACTCTTGTGGCGGGACTCTCCTGCTCCTCTCCTCCTCTACGGCAGAGTAGCAGCCGGCGGGGCTCTGCTGCTCCTGTCCTTCTCAGGGGAAGCGACGGCTCCGGTGTCCGCTCCTCAAGCTTCCTCTGCCGGATCGCTAGGCATCCAATAAAATCTCCTGGCGCTTTGGCCAATCATGAAACAGGTCTGATGATCTGCCTCCTGATTGGTGGGGAGGAACTTTTAGTGTGAAAATAGCAAAAAATAATTTGCTATGTTCACACAATTGGGTGGGATCAGGGCGCAATCTCTTTGGCTCTAATGAGGTGCTTAAAGAAAAACACCCCCGCCATAAGAATCCATGCACCCGGCGTCCTGAAAGGGGCCGGGCAAATGGATAGGGGGGCGATGGCAGGGATAGAGGGCCATGGCAAATATGCCAAACTGCGCCCCCTTTCACCCTGATGTGGGTGCTCACCATTTCCTTCTGCAGTTGGGGCCTATGATACTAACATTACAGAGCTGCTTCTGCCGGTCTGACAGTTGCAAGGTGCAACAGAAAAAAAGTGTTGGGTGGCCAGCCATTATTTCCCAACTGACGGTACCCTGTGCAGACTGCACCCTGCTTACCCCTAGGTACACTACTCATGGAGACAATGGACCTCATCACCATCATTGCTCCTCTGCACAGGCTCCTCCTGTCAGGTAGGGCAGCCTCCAAGCAGCAGGAATGGAGGGGGTGAGGGTGGGTTCTCAGCTCGGTTGAATGTACTTCATAGTCTGCTGCCCCACAGCACCCCTCCCAACTCATATATACTTTGAGTTCAGAAAAGGCATATGACCTTCCTGCCTTTTCTTTGCCCTGCTCTTAGGGCTTAGTTTAAGTGCTAGGGTAGCATTAAGTCAGCCATACATGCTTAGATCATGGGAGAAATCAATGGATTCCCCAATCTATGCTAACAGTCTGAATGGAGTAATCTTCCCTGCTGGGAAGACAGCCACAGCACCTCCTCCCATCTGATAGGATACAATTTTCCAATTGGCTTCTTGGATTTTACAATTGACTTTTGTGGAGCTGGGTGGTGCTGACATGGCTACATGAAGCTCAAATTTGCTGATTCACCATGAATTGGACCAAATTTTAGCTGTTTGGGGCCAATTTTAGTTTCTGTTTAGCGGATAAGGGTTGTGGAGGAGGTTAAAGTGTATGTCCAGCTGAAACTTTTGTATCTTATTTTTATATTGGTGAAGGATTAAACCCCTGTCCGGCTGTTAGTGCTTTCTGGAGCATCAATGCAGGTAGAAATGAAAATGTTTTTGCTAGTAAAGGAAAGGCTACCACCTCTGTTAGAGTTTTATTTCTGTTGGTGTTTTATTGCAGATTTCTCCTCACTTCCTGTCTGATGGAATTGTTGACTGTTGGCTAAGATCACCTTTAGGGCAGAATTTCACTATTTATAATAAATAGAAGCATTTTCTATTGTTATTTCTGGCCCAGCCATCCCAATGTGCTTATCTCTCACTTGAAATTTCACGTGTTTGAAACTTTTTTTTGTTCCCATCACTTCCTGTAGGTCATGTGACATCCAGGAGGCTTTGAAACCCACAATGCACTGCCTTGCTGCATCACAGAAAAGAGTGTGTTCACCACTCTGGACCACACTTCCCTCATTACTATGCCACCTTCCACCCATTTTCTGTACAATCTGATTGTACAATTTCCTTTAGATCCCCCATTAGCTATGTAGTGTAAGGCCTGCCTGATTTTATACAGATTGAATAGATTGTTAAGGTGGGTCCTCCTGTTCCATAGGTTTGGTAAATCTTGCAGAGATTGTACAAGCAGATTGCATAGTGTATGGCCAGCTTTATATAAGTACATAAGTGGATGGAGGCACTCAGCTGTCAGGCCCCGTTCACATCTCCCCATAGCATTAGCTTACGCATGCATATTTTTTGGCGTTTTGGAGCGTTTTCGCTTGTCACGCATAAGGCAGCCAATTCAGTTGAAAAAGAAGCTCCATAACTTTTTTGAGTGGAGCGTGATGTGCTTTTTTTCCATGCTTTCTGGTGCACATTTTCTGTGTTGTTTGCCATGCATTTGGAAACACACAAATGTGAATGGAGCCTCATTGTTCTTGTGCAAATACCCCAATTTCAGTTTCAGGCCCCAATCACACCTAGGGTAGTGGAAGCTCATGTTTTTTGGCTCTTTTTCCTGTAAAAAGCATAGGGCAGTTCACTGATTTCAATGGGCTGCCCTACACGTGGCAAAGTTGGTCATGGGAAATTTTGGTGTGATCCGGTTTGCACATTTTTACTGTGTGTTTTGCTTTGTTTGTCAATCTTTTTTTTTCACAGGGCAATATGTGTGTTTGCTTCTGCATAAGAGGTGCCATTAACAATTAAGTGCAACTAGTTCATTTTTGGTGTATAAATTTGGCCATACACCATACAATCTGATTGTATAATCTCTATACGATCTCCTTTAGATTTACCAAAACTATAGAATAGGAGGACACACCATCTATCCAATCACTTTTTATCCAATTAGGCAGGCCCTTGCACTACATAGTTGATGGTAGATCTAAAGGAGATTGTTCAATCAGATTGCATAGTGTATGGTGAGCTTTACAGCTTTACAGAACCCAGGACACACATCTACTGTTTTCAGTACTGCTGCTCTGATTCACATAGGATGTTATCTGATCGTTCAGCTCCTGCACACTCTGCCAAATTAACAATTTATGCAAGATAAAAGTAAGTGTAGCAACCTCTACTTAGGTAGGTGCTAGAGGTAGGATTTTTTGGTGAGTGCGGGTAAATTTAGGCAGGCCTAGCTAGAAGCTAGGCCTGTTTGTTTTGATCTGTATGGGCTGGGAGTGGCTCAGAGTAGCAGCTGGTGACTCACAGGTCATGTCACTTCTCAGTTATCTCCCTCTTGCTTCTAGAAAGTGCTAGAAGAAGAGGAGGGGAAGAGAGGTGGAGCTGCCTGGGGTATTCTAAGAAGCCCTGACCAATCCCCAACTTGGATTGGCAGGGGGCAGGCCTCCTTAAATACTTGGAGTCAGCCCAGTGGGGGAGGTGAGTTCTGGTAGAAGAACTGGAGATGCAGTGCTAGGCTGTCGGGACCTTTGAGGGAGCTCCCCAGTGTGGGGGGGGGGGTGACCTTGGGCCTGGAGCTCGGGAGTGGACAGGACCCTCATACAAACCACTGAGGTGTTCTGGCCAAGAGCAGAAAAGGACAGTGGAGAGTACTGTCAGGCAAGTCTCCAGGAGGGAACCAACGGTTGTTGGTGAGTGACTTGCATGGTCAGGAACACTGGGGAGGCACGCCGGAGCGGATTGGGAGGATGCAATCTGGAATGGGTGTAGAGCCAGTGCGGACTGTGGTGTCACGGGCAGTGGAGTTGAGCAGCTGCAGCCAGGAGGGCTGGCAGTGCCTCAAGAGGGCTGACTGGGATCAGCAGTCCACCAAGGACAGCTAGCACCAGAACTTTCTATTTGCTACACCAAAAGGGCCCGCATTCCCTGCCTGCAAAAGGCAACTACTAAGGTCAGGCCTAATCATGTGCTAGCTGTGCCTGAGAGAAAGAGTTGTGCATGAGAGGAGACTGAAGGAGTAGTATGTAAAGGAGTGTACATAGTAGTCCCATTCAATGTCTCTAATTCACTGGGCATCCCCTACAGGTGCTGGTCATATAATTAGAATATCATCAAAAGTTGATTTATTTCACTAATTCCATTCAAAAAGTGAAACATGTATATTATATTCATTCATTACACATAGACTGATATATTTCAAATGTTTATTTATTTTAATTTTGATGATTATAACTGACAACTAAGGAAAATCTGAAATTCAGTATCTCAGAAAATTAGAATATTACTTAAGACCAATACAAAGAAATGATTTTTAGAAATCTTGGCCAACTGAAAAGTATGAACATGAGAAGTATTAGTATGTACAGCATTCAATACTTAGTTGGGACTCCTTTTGCCTGAATTACTGCAGCAATGCGGCGTGGCATGGAGTCGATCAGTCTGTGGCACTACTCAGGTGTTATGAGAGCCCAGGTTGCTCTGATAGTGGCCTTTAGCTCTTCTGCATTGTTGGGTCTGGCGTATCGCATCTTCCTCTTCACAATACCCCATAGATTTTCTATGGGGTTAAGGTCAGACGAGTTTGCTGGCCAATTAAGAACAGGGATACCATGGTCCTTAAACCAGGTACTGGTAGCTTTGGCATTCTGTGCAGGTGCCAAGTCCTGTTGGAAAATGAAATCTGCATCTCCAAAAAGTTGGTCAGCAGCAGGAAGCATGAAGTGCTCTAAAACTTCCTGGTACACGGCTGCGTTGACCTTGGACCTCAGAAAACACAGTGGACCAACACCAGAAGATGACATGGCACCCCAAACCATCACTGACTATGGAAACTTTACAATGGACCTCAAGCAACGTGGATTGCCTCTCCTCTCTTCCTCCAGACTCCGGGACCCTGATTTCCAAAGGAAAACAGAGTTATTACCTGATAACTCACTTTTCAGGAATCTTCCAGGACGGCTTACAGAGAGAGGCTCCTCCCACCTAACAGGAAACACATGATCCACATTATAAATCCTCTCCGTTAGGTGCAACGAACTCCAGGTAACATTTCAAAGGTATCAGTCACTACCAAACCCCACGGTACAGTAGAAGACCACAACCAGGTGACACAAAAGACTCCAGGTTCCAGTTGCGTCGGCACATGGTCCTTCAAAATCTCGTGAAGTACGAAGGACGACGACTGGTTGAAAAACCTCTACGTCTAAAGTAAAAGGTTGTCCTGAACCGTGGACGTGTCTTACGGTTTCGATGGT
>BLSH010411801.1:4058405-4068686 GCA_018402905.1 Glandirana rugosa
GACACGACCATTTTAGAGGCCACGTCTGACATTCGTCCTTCGTCCAGACATTTTGCTCCCTTCCTTTGTCCTACCAGGAGAGGACACAAGGTGGTTATGAGCCTTTTACAAGGAGAGACGAGGGTGCAAACGATCATACTATGACCAGCACTCCGCCACCTAGGGCGACCCAAATGAAGCCCCACCACTGGTAGGGAAGAGAGGGATACACAAACAGCCAGACTCCCCAGACCCGGTCTGCTGGTCTGTGGATTGTACAGAGAATCATCCCAAATCCTCTGGTGCCCCCTACACCAGGGAGTAAGAAAGGACAAACTTGTCTTAGCCGCTTTCTTACCTTAGGGTCAGAGTCTGCAGGTGTCCCAGACCTGCTTCCTGCTTACAGTCTGCACCGGAGATTTTACCAGCACAGGACAGAATGGCTTCAACCATCTTCTCTGTAGCCCTGAAAGGTCAAGTAGTGCGGATCCCAGTCTGGCGCTGTGGATAAGACGCCTCTTCTTGGGACAGTGCATGGAGCTTGCAGCCCCAGCCACTAGGTCAGTGTTTGCTACCAATAACATGGCCGCCCTGCAAATATCAGGACACCACTAGACCGCACTGTCCCCCGGACTGACTCACGGAGTCAAAATCGCACACTACCAGTGTACCTGAACTACAGGCACCGCTGTTGAACGGACTCCCTTGGAGAGAGGGGGGTCTCCTGGAGTAAAAGTTCAAGGCTCCTTTTCCAAGGCAGCCTGAACAAGCCCAAGCCACATGCACCCCCAGGTTCACTGCCCCTGTTCTGGGATGCTGTAGCCGGGAGGCCCCTGCCACCTGGCACGAAGGCCATAAAAATAACAAACTTCTTTAGAGTTCTTGTCAGGCCGGAGGAAACACATATACTGAGGTACTACTGGTGAGCAGTCTTTTTATAATGTGGATCATGTGTTTCCTGTTAGGTGGGAGGAGCCTCTCTCTGTAAGCCGTCCTGGAAGATGACTTGGAAAATGCAAAATTTACTTTCATCAGAGAACATAACTTTGGACTTTTTGTCTTTAGCCTAGGCAAAATGCTTCTGACGCTGTCTGTTGTTCAAGAGTGGCTTGACACAAGGAATGCATACGTCTGTGCGTAGTGGTTCTTGAATCACTGACTCCAGCTGCAGTCCACTCTTTGTGAATCTCCCCCACATTTTTGAATGGGTTTTGTTTCACAATCCTCTCCAAGGTGCGGTTATCCCTATTGCATCTTTTCCTTCCCTTCGCCTCTCTATTAATGTGCTTGGACACAGAGCTCTGTGAATAGCCAGCCTCTTTTGCAATGACCTTTTGTGTCTTGCCCTCCTTGTGCAAGGTTTCAATGGTCGTCTTTTGGACAACTGTCAAGTCAGCAGTCTTCCCCATGATTGTGTAGCCTACAGAACTAGACTAAGAGACCATTTAAAGGTGTTTTGAGTTAATTAGCTGATCAGAGTGTGAACCTTTTCACAATATTCTAATTTTCTGAGATACTGAATTTGGGATTTTCCTTAGTCGTCAGTTATAATCATCAAAATTAAAAGAAATAAACATTTGAAATATATCAGTCTGTGTGTAATGAATGAATATAATATACAAGTTTCACTTTTTGAATGGAATTAGTGAAATAAATAAACTTTTTGATGATATTCTAATTATATGACCAGCACCTGTATATCCCCTTACCCCATCCAAGTTCTATTCCCTCAATAAAATACAAAAAACAAAGCTGATGGACTGTTCAATGTCTTGGAGTGTCTGGAAGTGAATGCCGGGCTGGGCAGGGTGATGGGTGGACCACAATACTCAACAGCCCCTACAGGGGTACAGCTATATAAGGTAGAATTTTTTTATTTTTATTTAAATCAATGGCTGTATATTTAGTAAGAACAGTGATCACTGATTGATTGCATTGGAAAGCCATGTACCTGAGGAGGTGGGTGAGAGCCATCTCCTGGAAGGGGAAGGCTGCTGCAGGGTGTCTGCTAATCAGTCAGCAAATGAACTCCTGAGGTCTGTCCAGGAAGTTATGGGGATTTTTTTTATAAGACAAGCTGGACACGGAGGTAAGCTTTAGCTTTTCTTCAACCGAAGTATATTAATGCTATTTTGGTACATAGGGCTCACATTTAGAAAAAAAATAGAGGGGAACTTAGCCTTTAAGCGTTAATGGCTATCTTTAGTGGTTAGGTGGTATGAGCTTATTTAAGTGCAAATGTTCAGGTAGATGGGAGTTTACCACTTGCGGACCGCCCACCATACATATAGTGCAGCAGGGCGGCCGCTCTGTGCCAGACCACGTACCTAGTACGTAATCATACACTTCTGGGTCTGGGGAGCGCACATACGCCACCGGGGACATGTTTGCACTGTGATCACACACAGAGGGAGCCCAGTGGCGGGTACCACAGACTCGATGTCCACTGAGTTATGTACAAAAGACAGATCACCGTTCTGTGAGGAGAGAAGGCATTGATCCTGTGTTCTTGCAAACAGGTACACGGATCTTTGCCTTTCCTTACTAAAAACACCTCCCACACAGTACACAAGCACTGGATAGGAACACATTTAACCCTTTGATTGCCCCTGATGTTAACCCCTTCCCAGTCAATGTAATTAGTACAGTGAAAGGGCATATTTTTAGCACTAAACACTGTATTAGTGTCACTGGTCCCCAAAAAGAGGCAAAAGTGTCAGTTAGTGTCCGATTTGTAGTCCCGCTATAAGTAGCTGATCACTGCCATTGCTAGTAGAAAAAAAAAATATTGCACAATTTGTGGATGCTATAACTTTTGCGCAAACCAATCAATATACACGTAATGGGATTTTTTTTTACCAAAAATATGTAGCAGAATACATATTGGTCTAAACTTATGAAGAAATTAGATTTTTGATTTTTTTTTTTATTGGATATGTTTTATAACAGAAAGTAAAATAATTGTTTTTTTTTTTCAAAATTGTCAGTCTTTTTTTGAATATAGCACAAAAAATAAAAACCGCAATGGTGATCAAATACCACCAAAAGAAAGCTCTATTTATGGGGAAAAAAGGATATTAATTTTATTTGGGTACATTGTCGCACGACCGCGTAATTGTCAGTTAATACCGGTGCAGTATCGCAAAAAATAGCTTGGTCATTAAGAGGGGGGGGGGTAAATCTTTCGGAGGGCAAGTGGTTAAAGTCAATCAAAAAAATTAAAAAAGAGGCACTAGCAGGGATTGCCTGAAAGCTCCTAGAGATGTCCACATATACCTGCAACTGCCTAATTCATTGCTATTGGCTTAGGTTGCAGCCCATCATATCAATGGGCCAATAGAAATGTAGGGGTTGCAGGGAGATACCACATGTATGCAAAAGAAGGACGGAGACCAACGAATAGCCTGTTTAGAGAAGAAGATAATTCATGTTTTTTTCTTACAGGTTCCTCTTTCTCTCATTAGACAATAAAGTATTGATTCATACCAGTATAATACATCAGCATATACTGTCCGATATCAAGAAAAAAAAAAATATTTTTCCCTGGTACAAAAAAGCTTATACCCAGATGTCCACAATTTAGTTTTATAGGCACGCAGCCACCTACTGCTCGCCTATGGTGTCATGTTAACCATACTGATCCAGATAATAACAAAGAAAGTCAGAAAAGGCCTACATAATCATTTCTTGAATTCCGGTATCTTGCAATTATGAGGCAAATTCTGCCTCTGTGGTTTAATTCATTTTCTCATAAGTATGTAATACCTGAAACAAGCACTTGACTCCTCAACTGTGCTTGTCCGGGGGACCATTTTCATTTCACATCCAAAAGGTAATATAATTACTTAGCCTCTCGTAAGAATTCATTTTGCTCATGTCATGACTTTGAAGATTTAAGATCTGACTCTCATTTACTGACCTTCATCTGAGCTCTCAAAGATTGAGTTATGGAGAGAACTAGCAATCAAGCCTTGAGCCATAAAAATGTTTCATTTGTACGGAAGATCACAATCGCTTATTGTCTGGAGACAAGTATGACAGGCCATTTTCTTCCGAAATAGGAAGTCAAACAACATCTCACAAAAGTTGGGGAAACTTCCTGCTCTGGACACCTTGATTATATGGTAGGAGAGGACCAGGAAGACAGAAGCTATCTAGGTGTGATTAAATTCGGTGTGTTTGTGAGACATGCAGAATATTGTGAAGGGGAGACATAGCCAGAATGTAAAAAAATGGAAATACTTCATAGCTTTGAGTGGTCTACTGAAAATCCATTTCTATCTGATTCAGTGGTTTCACACCATTTGGACTACAAATTAGATGTTACAAAGTTATAACAACACATAATGGTAGGTATACAAAAGGGATCTGAACAATATCACAAACTATTCCATATTTGGCTATTTTGCAGATGGTCTGTGAGCTCTTTTCTATCCATTCCAAATGATGCAATGCTGAAGTTTAGAAAAAAAAACGCAAAACATTTCTCTACAGTTTTAGTTATATTACTTACCTGTAATGAAGTATGTCCCACAATGTGCAGGCTGTTGGATTCTCTAGAAGTCATCACAGCAGGGCTGCCCTGTCCTCTCCCGGCTGTTGGACTTCTGGTACTGTGGGGGGTTAGCTGTAACTAAAGATGATTCAACAAGGACACGCCCATTCCTGCCTTCTCCACCAATGAAAAATGTTCTTTCACTGATTACACTGAAAGCATTGTTAAAGATATAACTGTGATCTGTGCAACAGATAATAAACTAATACTTATAAGTGTTAACCTTAGATACAGTAATTAAAGTGGCAGTAAACCCAAAACAAAAATTGTAATTTATTGCAGCTTACCAGTCATTAGATGCAATGGCTGCATTAGTTTGTTTTTTTTCTGGCTTTTTTCCCCTCTGTTTTCACCTGTTGATCTGGCCATTAACAAAGCTTTGGTATTAGAGTTCCTCCACTCTGGATGAATGAGCACAAGGGGCAGATTTGGACAGCAACATTACTCGTCTTTGGGGCAGATTTGGACAGCAACATTACTCGTCTTTGGGGGCGGGAGTGTTAGATGTACTAGCAGATTTAAATACACTAATACATTGAAGCCAAACTCCAGCTAACACTTTATAAGCAGTTTCAGAAATCCTTTTTTTTCCTTTTGGAATATATGTTTTACAGAAATAAATAAAAGCTGTTCACTGTAAGCACCTCTGTTATTGTTAAAGTGTTACTAAACCCACAACAGTAAAATCAGTCTGTATATTGCAGTAAAGCATGCTTGTTATACTCACTGTGGAACCTAAGGGGTTAATCCTCTGCCTTGTGTAAAAAGGCTGTTTGATCCTGTCTCCTCTGATCCTCCTCTCCTTCCACTGTCCCCAATATATTTCCTGATATTTACAGAGCCAGGGGACAGGCTGCACATGATCAGTTTGGTGTGTATTACTAGAGATTTTTTTTTTTCTTGTGAGGGTGCATATGATCAGCACAGGGCCAATCAACACTGGCCAGATAGAGGGTCAGGGGTCCTGCATCCTGATAGGACAGTCAGTGCAGAATGGAAACTCCTCCTACAAGCTTTAACCAGACACTCATAGAGGTCACGAGACTGCTATATGCTGCTCATGAGAAAAAGTGAATGCAGGGTCCTGGGATTAGTAACACTTTAAATGGTTTGTTTCATTCAGGCTCCCACAGACTGTCCAATTTCTTCTCCCAGCCTGCTCCAGCACTTTCTCTCCTTCAGTCCCAGGGACCGTCACTCACCACACCGGTGGATTCCTTAAAGTCCCTCACTGTGTAGCACCTCCGCTGTTCTCCTGTTCCTCCTGTGCCGCTCCAAGGATCACTCTCCTCTCTGGCTGCACCCAAACTCCCAGGCCCCAAGGTCACCCTCCCCAGACTGGGGACGAACTCCCGGGTAGGGGCCTGCTCCACAGCGCCTCTGCTACATCTCTGACTTTCCACCCAACACTACTCCTCCCAGGTTAGGCTGACTCTGAGTGTTTAAGGAGGCCTGTCCCCTGACAACCCTGCATGGGGATTGGTCAGGGCTCATTAGAATACTCCAGATGGCTCCACCTATCTTCCAGCTTTCTGCCCAGTGACCAACACCAGATGTCTGGATACAGAGAGGAAGGTTCTGGTGACCTCATCTTTTTAGTCCACAAAATCCTCCATGAGCCTCTACCTCCCAGCTCATATCAAAACACCCAGGCCTGCACATTACAGTCAGGTGACTAAATTTACCTATCCTAGCCAAAAACCTGCTAGGAAAATGCTCAAAGGCTATGGGGGCGCTACACATAGTTGTTATGTGATGTTTTGAGTGGTGGTTTTAACTACTATACAGGCAGTACTCTTCTATGTGGTTTAAAACTCATAAAGCTATGTCTATTGTTTTAAACACGTATAATAAAATGTTATTTTTTTTAAATTAAACCCTGTTGCACGTGCCTATAAAGTCCATACCCTCCTTCTCCACTTTTCTAAAACATTGTTGAAAGAAAACCATAAGAAGTCCCCATTTCAGTTTGTGAAAAGTCATGTGGGGGACACAGCAAACATGTGGAAGAAGGTGCTCTGGTCAGATGAGACCAAAATTTAACTTTTTGGCTAAAAGCAAAATGCTATGTGTGGCATAAAACTAACACTGCACATCACCCTGAACACCCCATCCCCACCATGAAACATGGTGGTGGCAGCATCATGTAGTGGGGGTGATTTTCTTCAGCAAGGACAGGGAAACTGGTCAGAGTTGATGGGAAATGGATGGAGCCAAATACAAGGCAATCTTAGAAGAAAACTTGTTAGAGTCTACAAAAGACTTGAGACTGGGGCGGAGGTTCACCTTCCAGTAGGACAATGGCCCTAAACATACATCCAGAACTACAATGGAATGGTTTATATCAAAGCATATTCATGTGTTAGAATGGCCCAGTCAAAGTCCAGACCTAAATCCAATTGAGAATCTGTGGCAAGACTTGAAAATTGCTGTTCACAGATGCTCTCCATCCATTCTGACAGAGCTTGAGCTATTTTGCAAAGAAAAATAGACAAAAATGTCACTCTCTAGATGTCCAAAGCTGGTAGAGACATTCCCAAAAAGACTTGCAGCTGTAATTACAGCGAAAGGTGGTTCTACAAAGTATTTACACAGGGGGGCTGAATACAAATGCACGCCACACTTTTCACATATTTACTGTATTTGTAAAAATGTTCAAAACCATTTATCATTTTCCTTCCACTTCACAACTATGTGACACTTTGTGTTGGTCTATCACTTAACATTTCAATAAAATTAATTTACATTTTTGGTTGTAACATGACAAAATGTGGAAAAATTCAAGGGGTATGAATACTTTTTCAAAGCGATGAGTGTGTGTGTATATATATATATATATATATATATATATATATATATATATATATATATATACATTTTTCTTTAATTTGCTATATTTTTTCCCATGAAAGTGGCATTACCCTTTAATACATGGGTGCTCAACCTGTGGCCTTCCAGCTTTTTTTTTTATTAATACCTTTCATAAAATCTCTGGATATAACCAGTGTTCAATTGATTAAAAAGTCCAGGCTGCAATTGAATTATATATTCAATAAGGTTTGACCACTTAGAAGCTTGTGCTTTCCACTTGACACTTGTACATCTATCACTTTCTTTCAAAAGGTCAAAGCATTTCATAGATTATATATCCACTTCTTCAGGACCAGTATAAAAGGAGTCAATATCATGCAACGGTGAGATATGTCATTAACACCATTAGAAAAAGAATTAAGATATAAAACCAGTGCAGTGGAATGAATGTTCTCGCTGCCTCCAAGCCTACAAATGTGTCCCAACCAAAGGATAGAGTCTACTTGCTGAACCCTTTTCAGCTGACAGCTGCAGAAAAACAGAAAGCTCTTCCAGTTTGTAGCTCTAAAACGTTCAACAAGCCAAATCCCATTAATTTCAATGGCTCCTGTTCACACAGTGGTGGCCTTTCCATTGAGGGCGTACGGGCCATCCGTGCCACCCCCCTATCCGTGCCACCCCCCCATCCATGCATCCGGCCCCTTGCAGGACGCCGGGCACATGAATTCCAATGGAGGGGTGTGTTTTTTTGAAGCACTGATTAGAGCCAGAGGCTCTAATAAGCTTCAAAATAGGGTGGGCTTGGGGCGCAGAGAGTGCACTCACAGCCCACCCAGGTGTGTTAGAATAGCGAGTGAATATTCGCTATTCTAACACTGATCCTCCTCCTGGCCATTTAGGAAGTGGGTCTGAGACCCGTCACCCGATTGGCTGAAAGGACAGGTGATCCTAATGGACACCTAATGCCTAGGAGGAGGAGATGCACTGAAGCCCCCATGATGGAGGAAAGGACAGAGCAGGAGCAGAGAAGCCGCAGCCCGCTGCCCATCTCCCACCACCTAGATGAGGTAAGTGCCGGACTGACCAGCAGACGGCGGGCGGGGGGGTGGATAAGTGCCACTGGGCACCCGGGGGGGGGGGGGGGTTGGTGTTTGCTGCCCCCCCCAAAAACAAACCCACCAGCCGCCACTGTGTTCACATGTTCACATGTTCTGTCGCATGAAGCAAAATGCCTATCGCTCTAAAAAGGACACAAGCTTCTTTTTCGGCAGATTACAAGCATTTTTTGCCCCTTAGACTTCCATAGAAGTGCCCGGAAAAGCTTGACTTGAGTGTTTTACAAGCGTTTATCGCTCGTTTTCTGCTCAAACAGCAGCTCTCCACCCCTAATTTACTCTCCCTCTGCTCTATTGGCTAAACAAAAACGCCTGAAGCTGTAAAATGCTTGTAAAAAGCTGCAAAAACGCTTAAAAAAATGCTTGCGCCCAAAAAACACCAGTAGATCAATACACTGAGGTGTGAATGGAGCCTTAGGTCCTGTCTGGTGTGGTCTAAATGGAGAGGATCTTTCTCAGCCATTGGTTTAGACTTTGTCCCTTGGTTGGCAAGTACATTGACCTTTTGAAAGGAGGTGATGAATGTACAAATGCAAACTAGAAAGTGCATTTATCTAAGTGGTAAAATAGTACCGAATATAATATAATACATGATATAATACAGTGCCTTGCGAAAGTATTCGGCCCCCTTGAACTTTGCGACCTTTTGCCACATTTCAGGCTTAAAACATAAAGATATAAAACTGTACTTTTTTGTGAAGAATCAACAAGTGGGACACAATCATGAAGTGGAACGAAATTTCTCTGAATGATCCAATGTTGACCTCAATGACTAATGATGATAAATAGAATCCACCTGTGTGTAATCAAGTCTCCGTATAAATTCACCTGCACTGTGATAGTCTCAGAGGTCCGTTTAAAGCACAGAGAGCATCATGAAGAACAAGGAACACACCAGGCAGGTCCGAGATACTGTTGTGGAGAAGTTTAAAGCCGGATTTGGATACAAAAAGATTTCCCAAGCTTTAAACATCCCAAGGAGTACTATGCAAGCGATAATATTGAAATGGAAGGAGTATCAGACCACTGCAAATCTACCAAGACCAGGCCGTCCCTCTAAACTTTCAGCTCATACAAGGAGAAGACTGATCAGAGATGCAGCCAAGAGGCCCATGATCACTCTGGATGAACTGCAGAGATCTACAGCTGAGGTGGGAGACTGTCCATAGGACAACAATCAGTCATATACTGCACAAATCTGCCCTTTATGGAAGAGTGGCAAGAAGAAAGCGATTTCTTAACCACTTGCCGACCACCGATCGGCAATTGACGGCGGCAAAGTGGCTCGTTCCCGCAAATCGCCGTCATACGACGGCGGCTGCGGGAACGTGTATAGTGAGCGCGCGCGCGCCGCCGGAGGCGCGCTCACTGTGTCCAGGGGGGGCCAGGGAGCGGGTGCGGCGGCTTCGATTGCCGCCGGCCACCCGCGATGCCCCCCCTGGAGCGAATGAGCGGAGGTCCGTGTATGTAAACACGGTCCTCCGCTCTGTGTGAGGGGGAAGGGCTGTGATCACAGCCTTCCTTTACGTGAAGGCTGTGATAACTTCCCTTGCATTTCCTTCCGACACTAGTGTCGGGAAGGGGGAGTGTGTCTCGCCTCCTGGCACAAATGTATGTGCCTGGAGGCGAGTAAGCGAGGTCCCCCCCGTAGCGCCCACCGGCCGCCGTTAGCTTCGGCGGCGTGGGCGAGGGACCGGGGGGGACCTGTGTCACTCGCGCGGAGGCCGCCGCGCGCGCGCGAGTGATATGTGCAAGGGCGTCGGCGGCAGCATACTGCCGCTAAACGCCCTTGCTCGGTGAAACGGCGGCAGTTAACGGCTA
>BLSH010411801.1:4072467-4093419 GCA_018402905.1 Glandirana rugosa
AACTTCTTTTCCACCGTTGGAATTTGTCCTTGAAGGGTCCTAGATAGGCAGCGCTCAACATGAACGAAAATTTTCCAAGTGAGCTTTTAGTGAATAGTAAATGATAAAAATTGTTTCTATTGCTATTACAATGCTGATGTTATAAAATTAAGAATGTATGCAGTGACTATAGATCTCTTTTAATTGGTTGAACAGAGATTTGAGTATATGTATACCATATACAATTATATACATATATTATACCATATTGCAATAAGCATACCTCCCAACTTTGTAAACTTAAAGTGGACCTTTTCACTACAAATTGCATCAGCATGCAGCTCTTACATTTAATAAATTAAATAAGCATGCTTTGCTTTTACTTAGATCATGGTTTTTACACTTCCTGGTTGAATGAGGCACTTGTGATGTAGTTCTGGCATCACCGCTACATCCTGGGAAGTTCCTGTTTAAGGTTGCCACCTTTTCTTCAAGCCAAACCCGAACACTTTAGCAGCCTGGGACACCTTTGGGTGCCCCAAAGAGAGTAGTAATGCAGTGCGCATAGCGTGCTGCAGCGAACAATGGGTGTGGCCAAATTGTTTTGCTGACATCATTGACCTGCCCCACAGTGATGCCGAGCCTGCCCGCATGGCAACAGATTTGTGTGTGACTATCTTGGTTACTTGGGGAGCCACAGCCCTGTCTGAATAATGTGTCTGGGTTTCAGTCCGCATGAAACCCGGACACATGATTCGAAACCTGGACTGTCTGGGTGAATCCCGGACAGGTGGCAACCCTATTCCTGTCACATGTTCCAAGAAGCATACCCAGTGTTCTAGGCAGAGTTCCTGGTAGTAAAAGGAGATGGATTAATCTGCCCTTAGTGAAAATAGCCACCATGAGAAGAATGGGGGGGATGGAGAAGATATGCAGTGCGCAAAGTATGCTGTGACAAAAATGAGCATGGCTAAACTATGCTGAATATTGGGCATGGATGGTTGGATAGTGTGTAGCCTGCCCCTTGAGGGTTGCAAAAAATATCAATACCCCTCTGGTTTCCCTGACCCTGGGGATCCTCTGCCACCTCTGACACACTGGGTTCATGTGCTTCCCTTAAGTATATGCAACAGTAATAAGAAACACTGGATAAAATTGAGTCAATAAGCTTTTTACTTAAGGTATAGAGCAGTCAAAGTTCAGAGAATAAACTTATCTGAAATCCCAAAGATGGGCAATGCAATACAAATTTTATAGGTAAATCAACAATTTTCACTTTTTACTCAAACCCAATAACACTAATATATAACACTCTCTTAAATGCAGTGAATATGGATATGATCAATGTGAATGAGGCCCAGGAGAGCAGAGGAATGACTCTTGCTAGTGTCAGATCACTCTCTACTGCTCAACCACATAGGACAGCTAAATTATAGGTAAACAGGTCACAACTTCAGCAACAGTAATATCAGTGTTACTGCTCTTACAGAGAGTTCTTTGGTGAATTTAACCTGAACTATTATAAGGAGTTGTAATCCCGAATGGGGAAGAAATGGGAGTAGTCCAGTGTTGTTGCTGGTCAAACTTGAAGATCTGCAGCTAGCTTTCCAGTATATGGAATGAATAGAATAGCAGTGATAGCTGAAACAACTGGCTAATCCAAAAAGGATGAAATAGATCAAAGAATGCTTCCTTATTGCAAAGTAAACTGTAAAACTTCACAGTGATCACTGACTTAGCAAGGTTAACTTTTTGTGGAACTACAAGTAGCAGCCAGCTAGTGGATGGAATGGATGTCTGTGTACAGTGTCCAAACTTAATGTGCAACAGATCTTTTGAATCAAAAGTATTTTTAAATGCAAGCGGTAGTGATGTCTGTACACAGTATCGGTCAAAACTGGGCTTTCCCCCGCTCACCCCTCCGGACCACAGGCTGTAGATGATGATGATATAGTTGGAGATGATGATGATGATCTCTCCAGCATATGGCTCAAGGGATGGTCTCTGGCCTCCACCGCACCTCAGCACGGCTCACATGGATCCGTCACCCCTGCAGGGTGGATGGAACATGAAAGGCTGTCCACCTGTAGCAGATCAGAGTAGCCACACTGTCCGCTGGTGTTCCTCCAGGTATCCAATCGATACCTCTGCAATAGCAGACCACATTCACGACAGCACTCAGCAACAGGTTCCTGCACACAGATCCACGCTGGTCCCGAGAGAGTGTGCCAGGCCTCAAGCCTAGAGTCTTATGGTCTCTCCCAGGAGGCTTTGCTCTTCCCAGAAATCTTCCCTCTCCCATCAGCCCGCTGGGAGTTGTAGTTTCCACTTTGTACAGCCAGGGGCAAATTCTTCCAAACAAACTACATGTCCCAAGATCCCCTGCTTCTCTTTAAAAACAAAAGTCAGCGTTATTGCAAGTTTAACGCCATATATTTCATTGCGTTACTGCATTTTTTTACACCATATATTTCATTGCGTTACTGCATTTTTTTATGCCATATATTTCAGTGTGTTACTGAAAGTTTAACGCTATATAGTTCTTTGTGTTACTGCAAGTTTAACGCTATATAGTTCTGTGCATTACTGCAAGTTTAACGCCATATATTTCATTGCGTTACTACAAGTTTAACACCATGTATTTCTGTGCGTTATTGCAAGTTTAACGCTATATATTTAATTGCGTTACTGCAAGCTTAACGCATATAGTTCTGTATGTTACTGCAAGTATAACGCCATATATTTAATTGCATTACTGCAAGTTTAGCCCCATATAGTTCTGTGCGTTACTGCAAGTTTAGCGCCATATATTTCATTGCGTTACTGTAAATTTAACACCTTATAGTTCTGTGCGTTACTGCAAGTTTAACGCTATATATTTTATTGTGTTACTGCAAGCTTAACGCCATATAGTTCTGTACGTTACTGCAAGTATAACGCCATATATTTAATTGCGTTACTGCAAGTTTAGCGCCATATAGTTCTGTGCGTTACTGCAAGTTTAGCGCCATATAGTTCTGTGCGTTACTGCAAGTTTAGCGCCATATATTTCATTGCATTTCTGCAAGTTTAACACCATATAGTTCTGTGAGTTACTGCAAATTTAACGCCATATATTTCATTGCGTTACTGCAAGTTTAAGGCCATACAGTTCTGTGCATTACTGCACATTTGACGCAGTATATTGTAGTGTATCTGTGGAGTGTGTCTGTGTAGTGAGTATTCGAATTAAAGTGCACCAAACACCACTTTCCATTGATTAAAGTGCATCCACGTACACATTTACACATCTTTATTATATTTGGTTAATAAGCACCCCCCCCATCATGTCTGGGAAGACAACAAGGAGAGGCAGACTCTCCCATGGCACTGTAAGGGGTCCGTCAGCGTATGTGGACATGGTCAGTCTTCAGGCAGGGCATCATTTCCTCTGTTTAGTGATGTAGGAGGAGGTGGTGGACTGGCTTACTAAACCATCCTCATCCTCCGTCAACCAAGCAGAGACTAGTACACAGTCCCCTGCAGCTGCCAGAGTGGCTAAACCTGCCTCCTTGTCCACAGTTATTCCTGCCATAGCCCCAGTATCAGCCTTGGAGGAGTCAGCGGAGTTATTTGAACACAGCATCAGCCACTTGCTCCTTGATGATGCACAGCCATTACTCAATTCAGATGTTGGTTCTGGGGCTAAGGAAGGCAGGAACATGAGCCTACAGAGAGGGGACAGGGAAGATGGTTAAAATTGATGGGAACATGGATGGAGCCAAATACAGGACCATTCTGGAAGGAAACCTGATGGAGTCTGCAAAAGACCTGAGACTGGGACGGAGATTTGTCTTCCAAAAAGACAATGATCCAAAACATAAAGCAAAATCTACAATGGAATGGTTCACAAATAAAGATATCCAGGTGTTAGAATGGCCAAGTCAAAGTCCAGACCTGAATCCAATCGAGAATCTGTGGAAAGAACTGAAAACTGCTGTTCACAAACGCTCTATATCCAACCTCACTGAGCTTGAGCTGTTTTGCAAGGAGGAATGGGCAAAAATTTCAGTCTCTCGATGTGCAAAACTGATAGAGACTTCCCCAAGCGACTTACAGCTGTAATCGCAGCAAAAGGTGGCACTACAAAGTATTAACTTAAGAGGGCTGAATAATTTTGCACGCCCAATTTTTCAGTTTTTTATTTGTTAAAAAAGTTTGAAATATCCAATACATTTCGTTCCACTTCATAATTGTGTCCCACTTGTTGATTCTTCACAAAAAATTACAGTTTTATATCTTTATGTTTGAAGCCTGAAATGTGGCAAAAGGTCGCAAAGTTCAAGGGGGCCGAATACTTTTGCAAGGCACTGTATATATTTCTAAATATATAATCCAGTTGTACCTTGGACTGTTTTTAAAGTGTATCTATGGTCAAAATATGAAATCATATACTCCTTTCCACATTGCATTTCAATCATTTCCAGCCTACTCCTATTAATATGAACATTCTTCAAGTTTCTAAACTTGCTGTGTAAAGATCCCCATACATTTAACCCCTTGAATTCTGTGACACGTATATTCACTATGCTCTGTGAGTAGGCAATGTTGTGTCACACATTTCACACAGCCTGCCTCCTGAGCTACAGAAGTGCTGAGTGGAGGAGTTTCAGGAGGTGGAGTCATTACACAAATTAGAAATTGCAGGCAGCAAGGTACTATGGGATATGTAATCTTTAGAAATGAAAAATAAAGAGCAGAGGAGCAGCTGCAAAGCATGCAGGGAATCCAGGAAGTTGATGAAAAAGATGGCCAGCTGATAGGCAGCGCTCAACATGAACGAAAATTTTCCAAGTGAGCTTTTAGTGAATAGTAAATGATAAAAATTGTTTCTATTGCTATTACAATGCTGATGTTATAAAATTAAGAATGTATGCAGTGACTATAGATCTCTTTTAATTGGTTGAACAGAGATTTGAGTATATGTATACCATATACAATTATATACATATATTATACCATATTGCAATAAGCATACCTCCCAACTTTGTAAACTTAAAGTGGACCTTTTCACTACAAATTGCATCAGCATGCAGCTCTTACATTTAATAAATTAAATAAGCATGCTTTGCTTTTACTTAGATCATGGTTTTTACACTTCCTGGTTGAATGAGGCACTTGTGATGTAGTTCTGGCATCACAGCTACATCCTGGGAAGTTCCTGTTTAAGGTTGCCACCTTTTCTTCAAGCCAAACCCGAACACTTTAGCAGCCTGGGACACCTTTGGGTGCCCCAAAGAGAGTAGTAATGCAGTGCGCATAGCGTGCTGCAGCGAACAATGGGTGTGGCCAAATTGTTTTGCTGACATCATTGACCTGCCCCACAGAGATGCCGAGCCTGCCCGCATGGCAACAGATTTGTGTGTGACTATCTTGGTTACTTGGGGAGCCACAGCCCTGTCTGAATAATGTGTCTGGGTTTCAGTCCGCATGAAACCCGGACACATGATTCGAAACCTGGACTGTCTGGGTGAATCCCGGACAGGTGGCACCTTGATGATGCACAGCCATTACTCAATTCAGATGTTGGTTCTGGGGCTAAGGAAGGCAGGAACATGAGCCTACAGAGAGGGGAGAACACTGGTACACAAATTGGCATTCATATTCCCCCAGCCGCAGTGTATTGTCAAGTTGTCTCCAGTGGTAACGAGGATGGAGGAGATGATAATGATGAGGTCACTGATGTGACTTGGGTGCCAGATAGAGCAGAGGAGGAAAGTGAGGGTGAGGCACAACCCCAACAAGGCAGCCATCATGGAAGACCAGAGAGCAGCCACCCTATTCCATCACATTGTGGAGCTGTTATCTCCCGGCCCACTTCCCACAGCTCAGTTGTCTGGGCTTTTTTAATACTTGCACAGTCGATCGCACTGTTGCTCTTTGCAAACTTTGTCTTAAGCACATCAAACGTGGCAAAAACACCAGCCATTTGGGTACCACATGCTTGACAAGGCATTTAACCTCCCACCACTCAGCCCGTTGGCAAGAGCACCTAAAAGCCACACAAAAGGGGCACAGATCTGTCCCTCCTCCTCCTTACTCACCTCAGTCTGCCCCTGCTATATCTCATGACCTCTCAGCAGCCTCCACTGACAAGGATGATGGTATAGTGCAGGGTGTCCCAGGTCCTTGCAGCACATCTGCTAGCAGCACACCACCAGCTATAGGCTATAGCCAGCAAATTTCTCTGCCCCATCTGCTGCAGCGGAAAAAAAAATACAGTCCCTGCCATCCACATGCCCAGCGTCTAAATGCAAGCTTGTCAAAGCTGCTGGCCCTCCAACTTCTGCCTTTCCGCCTGGTGGATTCTGCCTCCTTCCATTAATTTGCAGAATGTGCTGTTCCACAATGGCAGGTTCCCAGTCGCTATTTCTTTTCATGTAATGCCGTTCCATCTCTCTACCATCATGTGGAAGGCAATGTTATGGCATCGTTGGGCAAGGCAGTCAACCGCAAAGTCCAATTACTGCTGACACGTGATCCAGCAAGCATGGGCAGGGATGATACATTTTGTTCATAGCACACTGGGTAACTCTGCTTGCAACTCAGAAAGATGCCGGACAGGGCTCAGTGCTGCAGCTTGTCCATACAGCTGGTGATGGTGAGATATTTGTCAGCTCTACCCCCTTCTCCTCCATACCCTCCTCTGCTGAATTTCTTATGAACCTCAAGTACCCCCTAAGCGTTTAAAGGGCTATTCAATGAGTCAGGCTAAAAGGTGCCATGCAGTGCTTCAGCTGGTGTGTCTAGGGAACAGGAACCAAACCGGTGCAGAGATTCTTGCAGCTCTGCAGGGACAGGCCCAGAGGTGGTTCATGCCATGCCAGCTGGTGCCAGGAATAGTGGTGTACAATAATAGCACAAACCTCCTGTCCTTCCTTAGACAGGGACATATCTGGCACATGTCCTCAATTTGGTGGTGCAGCGTTTACTAAATAGGTACCCAGAGTTTGAAGATCTGCTAGAGCAGGCCAGAAGAGTCTGTAGCCATTTCAGGCAGTCATACACAGCCAGTGCTCGGTTGGCTGAAATTCAGCAGGAATTCCACCTGCCCGTAAACTACCTGATTTGTGACATGTGCACCAGATGGAACTCAACTTTGGCAATGCTGCAGCAGCTGTACATGCAGCAGAGGGCCGTCAATGAGTACCTGAGTTGTATGGGTTGATGGGTATGGCACAACGACAGGCTCAGGCCTGCCCAGCTTTTTTTCCCACGCCAATGGCTGCTCAAAAGGATGCATGCACTGTACTGTCACTATTTGAGGAGGCCACAAGGATGGCGAGCCATGACAATGCATGCATCAGGGACACAATGCCTGTTGTGTTCCTGCTGGAGCAGAATCTGCATGGCATTATGGACAGTGCACTGGAGGCAGAGCAGTGGGAGGAAGAGGAGGACTTCCTTGCCTCTCAAGAACACACAAGAGGAGAGAGGAGGAGGAGGATTCTGGCAGTTTCTGAGGCATTAAAGCAGAGGAAGAGATATGTCAAACAGTAAGCCATGGTTTTCCATCTCCAGAACCCTTGGGAGTAGTATGTGGCTGGGAGGAGGCAGCTCCAGATACTGTAATCCTCAGTGACACAGAGGAGTCTGCTTCTCATGTCTCCGCAAATAGGCAGTGCATGGGCACCCTCATGCTTCAAAGCCTGCAAAAGGACCTAAGAATACGTGGCATAAAGGAGTAGAATCACTATTGGTTGGCAGCCCTCCTTGACCACCGTTATAGGGGTAAAGTCTCAGAACTCATGCCGTCCCCACGGAGAGTGCAGAAGATGAAATCTCTTGAGGACACCTTAAAGAGGAGTTTATCAAACTCATTTCCAGACTCTGGTAGGTTACAGTGTCGTGGAAAACTTTTGTTCGTTTTGAGGCACAATGAACACCCAAATACCAATTTTTCTGCACCTGTTTGACAGGTGCATATCATTGCAATTTTCGACAGTAAGGCCAATTCTTGCTTTCATCAAGAGTACCTCTTAAAGGGTTATGGTGTGAAGGCGCCACCAACACCCAAACCAATTTTTCCACACCCGTTACTTCTATCCAAAGTCAGTGGAAGAGACCCCAAAATTTATCCAAATAATCTCTAATCGTGTTCCCAGTGCACTACATTGGGGCTTCATCATACAGACTGGTTCCCCAAGCAGTTGTTTACAAAATAAAGGAAGCTTGCATGGAAGATGTCATTTTTTTGTCTTTATAAATGCAATTTTATGCAGAAGATTCTATACATGATACAGATGTGCCACTTTACAGGTAGACTAAGGGGGCATCGCCAGGCACTATATTGAAAGGATTTGTTTATTTTTATGCTTTTACTTTAAGCATCAATAAATGACCACTCTTTTAAAAATGACGTTTTTTACAAACTTTTTTTTCATTGATACAGGTCCCCCAGGGCAGTACCTCCTTAACCCCCATAACCATTTTATGCCCAATTACTTGCATACAAGCCTTCAAAATGGGCACTTTTGATTTTTCTTGTTCGGGTCCCAATGGGGTTCATTATACGCTTCCAAACTTTCCCGATGTTTGAAAGTTCTGGTGTGAACCGAACACGGGGTTATTCGGCCCATCCCTATTAAAGACTTTTGTGCATGGATTTCCCCATTGGCTTAAAGGACTGATTCCTGGAAATTTAGGATTGAACTTTTTAGGATTGTTTTGGAAGAAATGGTCCTTTAATATGAAATGTATATTCAAACATTCAAGCAGTCTCTTTTACAGTATTGCAGTTCATATGAGATTGTATTCAAGGACATATATCTCGTTCTTTTTTGCTGGCTACTTGTATGTATTAATGAGGATTGATCCATTTCATACGTATAAACCTTGCAGTGCAGGTACAGACCCACTATAAGGGGGGATCTTCAGATTTCCTGAAGTAGTACAAAATAAACAAATCCTAATCAGCGCAACCTCCAATTACAAAATAAAAGTGCTTATAAAATTATGATTAAGTATGATTATTGTGACTAAATGCAAATTGCTGCTAGCACTCTAAAGTGTTTCTACCTCACAAGAATTCCATAAACTAAATATTAGTGAAGTGCAACATAAAATTACATCTATATAAAGTCCATGTACAATGAAATCTCATATCACATCAATATAAAACCTATGAAATTGTATTAAGCGTGCAAAATGTCCATATTGCTCAAAAAATCCAAAAGTCACATAAAATAGCCCTCAAACAATGCTCTTCCACTGCGTGCTTGACAAAGTGATTGTAGTAAAACAACTGTATATAAAGTGCCTGTGCAGTCCTCCACCAGTCCGGGAGTGGTTATTGTCGGGATCCACCCAGATGCCTGACCGGCAACTGGCTCAGCTTCTCAGTGCAAAGCTGAGAGCCTGAGCAAGCAGTTCCCGCCCACTCAATAGCCCTACCTTTCAGTGAGTGCTGGAGGGGCAGAGCAGAGAGCCGATGACTGCTCACTGAAGACCAAGAACCGAGCAATCAGTGGTGTTTGATCGCTCAGTTCTCTGTGTAGAGGAGGCAGGGGACAGATGTTGCATTTACAATAGGTTAGTATGTGTGTTTGTTTTTTCAAAACCCATACTTCTCTTTTAGCTGTCAATAGTGTTGTACTGTATTTAACCTTTTATCTAACCTTCAAATTATTTCATTTGTTATTTTGAAAAACCAAAATGAAGGAAAAGTAGTGATGAATAAAAATCAATTTTGGGTTAAACGAATAATTTTTTTGCTCATTAAACTTTATGATCCGTGTGACTAGAAGGGTGGCAGGGTTGTGTCCTTTCCATACATAATTCATGGTATAACGTGTCCCTCTTTCCCATCATTGGAGATATGGTATTTCCCTTGCCAAGGTACTGCAGTACAACAGCACAGCTTTGAAAGTTCTTTTAAAACGTTGAATACTATGTTACCTTATTCATACTTTTTTCTTTATTGCTGTCTTATTGCTTTTTGTTGTTTGCAGAATATGACTTTGCCTGTTAGAATAGTTTGTCAATTCTATCATGGTTGCGTTCAATATACTCATTAAAAATAAAGGTGTCTGAAACATGCTTTCCTGACGCATAAGATGAATTAGAGTCTTTTACATTGAGAGCAGGTGCTGATGAATAATTAATGTCTCTCAACACTTTTAATAAAACTCGCACCGCTACCAGCTACACTGTGCTGACCTGTGAAGATCGTTACTTGCCTTCACAATTATGAAAGGATCTATGCACTTGAAAATGAGTAACGCTAATGATAATGTCTTTTACATACCCTTCCATCACAATAGCCAGGTGATGTTAGAGACACTGAGATTAAATAGAAAACCCTTGTTTTTAGTTATAAAGGCCACTGCCACTTGGTCCTCCTTGTTTCCCCCAAAATTGTTTTACTTGGAAAATTAACATTGTCACCTACCAATTCCCACATTTTTACTGTAGTAGTCCCAACTCCAACTCCTTCCAAATGTTTGAACTAGGTTTTATCTCATGTGTATCATCAAGGCATGTGTTGTAAGACCCCAGCATGTAATTTGACGATATCACTTATGCAGGCCATACATGGGTCGAATTCTGAACAAATTTTCTTTCGAAAATCAGAAATTTTGTGCGTTTTGTGATTCGATGGTGCCACCATTAATTTCAAAATTCGACCAGCCAAGCCTTCAACTTCACCTCATGTTACTACAGAAAATAATTGTTGTGGCCGGGAATCTTCTTTTTTCCCATGAATTTTCTTTTCTTTCCAGGAATTTTCTTTTCTTGTGCTAATGCGCATCTCTTTTTCAATTATATTTCTCACACGATTCTCCCATCATTGATTAGAAAAATGTTCTTTCCCACATGTCCGATCACTCAAATTCAATGGCTGCACAAAAATTGGCTGTTGCTGCGGCCCACTAATGGTGTGAAATTTGAACATAAATTCTTAGAAAAGATTTTTGAAAGGAAATTCTTTCGACCTATATATGGCCAGCCTTAGGCCTCATACACACGGGCGTATCTAAAAAAATAAACAAAACGTCGGGTCCGACGTCAAGGAAAAAAAGTCGACGTTTTTCGGCGTTATGCATTGGCAATTTTGAGCGTTAGTGAGCATCGGCGTCAATAGGCGGTTTTTAGAAAAAATCATCCCTCTGCTATGTTTCAACCTAAAAACGTCGGCGTCAAAAAACGGCGGAAAACGCCGGTACAATATTAGGTGGCGTTTGTTGGTGTTTGTTGGCATATTGTGGCATCGGCGTCAAAAAACGTCAAAACGTTACAGCCTCAGAACGCGATGGCCATGGGTTCTACTTTCTGCTCACTAACGCCGACGCCACCTACAGCTCAAAAACGCCAACGTTTTTATGGGGCCATTGACTAACATGGAGAGCTGCAAAAAATGCCAGAAAATGCCGGCGTCAAAAAATGTCCGTGTGTATGAGGCCTTAAGCTCCGCTCACATGTATGCATGTTCAATTTTGAATTTCGAATGTTTGATTTTGCACAATTGCAAGTGTCGTGTTTAGGGCGGCTCATTCATTTTAAAGGGCTTGTCCTTGTCCGCAACAAAAGTGCATGACCCTTTTTTAAAATCGTGCTGCACCAAAATGCATGTATTTTGTTACCATGCATTTTGGCGTGCGTAAAAGAGTGCACGTTAGCAAGGTGCATTGGGGTGCTATTAAAAGTTAATAGCATCGCCGCGTGCCTGCAAAAGGGATGCACATTTCTTGTTCAATGCAGGAACGCATGTGATTTTGCTCTCAATTTTGTTCTCGCAACGCAAAAATGTGAACCCTGCACATATATCTTTAACCCAGGTTGAGACACTTGTTTCCTATTTTAGCAGCTAGTTCAGTCTCTGAAGCTCCATTCACAATGTGCATTTCTGCATGCATTCCTGGAATGCATGAAGAATGCACTACAAATGTATGTTTGCACGTTTGTTGTGTGTAGGGCAGCCCTTATAATGCCAAATGATGTCCCTATGCTGTCGAACGACAAACAAGCAAAATAAAGCTAGAAGAAAATCTGCATTAGCGCAACGTGCTGATGTGAACTGGACCTAACACTGCTAGGTAGATTTCAGTTGGTGTACAGGGATAATTTAATATAAAAACAATGACACTGAGAATTTCCCATCACAAATATAATCTTAAAGTGATTATAAAGGTAAAAAAATTGTTTTAAAACAATAACAAACATGTTATACTTACCTGCTCTGTGCCATGGTTTTGCACAAAGCAGCCCCGATCCTCCTGTTCACAGGGCCCTCGCCGACGCTCCAGGCTCCTTCCCCCTACTGAGTGCCCCCATAGCAAGCTATGGACGCACTCATGCAGGCTCCCTCCTGAGCCACGATCTGTGTGTTCATTGGCACACACAGTGAGGCTTACCACGCCCCCTGCTCCCTCCTCACTAGCTGTGATTAAGAGCAGCAGGAGCCAATGACGCCCGCTGCTGCATCTGAGCCAGTGAGGAGAGAAAGAGCATTAATGCTGCTTTCGTGCACAGCGCTGGATCGAGATCTGGCTCAGGCAAGTATTTGGGGAGCTGGGGGGGGGGGAGATTCACACAAAATGTTTTTTACCTTCATACAGAGAATGAATCAAGGTACAAAACATTCTGTCTTTACAACCACTTTATATAAGTGTAGACTAAACAGAAGAGTTAGCGTTTTGAATTCCACGATTTTGCCTCCCCTTAAACCCCCTGCAGGTTAACCCCTTCACTGCCAATGGCATTTACACAGTAATCAGTGCATTTTTGTAGTAGTGATCGCTGTATAAATGCCAATGGTCCCAAAAAAGTGTCAAAATGGTCCGACATGTCCGCCCCAATATCGCAGTACCTCTAAAAATCGCAGATTGCCGCCATTACTAGTAAAAAATAAAAAAATAATAAAAACCCCAGAAATGAATTCTCATCATCCTTAACCACTTCAGCCCTGGAAGGATTTCCAGCTTTAGGACCGGAGCCCTTTTTGCGATTCGGCACTGCGTCGCTTTAACTGAAAATTGCGCGGTCGTGCATCGTTGTACCCAAACGAAATTTGCGTCCTTTTTTCCCACAAATAGAGTTTTCTTTTGGTGGTATTTGATCACCGCTGCGTCATTTCTGATCGCCGCTATAAACAAAAGAAGAGCGACAATTTTGCAAAAAAAACCCAAATTTCTTACTTTTTGCTAAAATACAAATCCAAAAAAAAAAATATAAAAAAACATTTTTTTCATCGGTTTTGGCCGATTTATATTCTTCCTCATATTTGTGATAAAAAAAATTGCAATCGGCGTTTATTGATTGGTTTGCGCAAAAGTGGTCGCATTTACGGATGATGAGAATTCATTTTTGGGGTTTTTATTTTTTTTTTTATTTTTTACTAGTAATGGCGGCGATCTGCGATTTTTAGCAATACTGCGATATTTCAGCGGACATGTCGGACCATTTTGACACTTTTTTGGGACCATTGGCATTTATACAGCGATCAGTGCTATAAAAATGCACTGATTACTGTGTAAATGCCATTGGCAGTGAAGATGTTAACCTGCAGGGGGCGCTCTAAGGGTTAACTGTGTTCCCTGGGCGTGTTCTTACTGTGGGGGGACTGCCCTAGCTGGGGAAGGGAAGTGGTCACAGCCTCCATGTAGAGGAAGGCTGTGATCACAGCCCTTCCCCCTCTCACAGAACGGAGGTCCGTGTTTACTTACACGGACCTCCGTTCTTTCACTCCGGGGGGGGCATCGTGGGTGGCCGGCGGAGATTGACTCCACCGCACCCGCTCCCTGGCTCTCCCCGAACACAGCGAGCGCGTGGGCGCGCTCACTAGGCTCGATCCCGCAGCCGCCGTCATATGATGGCGATCCGCGTTATCGAGCTACCTTGCCACCGTCAGACGCTGATCGGCAAGTGGTTAAACGCGTCAACTTTTGCGCAAACCAATCAATAAACGCCGATTGTGATTTTTTTGATCACAAATATGAGGAAGAATATAAATCGGCCAAAACCGTTGAAAAAAATGTTTTTTTATATATTTTTTTTGTATTTTAGCAAAAAGTAAGAAATTTGGGTTTTTTTTGCAAAATTGTCACTTTTCTTTTGTTTATAGTGGCGATCAGAAATGACGCAGCGGTGATCAAATACCACCAAAAGAAAGCTCTATTTGTGGGAAAAAAAGGACGCAAATTTCGTTTGGGTACAACGTCGCACGACCGCACAATTGTCAGTTAAAGGGTCGCAGTGCCGAATCGCAAAAAGTGCTCTGGTCCTAAAGTGTGAAATCCTTCCGGGGCTGAAGTGGTTAAAAGCCATTAAAAGCAGCCTTTTCAACTAGGTCTTCTCCAGAGGTTCCTAGGGTTTTCTTGAGCTGCAACTGACTGTCCTCCTGTCTGTTCGTGCCTGCATAGTTCTGGAGCCAATGTCTCTTAACAGAACCAGCAGCATGGAATCAATGAAGTTTTTACCTGCCGGTAAGGGTGCCATTTTGACCACCGCAATAATGGAGGCATTTTTCTTATTGAGTACTGTTGATCCCTAAGGCCTCATGTACACTGCTGCTGCTAAACGGACATTTAGGACATTTGGGCATTTTTTCAGCTGCCCCTGAACTCTTCTCTATGTTATCTTATCAGTACATGTATACAGGGTCGTTTATAGTAGTTTCTAGGCATTTGAGTTTAGAGGCATTCGTTGGAAAGCGTTGGGACGGATGTTCAGAGGCATTTGAAATGCCAAATGCCTGTAACAGCTTGTAAATGTGCCTAAACGTGGTAACTTGCATCTAGGAGCGTTTTGTTTGAAGACATTTTTCATTTTACAGAAAAAAAAAACGCTCCTAGATGCGAATGCGGCTAAATGCAGCATGTAAACGCGGCTAAATAGATGTTTTTAAACGTTGGTTTATATCTATCACGTTAAATTGTTCAGGAGAGGTTGTCAAATGTCCCATGTACATTAAGCCTAATTCATTTGTTTTGGCAGGGGCTCCTTGATAATGATTTTAAGGGTTCCTCCTGAGGTTAAAAGGTTGAGAAAGGACGAACTCCATCCCGCAGACTGCCTCCCAGGCCTTTAAGGGTTCTAAAAGCCAGGAGGTGGAGGTGGGCATTCGGGTCGTGTAACCGCTGTGATTGGCTGTCACATCGGTCATATGATTGGAAAGCTTCTGAACGCTAGTATGCAACGGGAGCTTTACGGTAACCGCTGGCTACTGTGCTGGAAGCACACAGGTAGCATGGTAAGTGGTTTACACAGGGCCGCATGTGGCTGCTCGGCATTAATGGCATCCCAGTCTTAGTTTGTAGTGTTCAATATTGAGTTGGCCCACCCTTTGCAGCTATCACAGCTTTAACTCTTCTGGGAGGGCTGTCCACAAGGTTTAGGAGTGTGTCTATGGGAATGTTTCACCATTCTTCCAATAGAGCATTTGTGAAGTCAGGCACTGATGTTGGACAAGAAGGCCTGGCTTGCAGTCTCTGCTATAATTCATCCCAAAGGTGTTTTGTCGGGTTGAGGTCAGGGCTCTGTGCAGGGCAGTCAAGGTCCTCCACCCCAAACTTGCTCATCCATGTCTTTATGGACCTTGCTTTGTGCACTGGTGCACAGTCATGTTGGAACAGGAAGAGGGGCCATCCCCAAACTGTTCCCACAAAGTTGGGAGCATGAAATTGTCCAAAATGTCTTGGTATGCTGACGCCTTAAGAGTTCCCTTCACTGGAACTAAGGGGCCAAGCCCAACTCATGAAAAAAAAACCCATACCATAATCCCCCATCCACCAAATGATTTTAACCAGTGCATAAAGCAAAGTCCATAAGGACATGGATGAGCGACTTTGGGGTGGAGGAACTTGACTAGCCTGCACCTCAACCCAATAGAACACCTTTGGGATGAATTAAAGCAGAGACTGCGAGAAAGGCTTTCTCGTCCAACATCAGCGACTGACCTCCTAAATGCACTTCTGGAAGAATGGTCAAACATTCCCATAGACACACTCCTAAACCTTGTGGACAGCCTTCCCAGAAGAGTTGAAGCTGTTATAGCTGTAAAGGGTAGGCCAACTCAATATTGAACACTACGGACTAAGACCCCATACACAATATCAAACTGTTGTTGTCAGATTACCTTCAGATTTACCAGAACCATGTAGCGCAAGGGCTTGCCTGATTACATACAAATTAAAACTCCTAAGGTTTGACCTCATATTATATGGTTTTGGTAAATCTGAAGGAAAAGATCTACAGAAAATTGGATATTGTGTATCCAGCTTTTGACTGGGATGCCATTAAAGTCCATATGCATGTAAAGGCAGGCGTCCCAATATTTTTGTTAATATAGTGTATGTGTGCGGCCGGCGTGAAGAAGTCAATATATTTTTGAGTAAAGTGTCCATATATTAGACAATTGCCCACAAAAGAAATCTGTTTTAGAGCTAATCTGAAAATAAAATGTGGCAAATCTAACTTAGAGATACCATAGAAAATGGTGTTGTTGACCCTCTAAATATGAGCAGGATTGTTACAAGATATTCCAAGTGAGATGCATTTGACACAAATGTGATAGAAGCGGCGTGCATTAAGTTGATATGGGAAGATTGAATCTGAAGTGTCATGGCCAAATCTGGCAGGGACATTTCTCTGGACAGGAGCGTGGCTAGTGAAACAGATGGGCTGCAGCCCTGCCAACTAACCTCTCTTCTTTGAAGACTCATAATCCCAGACAAACAACAACATATTGCACATGTTGATGTGTTGAATCCCAGTTTGTGGACATGTGCTTACAATAAGTAAATAATAAACTCAAAGTAATTATTGTGTTGCCAGCTGTTAGTTTTAAGGATGGTATATACTTTTTGTGGATGCATGCCTTACATGAACGTGGTTCTTATCAGCTCTGTATTAAGACACTGGTGAGCCCAGGGCTAACATCTCACGGGACCCATTTCATCTTTTCATACCCTCAATATTTAAAAGCATGGCAATACCAGATAGAGAGACAAAGAGGGAGAGAATCATCTGATTGATGGAACTAAAATTCTTAGCAGGCATGACGTTTTGCTCTCTCAATAGTGATATAATTTGAGGCAGGAGGTCTGGAAATCTTTATTTTATACATTGGTGGTCCCGTATTTTTTCCAGTGTATGTACTGGTTGTCCACATTAAAGTGGTAGTAAACCCTCCTATAATTTTCAGCCAAGGAAGCTGCCATCTTGGCCTCTGTTTAATCTACAACTGCCATGATGCTGCACATGTGATCAGCTATGATACCAGCCATTGGATGGGTTGACAGTTTGGTTTAGAGCACAACCAATGAGAGTGTTACATTTCCGGCACGAGCCGGAAATGTAACTGGTTTTTAAACTGTTAAATGGATGGGTTTACTACCGCTTTAATAGACCTCTTGGTGGGATGGTATACGGATTTTCAGTATACTAAAGTCATCCTCCTCCCAGAGTAAAGAAATGAGTCTGGTGACCTTGGGTTAACAGCAGCTTGCCCAGGGATAGAAATGGATCTTGGTCTGGTGCGCCACCAATTAGGCGTGCAACAGTAGCCTTGTTTTTCTGTAAGAATAAAGTAGCCCTGCTGTCAGGTGTGCTTAAACCTTTGAGTCGCTGGCCTGACACATACAGTATATGAAGAGAAGGACTTCTGACTTTTTCAAAGGGGAAAAAGGGCGCACCCTGCCTTGAGATAGCCATATCACACTGAACAACATGGTTAAAAAAAGCTTAAGCCCTCTCTATTGGTCGACCATGGCGAGGCCTGTTCTGAGTGGAACCTGTCCTGTTAAACCACTGTATGGTCTTGGCCACCGTTCTGCAGCTCAGTTTCAGGGTCTTGTCAATCTTCTTATAGCCTAGGCCATTTTTATGTAGAGCAACAAATCTTTTTTCAGATCCTCAGAGAGTTCTTTGCCATGAGGTACCATGTTGAACGTCTAGTGACCAGTATGAGAGTGAGAGCGATAACACCAAATTTAACACACCTGCTCCCCATTCACACCTGAGACCTTGTAACACTAACGAGTCACATGACACCGGGGAGGGAAAATGGCTAATTGGGCCCAATTTGAACATTTTCACTTAGGGATGTACTCACTTTTGTTGCCAGTGGTTTAGACATGCATGGCTGTGTGTTGAGTTATTTTGAGGGGACAGCAAATTTATACTGTTATACAAGCTGTACACTCACTACTTTACATTGCAGCAAAGTGTCATTCCTTCAGTGTTGTCACATGAAAAGATAGAATAAAATAGTTACAAAAATGTGAGGGGTGTACTCACTTTTGTGAGATACTGTGTATATATAGGGGATTCAAGTGACTTTGCAGGTGCCATAAGGACTGGTCTGAGTATTTTAAAAACTGCTGATCTACTGGGATTTTGACGCACAACAATCTCTAGGGTTTACAGGGAATGGTCCGAAAAAGAGAAAATATCCAGTGAGCTGCAGTTGTGTGGAGGAAAATGCCTTGTTGATGTCAGAGGTCAGAGGAGAATGGGCAGACTGGTTCCAGACGATAGAAAGGCAACAGCAACTCAAATAACCACTCGTTAAAACCAAGGTATGCAGAATACCATCTCTGAATGCACAACACATCGAGCCTTGAAGCACACGGGCTACAGCAGCAGAACACCACACCAGGTGCCAGTCCAGAAAACTGAGGTTACAGTCCACACAGGCTCACCAAAAGTGTACAACAGAAGGTTGGAAAAAGGTTGCATGGTCTGTTGAGTCTCAAATCTTTCAGCTGCGACATTCAGATGGTGGGGTCAAAATTTGGTGTAAACATGAAAACATGGATCCATCCTGCTTTGTATCAACGGTTCAGGCTGGTGGTGTAATGGTGTGAGGGATATTTTTTTGGCACACTTTGGACCCCTTAGTACCAATTGGGCATCGTTTAAACACCATGGGCTACCTGAGTATTGTTGCTGCCCATGTCCATCCCTTTATATTATTATTATTATTATTATGAAAACTGTAGTCAGTTAAAACTTGCAATGATGGTATTAAATATAGTGGGTGCTTTTTTCTTCCTCATGACCTTATTTATATTTTTCTCCACATTTCAATGCAGATCAATCTGTAAACCAAAGTGCCAGAGATGTGGACAAACTATATCATCAATTGTCATCTTATTTTTTCAAAGGGTATAAATATTGTGTGGAACAACAGCAGCCATTTTCTCATTGCCCAAAATGACTCGTGTAAGAGAATAGTGCCCGTTTTAAAAATACAAAACAATGCAAAAATTTCAAAGAAATGTCCCTGTCATTCAGTTAGCAGTTGCCACAAACATAATATATTAAATTGTAAACAAAATAGAAAGGGAATAATCTGCTTATTGTCGTGATATGCAGTTTTCATCATGTGCTCAGTTTGAATCGTTCAGATTTATGACAGGTTTGCTTTAATTAAGAAGCTTGACACCGTGCAAAATGCAAGAACTACAAAGGCACGCAATTTGATAAAGATTTTCCAGTTCCACTAAAAATTTGACTTGGGGTCACTTTTATAGTCAGAGGGTAATTATCTGTGTACTTACCTTGAACTGCAATTTAAAAATGATTTTCCAGTATTATTGATATTTTGACTTGGGGCCACTCATATATGCAGAGGAGAATTAACCAAATGTACTTACCTTGCTGACTGAAAGAATGCTTTCTCATGCCCCATAAACACTAGAATAATGTTTTCCAGCTCCCTTTCTGTGGAAGGGTAATTATACAGTATGTTATACATAAAAGAAATAAAGGACACAGGATTGCATTGCAAATAAAGTTTACATTATTTCTGAATTTCAGCATTGTGAAGGGTATGGTACAATCAGCTAGGCAGTGAGTGAATCATTTTGCCGGAAACAGTTCACTGATCCTACAGTTATCTTTCTTAGGACTCTTGGATTCCCTACTTTAGCAGGAATATCCAGGTTCAACTATCGTCCCTCACTCCTATGAGTAGGAATTTAGAGTAGGAATCTACTATTTAGGGTGTTAGAATGGTGTTCTCTCATCAACACCACAGGGCCCTACTTGCACCGCATTCAGGATACATGAAACATCACTTTTCACATCTCTGCATATATCTGTATGTCTTTTTATGCTAGTCAATGGGACTGTGGTAAAAAAAAAAATTAGCTCAGCTGTGGGGCAACTCAGATCTTGTGCTGTGGTAAAAAAACACACAAATTGTAGGACTATAGGCATGAATGTAAATATGGATAAAGTGAGAGCTCACCTCCAACTAGGGTTGCCACCTCATCCCTTTAAAACCGAACACATATTAATTACACAGGTTCTGTGGCTGATTAAGGTGGTAATTAAACTCACTTGGTGCCTTATCTGCACCAAATTAACCTCAGAACCTGTGTAATTCTTATTTATTCGGTTTTAAAGGGATGAGGTGGCAACCCTACCTCCAACCCAGAGTGGAAAACCTCTACTGGATGAAAACAAAGGATATATATATATATATATATATATATATATATATAAATAAAGGTAACAATAGTGAACTATTAAGCATAGGAACACTTGCCTGGTAATTAGAGTTGAGCGAACCTCTGGAAGTTCGGGTTCTGCTGCTCCGTCCGAACTTCGGGACAAAGTCCGGGTCCGGGTCCGGACGGAACCCGAACGATCGCACGGACAACGAACCATCCCGTGAACGGGATGGGAATGGGGGTAAAATGAAGGAAAACGTCGGGAGATCCCGAAAGGTCCTGAAACAATGTCGGTAAAAACACGTATTTTCAAGCCCAGGGGTAACTAAAGTTACCCCAAGCAACAGGCACGCTAGCAAGCCCAAGGCAGGCCTGGGCCTGGGCCTGAAACAGGGCTTCAAGCCTGCCTCGTCGTCTTGGGCTTGAAGGTCTCCAAGCGAGTTGAGATTAATGGTCCGTTCACAAGGATACGAATTATCAAGTGATAACAATGGAAATAAATATATATATATATATATATATATATATATATATA
>BLSH010411801.1:4108143-4122433 GCA_018402905.1 Glandirana rugosa
CGTGGCCTACAGACAGAGGAAGATTTCTACTACCAGAATCAGCACTAAAGTCTCATTTTTTTTCTATAAAAATAACAAGCATGTCATACTCACCTGTCCTTTTGCAATAGATTTGCACAGAGCAGCCCAGATCTTCCTCTTCTCGGGTGCCTCTTCGGTGCTCCTGGCCCCTCCCTCCTGTTGGGTGCCCCTCACAGCAAGCAGCTTGCTATGTGGGCGCCTGAGCCCAGCCACAGCTCCCTGTGTTCATTCAGACACGGAGCTGTGGTTCGGCCCTGACCCCTCTCTCTCCTGCTTGGCTAACTGACTTTGATTCACAGCAGTGGGAGCCAATGGCGCCGCTCCTGTGTCTCAGCCAATAAGGAGGGAGTGTCCTGGACAGCCGAGACACTCATGGACATCGCTGGATAGAGATGGAGCTCAGGTTTAGTATTGGGGGTGCTGGGGTGGCTGCTGCACACAGAAGACTTTTTATCTTAATGCATACAATGCATTAAGATAAAAAACCTCCTGACTTTACAACCACTTTAAACCAGTCATAGGCAGGAGCCGGCTGAGATTCAAACCATGCATGGGCAGGCTCAATGTATCCAAGCTGATTGATCGATTAGCTTGGGTATAACTAAGGATGAGATTGAGCGTGTTTGCAACCGCACGTACCCGAGCCCGCCAGGGAGCTGACACTGTGCCATGCTAATCACAGGCAGTGAGACATTTCCCTATCCACGGCTGCCGATGTCTCACTGCCTGTGATTAGCGTGGCGCAGTTTCAGCTTCCTGGCAGGCTCGGGCACGTCTGGCTGCGAACACGCTCAAGCTCATGCTTAGGTACAACCAGCCTGCCGGATTTTACTATAACTGTGTTCTCCTGCAGGGGGTGAGACTGAGTTCACCCGAAGAATAACGAATGCAAACAGGCACAAGTATGGTGAAATCAATCTCTGGTTTAGTGGTATAAAAATGGGCGGTTTTATACAAAGGGGGACGTACAATGCACAATTATTAAAAATTGCCTTGTTAGCAGTTATCTATACTCTTCTCATACACTTTCTCATGTAGAGACATAACAACTGTCTTATTAGCAGTTGCTTATCTGTACATTGCGTTCTTTCTTCAAGGCTACATATTCTGTTCTTTCACACAACAAAAAGGATAATGGTTAGAATGTAATCACGCAGGTGGCACATTCAGCAAGGAATGCAGAATGTGCAGTGTGCAGAAACAAAAGCCTTGTCAGCATAAACTACCTACTTAGATAATTTTAAAGCAGCATTTTTCTTTATACAACAACATGGAGTAAATAAGGATAATAGGTTCCCTACCCATTACAATCCCCTCTTAAAACCAATAATCATGGTTTTCTCCATACTTCCAGGACCATACTAGAGGTCATCAGGGACATATTGTTCCCTGGGAAAGTTAGTGGCATAGGACTCTTGGGTCCTTAAAAGACTATGTCCACCCGTCTAAAGGTGTTTTAGGCAATACTATTCTGCTCATGGCTACGGTGTCTTCCTAGGTACTAAATGTAAGGGCTGGGATAGAAGGGCTCTGTCTGTTCTGACTCTATATACCCGAACATAGAAGGGATTATCTACTCCCTTGCACATTTTCCTGAAACATAAAACAATACAGTACACTATCATACCTATTACGCTAATATAGCAGCAATGATTGTAAAAGATTGAACTAGGGCCCAAAATACTGATCCCATGGGTTGTCTATGCCTGAGTTAGTTACCAAAACATTGTTGATTATAATTTATCCATTTTACATTCTAATTAACTGTTATTATGGGGATAAGTGATTCAAATCCAGCTGTCACTTGATCTCTGGCTTTGAGTTCACCTTGGACCCCTCTTTGAACATTTATGTATATGTACCCCTATGAATATAAAAATTTACACTGACAAAATACTATAGGACAGTGAACTATATGGCAGTAATCAAAAGTAAAGGTGGCTACATATATATATGGTGTGTTATACTCGACAGGGCCGGATTAACATAGGGGCTATTGGAGCTGCAGCTCCAGGCCCCTACCTCAAAATAGGCCCATGCCAGTGAGTCATTAATGCTGTTTAGCTCTGTGTGCATACGCCATTTTTATGTAAATCGCGGGCGGCAGACGCCATTGTTATGTAAATCGCGGGCGGCAGGCGCTATTGTTATGTAAATCGCGGGCGGTCGGCAGGCGCTATTGTTATGTAAATTGTGTGTGGTCGGCAGGCGCTATTGTTATGTAAATTGCGGATGGCCGGCAGGAGCTATTGTTATGTAAATCAAAGGCGGCAGCTGAGTTCCACAGGGTGCAGTGTAGCACAGCATAGAGGCTGAGTCTTGTTCCTTCCCCACAGCTTTCACCCCCATAGTGCAAAATACAGCAAATGGCACTAAATAGCGGCAAAACGGTATTCGCTATAGCGCCCAAGCAACAGATAGCGCCCAAATCCTTACTCCAGTTAAGACCTGGTGATGTGCACATGGAAATAATGTTTAGCGCATGATATAATCACCTAAATTGTACTAAAATTTGTGGGATATTGTTTAAAGATAATCTGCTTTTAAACTGTGTGAAAAATTGATTTCTACACTGAAATATCTTAAAAAATCTGAGAAGAGATAAAGTCCCCATCTATTTAATCCTAGGTGCAGAGCACAGCTGAGCACGACCATCCATGGAGTAATTACAGGGTGCTATAGTAAATACCAAAATGAGAGCTGTGAGAGTTTTTTGGGAGTAAAAGTTGTAGCAATGCAGCCCAATGCAATGTTCAGCCATTCATTCTAATACAATTGTAACTTCCCCAAAGAAATCCTTTTCATGTTGAGATAAAATGTATCTTTCTCTCAAAGAAATTTTCCTTCCAACAATGTTGCAATTTTGATAATCTTTTTTGTTTTTAAGATTGGTAGAATGTTCAGTCTTTTCATGTTTTGATACAATATTATTTTTTCTCTGTCACTTTCACTTGCTGATATCTAGCACACAAAAATGTTTCCCCAAACTCACACAGGTGTCTTTACAAACCAAAAACAATACCATTGCTTATGGAAATTTAAAAAAGAATGCCATTTGTTTTATTTTTTTATTCTTTCCAAATGATTTTAAAGAGGAACTAAACCCTGATGGGTTTTACTTCCTCTTTGTTACTCTTTGTTACCCTGCAATTTAAAAGCATAATAGACTATCGCATACTAGTCTGTTATGTGTCACTTACATGCATTGGAAGCCTGCGATGTCCCCGCTCCAGGCCGTATCCATCTTCACCCCTCTTCCTTCCGGGGCCGCGATCTCCAGCTCTGTGACAGGCCGGAGCTGCGTGGCATCATTCCAGCGCATGCGCACAGGAGTTGCCAATCACGGCACGATCTCAGTCAAGAGACGGCACGTCGGCACATGCGAGTACAGTGAGGTCAGGCACTGATGTGGATGAGAAGACCTGGCTCGCAGTCTCTGCTCTAATTCAACCAAAAGGTGTTCTATTGGGTTGATGTCAGGACTCTGTGCAGGTCAGTTAAGTTCCTCCACCCCAAACTCGTTCATCCATGTCTTTATGGCCCTTGCTTTGTGCACTGGTGTGCAGTCATGTTGGAACAGGAAGGGACCATCCCCAAACTGTTCCCACAATGTTGGGAGCATGAAATGCCCAACAAAATCCTTAGCACCAGGCCCATGATGCTCTTAATCTGGCCCTGATACCAGAATGTTGTGAGACTGGGAGTTTTACCCTTTTTGGGTAATGACCACCTCTGTACTAATACACATGAGAAAAGTCAATAAAATCACTAGAAATGGGGGTAGGATCAGGGGGATTAAGGGCCATTGTCCAAAATTCAGGTAGCAGTTCATTTTCAGGGTCAAGGTTGTCCACCTCTTTTAATACCCCCTTGTCTTGACTCTCTTTTTCGAGGTCAGGGCTTTCTGCCCCCGTTAATACCACCTTTCTTGCTTCTGGGACCTCTGGGTCAGGTCTCTTCTTTACCAATTTTACTCCGGTGGCATGAATCCAGGCAGGGCTGTGTTCTGTCAGAACTACAGTTCTGGTTATAGCTATCACTGTAGTCTTGGGGCTATAAATGAAGTCCGAAACACAGTACAACAGGTCTGCCTATGTGTAATCCTACTGAAAGTGAGGGCTTAAAATTTTTTATAGTGAAAAATATGCATAAAACATAGGTGTGTTCTGAGTTGCAACCTGGGGATTATCATATAATCATCCTAATCAATGTCTGTATCTTCTATTAACAATCAAGCAGTTTGTGACCAATAGAAAGCAAAACAAAATTTTGGCAGTGCTGTAAGAAATCCATCTTGGAGCTGGGAAAAGAAATAATTCAGATCATCACACATCCAACAGTTTTGTTTTCTCAAAAGCAGCGACATCTCCTCCTGTCACTGGATGTTCTCTCGTCTCAAAAAACACATTCATTAGTACATTATGAAGATACAAAGGGAACATTAGCTGCATAATATTGATACAATGTATATTATGTGATTAGCTAACTTCAGCTTTTTCATGAGAACTGAGCATAAGACATTCTCTCAAGATAAGGCCAGAAACAAGCCAGACTAACAGATATTTAAAGTGGAACCCTAACATACAAAATGGATACCGTCAAATCCTTTCAAAATCAACATTTTATAGGTTCACATAAAGCATTACTCTAGCTACATTTTAATAAAAGACTCCTGACTTAACCCAACATTTCCCCCTCCTGTTGAACCTACAAAATGTAGATTCCTATTTAAGCTCCCAATCCAGAAGCCTGTCTCAGTGGGGATAAAAACAGCATCACTCTCTCATACAAGCAGTGTGGCTAATCCTGGTTTGTCATATAAGTCAGGGTCTTGTGTGGACAGCGCTGCATATATTACATCACTCGTAGCTCTATCTGCCACCCTTGAGATGAGTCCCTTCATGCATGGTACCAGACAGCAGCCTACGCATAATAATACTGACAGTACCACCGCAACCGCGGTGGCCAAGGTGGTCAAGAACTTGCCCCACTTGCCAAACCAACGTTCCATCCATCCGGTGAAGGGGCCCTCAATCCCGCTATTTTCTGCCAGCTCCTGAGACAGCATCTCCAAGCCCTTCAATGCTCGGGAGACATTGCCTTCTGGGGCAGTATTACTAGGGATAAATGTGCAACACGTGGTGACAAACATTACACAGACCCCTCCCCTCTTGGCCAGGAGCATGTCCAAGGAGATTCTGTTCTGCCAGGCTGTCAGTGAGGTGGCATCAAGCTGCTCGGCAAGGCCCTTGACTGCATCTCGTGTGTAGCTAACAAAGCGCTATTGATTGTAATATATAGTCTATCCAATCAGTATTTTTATTTACAGATATAAATGGAAAAATTGATTAAATGCTGTGCCTAGTCTGAGCTAATTTGCAGGGGTATTCCCCACCTGGGAATGATCTCCCTGGTCAGGATTCCCACCACCGTTTTGGCGTCTTCCTTTTTGGTTGGAAACATTTCCGGCCATCGGGAGAACATGTCAACAATCACACGTGTCGGTTGAGTGAAGTCAATTTGGAGGTGTGTGAACGGGGTTGCGGGATGAGGTAGATCTTGATGTGAGGTAGATGTTGATGTGTTACATGGTGTGGGTTATTAGGATTGTTTCTGTAGTTGTGCAATGTATATTGGTGCACTGCATCGTGGGATACATGGCCTCCCCTCTTTGCAGATCAATCCAAATTTTGGATTAGTCTGCAAAACAGGGTAACACCAGTCTTCCAGCTCTGCTGGAGATGCGGATTGTTGGAGGTCTGCAATTAACTGTGCTTCTTCAGGAAGGATGGGAACCAGGCTGAGCATCTGTTCCCCTCTTTGGGATTGTGCAGCCTTTTTTGCTTCCTGATCAGCTAAAGCATTTCCTTTGCTAACATCATCTATCCCATGGGTATGTGCCTTACAGTGTCATCAATAAAATACATGTCATATTTGAAAACTGGGGGGGACTGGAACAGTCACTAGGCTTGCTCTTCCACTGGCACACACTACACAGTCAGAGGCATTAGTAGAATTGGCTGCAAACTTCATCCATTCCAACCATTCATTCTTGTCAGAATAACCAGTCTCTATGCTCAGTCTATCTTCTGGCTGTATTACTACCCCAATTACCTTGTTATCCTGCCGCACCCCAACCTCAATGGGTAAGTTGCCCATGGCACCAGCAGGGGCACTTTGGGGAGGGTTTACCTGAAGTTTGGCTTCTGCCCAAAGATCTGTCCCTGACATAGTTATTCCTAGCCTATATACTCCACTGTCTTTAACCTCTGGGTTCTGTACTGGGAGGATAATATTCCCTTGGCTTCCCTTCGGTAAAGGGATCCTCTGATAGGTGCTCATGTCATCTGGGGGAATCCTAGCCGAACAAGTCTCCCACCTGCGGGGGTCTGTTGTCCACCATACATTCTCCCAATAACCATATTCCCACATATATATATATATATATACTGTATATATATATAGGCCTCAAGGTCATAAGTAACTTTTGTTGGATCAAATACCTGGCTCTTTGTTAAGGTAAACACTATGGTCTGGTTTGAAGCTTCCATATTCAACACTGGTGTTTCTAGTACACCCCACCCTTTAACTTCTCCTGTATTCAGCCTTCTCATCCTCCTCCTAGCGAGATCTGACATTTTCTTTCTCTCAACTTCAAAGTTTCCCAGAGCCAATAGGTGTCAAGACCCACGGCGAATAAGGTACAAGCAATAATCAGAAACCTTCCTTGAGGGGTTTTGTGGCAACCCGGGGACAGCAGAAAAATCATGGTCACCTCCTATCTACCTATCCCTATGTGTTGAGTTCACAGTGTTACTTTCACCTCTTGTAGGAGGGAGGTGGTCTCTCCTTCCAGGATGTGAATCCCTTTATTTAAAAGAAAAGATATTCTTCCATTCAAAACACTCACTCACATAGGCTTGTTTTCTAGTCTAATGATTTTTTGGGACACTCTGTTACCCTCAGGGATATCAGGGTCTGGATGTTTGCTTACTGACTTTGACAGTGGTAGGTGTGGTTAAGAGTGTCTGGTAGGGTCCTTCAGTTTTTCCTTTTTATGCACCTTTATCCAGATCCAATCTCCTGATTCCACAAGAATGGGTCTTTCACCTTCTGATGCGAAACCTGGGGATGAACAAAACTGCTAGACAGAAGTGGGTTCGAATCTGAGCCTAACCACAGGGTACCTTCCCTTGTACCACCTTGTGTTTCCACTTTTGTTCCCTTTGTTTCAGGGGACTTTTGTGTGGACGGAAGGAACCTTTGAAGTTATGATTACTGCATCCGCAGTTTTCATCAACCCAATATCACTTTTGCTGGCTAATCAGAGCGTCAGGGGCAGAGTGGCCAGTTCTCCCCCTTCTACCTCTGTCAGCAATATGTCCAATCATTTATTCTCCTTCCACACAAAACGTTCAGATATGTCCAACACCTCTTGTTATACATCTATAACCTGTATTCCCACCCTCCACAATTCTCCAAGCATCATTCCCATCACACCATGCCCAAGACTTCCCCGTAGGTCGCCTGGGTGAGATGTGGGGACAACAAAACTTGCTGCCTGTAAAATGTCCTAAGGGTGGAACCACATATCACACTCATATTGATGTTACTATTTCAATGACTGGTTCAATTCTATACAGATCTAGTTTCTTGTATATTAACAAACAACTCATAAAACAATCATTCATCCTGTATTTTAAAATATCACACTTCATTACATTTATTACTTAAACCAATTTATAACATATATAGACATCTATCTCCTATGATCATTCAATATTGTCCCATCACATACTTTTAAGTAAAGGTGCTCTAGTCTGGTCAACTACCTTGTACAAAATGCCCTTCACCCAAAGGTAAATTTGGTTTTGTTTAATGGGTGGAGCTTTTTCCCTTTCCACGCCCAATAGGCTGGACTAGAGAACTAAACATTTAAATAATGATAAAAAAAAATAATGGCTACCATTTAGGAATTTATAGGGCGTTGGTAGTAATCGGCCATCTTTTCCTTTGTTCCAAATAATGCTAGAATCACATAGCAAAACTGATTCCTTCAACTAACATTTTACTTCTACACAAAAGTTAAAAAATGTCCCTATATTTCACAGAAGTAAACATTGTAGTAGTTGATTTTCTATGAAATCAAGGAGGGGGGGGGGTTGAAAGCGGGCAAATACTGTCATGCTCCAATGAACACATTCCTTAGGAGGGGGTCACAACCTCAAAGAGCACGCAGGATAAAGGGACTAGAAGGACCAGCATGCCTCTCAATATACAAATGGGTGCGGCGGATGCCTCTCAATACACAAATACCTCTCTGAATCACTTACATTTCCCATCTGTATAGAACACATACTATTAATTTCTTACAATTAAACTTTCCCAAAAAACTTTCTGACAAAGAGAAAAAAAAACTTCTATTTTTCTCACATCAGCTTACTTACAATGTACTCTTTCATAACTTCAAAAAAACTTTCTTTTCCAATGTTTAACTTACATAAACCTTCAAATATATAAACCAGTTACACTTATCATTACCCATTTATCATCTCACTTTCACTATAGAACAGAATGCATTTAACCTCTTAATAGATAACAACACAGAAAAACCAGCGTACTTCCAGATTGTCCACCCATGGGTTAACTAGACAGTAATTCATTTCACATACACAGACTAAGACATCTTGCATATCTCGCCTATTCTATGGAAAAAAACATTATAGAACAACTTAACTCATTAAATTTTCTTGAGGGTTTTCTCTAGTAGTTGACCAGGCCTTACACTCTAATTATATGTGTCCTTCTATCGGGACCAATATGTTGAATCACCAGCCCAGTAGTCTGGGTGATATTATTCATTCAGCTTCTGGGGTTCCTAATGACCTCCCCAGATTCATAATCCTATGTTTCTCGGCTTCCTCAAGCCCCTCTGGCTGTATGGGTTGGAGGGGGCACCTAATAGGTTGGTGTCCCTCTGTACTTGCTACTTCTTCAATTCCCATTATACTACTACCTTGTTTGGCCGCTACGGGGTAGTGTACGTTCAGTCTAAATACTAAAATGTCAGGAATGTCCTCTAACAATGGCTTGAGACCAAGGATCTCAGCTCCATAACCCCCTGGCACTGTTTTTACTAGTCCCCAACCGTTGTCATTAATACCTAACAAAATTCCAGTCTTACAGTCGGGACATGACATGTCAGTTGTAATGTAGACAGTTAACCCTATTGTTCTAGAGAATGCTCACAGTGCTCGGCTGCCACTCTAAGTTGCCTCAGGGTGTGCTTTCCATAAACGTGAGCTGGTCACCGGGTACTTCAGTCAAACTGACAGTACGGAGCGAGTTTGAATGGCACGTGACCACTTGCCACTCTCAACAAAGGATAGGACAGTCTACAGTATGTCACAGTTCAATATACAGTTATATAATCCTTATTTACATTGAAATCAGTGGCGTTTGTCCAGTCTTACCACCTGGACTTTAACCCACACAAACAAATTATCTTATACTTCTATGCGACAGTAGAAGACAAGTAGAAGAAAAGCAAAGTAGCAAGATTACCCAAGACAGACTGACAATTATCAAAGTACGCTATGTCTAACACAGTACTTTTCTGAGTCTCCCGGAGACTCTTTCCCATGAAATAGGCCACTACCCGGAGTGCGCCGTAATTTCATATAATGGCTGCTCCTAGAGCATGCCGCAGTTCCACAATATTAAGTATCCCGGAGACTTATGATGGCCACTACCCGGAGTGGGCCATAGTTTAGAGATCGGAACTAAATCAGAGCCCGAGAACATCCAGATAGACAAACAAAATTGTGTATATCTCACCCGGGGTCCAGAAGGGATGACTCTCCGATCTCGGTGGGACCTCCACTTGTTAGGAACTGCTATGATAACCCCGGGCTATCATCTCTCCGTCAGTCTGTCTTAAGTTCGGACGTTCGAGAGAGACTGAGTTCACCCGAAGAATAGCGAATGCAAACAGGCACAAGTATGGTGAAATTAATCTCTGGTTTAGTGGTATAAAAATGGGCGGTTTTATACATTTCATACAAAGGGGGACGTACAATACACAATTATTAAAAATTGCCTTGTTAGCAGTTATCTATAATCTTCTCATACACTTTCTCATGTAGAGACATAACAACTGTCTTATTAGCAGTTGCTTATCTGTACATTGCGTTCTTTCTTCAAGTCTACATATTCTGTTCTTTCACACAACAAAAAGGATAACGGTTAGAATGTAATCACGCAGGTGGCACATTCAGCAAGGAATGCAGAATGTGCCATGTGCAGAAACAAAAGCCTTGTCAGCATAAACTACTTAGATAATTTTAAAGCAGCATTTTTCTTTATACAACAACATGGAGTAACTAAGGATAATAGGTTCCCTACCCATTACAACTAGAATGGAAAATTTTTCTGAAATAAACACATTTCTAATAGTAAATGTGGCTTTCATTCAGGAAAGTCAATTCACTCCAAAATTGAATGTTAATGTCAATTTTGATCAAACTCGTAAGCCGCGACCTACGACGTATGACGCCAGCACGCTGGATGCTGTGGCCATCTTTTTGGTTTGAAACAAGCGCTTGTATCATTATTTACATTGTGAGCTTATTACTTAATAAAAAAATCATGTGGTAATCACTTTAGCCCTGGAATCTCGGTATCTGGAAAGATTGTGCTATATCTATGAGTTTGTGTGACCACTCTATAATCTGAAAGTCCTTATTATCTGGTAAGCATTTTGGCGTATTACACCTGGGTGTCAAGTGCTATTTTACCATCACCCCTGAAGCTGGTGTTGGGCTCTCTCATCTGTATATGGACCCATTTGCTTAAAATAACATCTTATCAGGTTATTTATGGACTTTGTATTATAATTTTTAAGCGCTGCACAATTAGACTTTTTAACCCCCTTATACTTACCTGAACCTAATCTCGATACAGGTATGTGCACAAGAGCAGCAGCTCTCTCCATTCTCTCCTTCCTCATTGGCTCAGAGAGTGCAGTGGGCTTGGGAGTGAACACACATGAGTGCCCCCAAGCAAGTGGCTTGCTATGGAAACACTCATGGGGGGGTGCCAGGAGCGCCAGCAGGGGACCCGAGAAAACCATTGTACAGAACAGGTAAGTATACTATGTTTGTTATCTTAATAAAAAAACAAATGTGAGCATTTAAAATCACAATTTCAGCTTTAATTGTACATAAGGGAGGGTTAGTGTGAGGGAAACTTAGGTTAGGGCATTACTCAGCACTGTGAGCTCTGTACAGAAAACGATCAGAGCCGAAACCTTCCACATTTGAAACCTAATGTATCGGAATTATTTCATCTGTGATTTTGGAATGAGAATTGAATATTATATACTGCTGATGAGCTGAGCACCACTGGCCTAAAATATAGCGCCATTCATTTAACGTCTGTGCAGCTGTTTCTGCCTTTTTTAGCCATCATCTGTGCAGGATAAAGACACCTTAACTTTTGTGGAGAAGTGCTTAGTTGGAAGCTACAAATATACATTTATACAGTGCTTACATACACTATATTACCAAAAGTATTGGGACACCTGCCTTTCCACGCACATGAACTTTAGTGGCATCCCAGTCTTAGTCCGTAGGGTTCAATATTGAGTTGGCCCACCCTTTACAGCTATAACAACTTCAAATCTTCTGTTAAGGCTGTCCACAAGGATTAGGTTTCCTCCACCCCAAACTCGCTCATCCATGTCTTTATGGACCTAATTTGGTGGAGGGGGAATTATGGTGTGGGGTTGTTTTTCAGAGGTTGGGCTTGGCCCCTTAGTTCCAGTGAAGGCGTCAGCATACCAAGACATTTTAGACAATTTGATGCTCCCAACATTTTGGGAACAGTTTGGGGGTGGCCCCTTCCTGTTCCATCAGTGCACCACTGCACAAAGCAAGGTCCATAAAGACATGGATGGGCGAGTTTGAGGTGGAGGAACTTAACTGATCTGCACAGAGTCCTGACCTCAAACTGATAGAACATCTTTGGGATGAGTTAGAGCGGAGACTGTGAGCCAGGCCTTCTCTTCCAACATCAGTGCCTGACCTCACAAATGCGCTTCTGGAAGAATGGCCAAACATTCCCATAGACACACTCCTAAACCTTGTGGACAGCCTTCCCAGAAGAGTTGATGCTCTTATAGTTGTAAAAGGTGGGCCAACTCAATATTGAACCCTATGGACTTGTACACACGCTTAGATTTTCGGACAACCGTTTGAAAATTCCTGTACGAATTTCATATTGTGTGTACGGGACTTAAGACTGGGATGTTCTTAAAGTTCATGTGCGTGTAAAGGAATATGTCCCAATACTTTTGGTAATATAGTGTATGTTACAACACTTTACAGAGACCATGAAACCATTTACATGAGCACCTGCTCCTAAAGTCCAACGCCATGAAATCCAAAAAGTGATTTTTTTTCCTGGTCTGCACCTGCCCTATAAGGGTTAATCCTGTATAAGCTCTGAACAAAGCACCTCCATGTGACAGCGCTGGGCCAGGCAGTATTCACACGAGCTGAATAGAACAGCAGAAGAGTGAAGGGAAGGTAAGTAGCTGCTATTGTGGAGGGTGCCTTCAGTACCCATTTACTCTGTGGCATTATAACACTCACATTGCAGCACGCTAAAAGGCATGTGTCCAACTTCCCCACAATAAAAAGTATCTGTTCCCATCTCAGCGCTGCAGTGTATTTTAAAAAAATCCATGTCCATTTTTTTCAGTGTTTTAGTGCACCAGAACACTCATAGAAGTCAATGGCAACACAACAAAATGTATGTTACGTGCATTTTAAAGTGTTGGCAACAAATATTAACAAGCATTAGTCAATGATTGTGGAAACATGAAAAACACATCAACTGTATCCTCGGTATGTACTGTAATTATTCATTGGTCACATTCCCCTGCTACTTTACATCATTCTTGTACTTTGATATAATTGTACTTTAAAATATGTAATAAAGACCTATTGACAGTGAAAATGAGCATTAATAATTAGGGATGCACCGATTGTGATATCGGTATCGGGGCCGATACTCGGCCTATTTGCGAGTATCGGTACTCGCGAAAATTGGCCATACCGGAAGTGGGCGGAAGTGACGTTGGCGGTGCGGATGTCGGGAGCAGATAAAGATTTCCAACCCTCCATTTTGCACTGATACATGGCGCATGTCTCTGGCTGTGCTGCTGTCTGTCTCGTCCAGGCTGTCTGTTAATGGCGATCGGCGCGGTTACATTATGTCCCGCATGCCGATCGGTGAGTGAGTGCTGTGTTGATGTCTGCTCTCCTGTCTTTGCAGCCAGTGAGTGTACATGTCCCACACCACAGCAAGCGTGTCTCTCTCAGCTAGCTTACATGGCGGCCAGTGTCAGTGAGTGTTACCTGTACATGTCTCGCACCCCAGTCAGCAAGCGTGTCTCTCTCAGCTAAAATGGTGGCCAGCGTCAGTGAGTGTTACTTGTACATGTCCCACACCACAGCAAGCGTGTCTCTCTCAGCTACCTTACATGGCGGCCACTGTCAGTGAGTTTTACCTGTACATATCCCACACCCCAGCAAGCATGTCCCTCTCAGCTAGCTTACATGGCCGCCACTGTCAGTGAGTGTTACCTGTACATGTCCCACACCTCAGCAAGCATGTCCCTCTCAGCTAGCTTACATGGCGGCCAATGTCAGTGAGTGTTACCTGTACATGTCCCACACCCCAGCAAGCATGTCCCTCTCAGTTAGCTTACATGGCCGCCACTGTCAGTGAGTGTTACCTGTACATGTCCCACACCTCAGCAGGCATGTCCCTCTCAGTTAGCTTACATGGCGGCCAGTGTCAGTGAGTGTTACCTGTACATGTCCCACACCCCAGTTAGCAAGCATGTCTCTCTCAGCTAAAATGGCGGCCAGTGTCAGTGAGTGTTACCTGTACATGTCCCACACCACAGCAAGCATGTCCCTCTCAGCTAGTTGACATGGCGGCCAGTGTCAGTGAGTGTTACCTGTACATGTCCCATACCTCAGCAAGCGTCTCTCTCTTAGCTAGCTTACATGGCGGCCAGTGTCAGTGAGTGTTACCTGTACATGTCCCACACCACAGCAAGCATGTCTCTCTCAGCTAGCTTACATGGCGGCCAGTGTCAGTGAGTGTCCTGTACGAACGACCCCACACCCTGTACATGTCCATTGTGAGTGACTGTAACCGGCGGTACATTCGATCGACTCTCCCTGTACGAACGACT
>BLSH010411801.1:4141988-4160967 GCA_018402905.1 Glandirana rugosa
CTCCCCCTAAATGTTAGTGACTAGAGGGCTGAGGGACATATATAAAGTAATTTCGTTGACTGTCGGTGAAGAGGAGGGCGCCGAAAGTCGACGATGTTACTTTACATATGTCCCTCAGTCCTCTAGTCACTGACAAACTGAAGCATCGTAAGCACAGTTTACGATGCTCAGTGACATTTATGAATGGACAGTCAGTAATCACTGACTGTCCATTCATAAAAGGAAAGAGCCGATAAATTACAGATTTACCGGCTCTTTTCTCCGCTCTCCATCCTGACAGATCGAGGACAGGGGGGACTGGAGGAACATGAAGAGGGACTGTTCAGAGGGGGATCGTCGGACACAGTGGGGGATCGGAGCAATGTGGGGGATCAGAGGACACAGGGGGACTGGAGGAAGATACAGGGACAGTCAAGGGGGGTGATTGGTGCAGCGGGAGTTAACAGTCACTGATCTCCTGACTCCCTGTATACATTTCATTGTAGCAGCTGAAAGCCGCGGGAGGAGAAGTGGCTGTCAGTTGCTTTAATGAAATATATACAGGGAGTCGGGAGATCAGTGATTGTAAATCCCCCTCCAGCGCTGCACTGATCATCCCCTGGTTGCCAAAGTATCGGATGAGGCATCGGAGCATTTTGCCCGAGTACAAGTACTCAGGCAAATGCTCAGTATCGGCACTGATACCGATACTAGTATCGGTATCGGGACAACCCTACTTTCTAGTCCACTCCAAGTGAATGCATGCGAGGCGACAGATGTCACCCGTCCACTATCTCGCCTCGCATAACATCACAAAAAAAAAATATATATATATATATAAAATATTGTTACATATCTGAGTGCAGATTCCCTCTTATATCAGGGTCCCCAGAGAGCACCCCCCCCACACTTACATCAGGGTACCCAGAGCCCCCTCACATCAGGGTCTCCAGAGAGCCCCCTTACACCAGGGTCCCCAGAGAGCCCCAGGGCTCCGGAGTTGGCTACATAAAGAATGCAGAGCTCAGCTGTGCCCATCTATGCAGCCTCACGATTGCCCAGGAATGCAGTCTCACTGTACCCATCAATGTAGCCTCACTGCCCATGAATGCAGACTCATTGTGCCCATCAAATGCAGCTTTACGGTGCCCATGAATGCAGCCTCACTGTACCCATCAATGCAGCTTCCTTGTGCCCATCAATGCAGCCTCACTGCCCATAAATTCAGCCTCACTGTGCCCATGAATGCAGCCTCAATGTCCATGAATGCAGCTTCATTGTGCCCATGAATGCGGCCTCACTGCTCATAAATGCAGCCTCACTGTGCCTATGAATGCAGCCTTGCTGTCCATGAATGCAGCTTCACTTTGCCCATGAATGCAGCCTCACTGTGCCCATAAATGCAGCCTCACTGCCCATGAATGCAGCCTCACTGTGCCCATAAATGCAGCCTCACTGCCCATGAATGCAGCCTCACTGTGACCATGAATGCAGCCTCACTGTGCCCATGAATGCAGCCTCACTGCCCTTCAATGTAGCCTCACTGTGATCATCAATACAGACTCACCATTGCCTGGATCACACACACAGTGGGCATCTCCCGTTGTGCGTCACAGAGTTGAGGCTGTGTTCGGCGGCGCGGTAACAACGTCCCACCTCCTAGACCAGCTTGTTTGATAGGCGGAACACTGATTCAATCAGTGTCCTATCTAGAGTATCACACGAGCTGAGGCAGGACCTTATTACAGTGAGTGCTGCCAAACACAGACCGAGCTCCATGACACACAGCGGGAGATGCCTGCTGTGTGTGTGACACACAAGAGGAGGAGGAGAGAGGGAGGGAGGGGAGTGCTGCAGCCAGTCTGGCCATGCCTAGAGACTCAGGACTATGGGCCCTAGATTCGGGGCTCCAGCCTTGATAGCCACCCCGTAGCACGCCTCTGCTGTACAGTATACTACCGTAAAGGAGATGATTTTAGGATTTTACAACCACTTTAAACTAGGGCTTATTTTTGGGGTAGGGCTTATATTGCAGCCCTCCCCGAATATCGCAGTAGGTCTTATTTTCAAGGTAGGTCTTATTTTTGGGGAAGCACAGTAGAAACATAGAAAAAGTGACGCCAGAAAAAGACAGAGTAGTCCGAGTCTGCCTATTTTTTTTTTTTTAACTTTGTTGTCCAAGTTGTTGAGTGTTTGTCCCAAGCATGTTTGAAAAAACAGATTACATTTTCTAAGGTGGATAGGATGTGCTAATGGAAGCCCTTGTAGCTTTCAAAACTGAAAATGTTATTCTTACCTGATGGTAATTTTCCTTTCCCTGTGCAAAGCATGACAGCATATACATATGGGTAGGCTCCGTCCCCCTGCCCTATTCCAGGACCAGTTATACTATATAAGTAAGTCTTCTCCCCCAGGCAAAATTCTCGTAACCTATTATCACAGCGAAGCCCCCAAGGGGGGGACCTATATGCTGACATGCTTTGCATCAGGAAAGGAAAATTACCGTTCAGGCCATAGGGTCCACCTTATAGGGACTTCGGAATGTATTCAAGGTTGCCCACATTGCGGCTCTGCAGATCAGTTCTGGTGTGACTCCTCTGAACTCAGCCCACGTGGTGGAATGAGCCCTTAGATCTGCTGGGGGTTCCAGATCCTTTGTGACATAGGCTCTCTGTATGACCCTGATTAGCCATGATGCTAATGTCATGGCGGACGCTGCCAGCCTCTTCTGCTTCCCCCTGGAATGACAAAGAGATTTTCAGTTTTCCTAATGGATGCAGTCCTCTCTATGTAGGTCTTTAAGACAGCTCCGACGTCTAGATTGTGAGGTGCTGCTGATGCTTCTGCCTGAAACGTTGGAAGAACAATTTCCTGATTCCAATAAAAGAGTGTATTGACTTTAGGACGGTGATGTGGAAGAGTCCGCAATACCACCCTGTCTGCAAGTTGATAGCAGTATGGTGGTTTGTAGCCTAAGGCTTGTATGTCTGACACCCTCCTTCCAGATGTTATTGCCGCGAGGAACACCGCCTTCAGGGAGACATCCTATAATGATGTGGTCTGCTCCCCACTGAAGGGGGCTTGAGACAGCAAGTCCAACACAACCTGAAGGGTCCATGGTGGGATATATGATCGCTCTGCGGGCTGAGCCCTTGTGCATGCCTTCAAGAATTGGCGAGTCAGTTGTCGTGAGGCCCACTTGACACCTGTTGGCACCACCACAGCTGAGATTTGCACTCTCAATGTCTTCACACTCAAGCTTTTCTCCAGGCCTGTTTGCAGGAAGTCTAGTATTTGCGGCTTTTGCGGTTTCCTAGGATCAAACTTCTAGGCTTCCGCAAAGGTTCTGAACCTCTCCCAGACCCTAGAGTATGTTTGGTTAGTGGTGGGCTCTCTTGCTCCCAATAATGTCTTTACAACCGCTGCAGAATATCCTTCCTCTTCTAGTCTTTCCCCCTCAATCTCAAGGCCGCTAAGTGAAACATTCTCACTTTCTGCATGTACTACTTGACCTTGCTATAGGAGATCCAGTATGTCCGGAAGCGGCATAGGTGGTTCTACCGCTAAGGACTGTAGTAACGGAAACCACGGTCTGCTTGGCCATATTGATAATATCGCTATGGGTGCGTTCTTATCCTGTTGAGTAGTCTGCAGATTAGTGCAATTGGGGGAAAGCCATATGCCAGTCTGCACTCCCATCTGAAGTAGAGTGCATCTACTGCTTTCGCTTCTTGGAACCCTACTCTGGACAGGAAGCGTCCGAACTAGGCTTGTGCGATTCGTTTCGTAACAAATCGAAATTCGTCCAAATTTTGTGACTTTCGGACATTCGGATGCATCAGAGTATACGAAAAAAAAATTACGAATACAACCAAATCCGAACGAAATTATATCGTAAATAGCGAATAGTTTAGGCATAATTCGTTGTTGCGTTAACACATTAACAAATTTGTCGATGCGTTAACGCATCAACGAATTTGTCTAGCGTTAACGCATCAACAAATTCGTCCATGCATTAACGCATCAACGAATTATGCCGAAACCAATCATCAGGCTATAGGCCCCAGTGTCAAAAACTAAAGTAAAATATGATATTTTGAATCTTTACAAACAGCCGCAATGTATTTCCAAATGTACGAATCCATTCGAAGCACGTTAGGCAGCGCCGGTTTGAGAGCGTGTCGAAAACACAACTAAAGCTTTATAACAGGTACGAATAACAAGTAACCACTATGTATTTATGAATCACGTTAGCAACACGAAAAAGGCAATCTTACAAAAGGACGAATTACAAAATTATGAGTTCTGTCCACCAGAATCAAAGAAAGTACGAATTTGAAATCAACGAAAAATAAGGCTTTCAGAAATACGAATAATTCTGATTCAACGAAAAATGTCGCTTACAAAATTACGAATTAGTCTGATCACAAAAAATGCTGTATCACGAAATTAGGAATTGTTACGAATCAACGGCACTGAATAGAAACGAAACATAACAAATTTTTCCGCTGTGCACAAGTCTAGTCTAAACTTCGCATTGTCCGTTGTTGCCATTAGATCTAAGTCTCGGTACCCCACTGCTTGCATATCCAGTGGAAAACTGACTGGTTCAAAGACCATTCATCGGGATCCAATGATTTCCGACTCAGGGTGTCAGCCACAAAATTCTGCGGCGCTGGAATGTAGACTGCTGAGAGATGGGCTTGATTCCCCTGGGCCCAACTCATTATAGGTGCTATCTCGGCCTGTAGTTACCAACTTCACTTTCCGCCCTGTTGTCTCACATAAGTGACTGCTGCTCTGTTGTCCATCTGGAGGACCACAGCTGCCCCTTGGATCTGCGTCTGGAATGCCTTCAGTGCACACAAGGCTGCCCTTAGCTCAGCATTGCGGATCTCGTTCTGTCGGTGGCCCCATTTTCCCCGGGCTAGAAGACCATTGCAATTTACGCTCCGCCCAGATGCTTAGCCATCCGACGTCACTACTTGGGGTGGATCCAATACTAGCTGATGACAGTTGAGGAGAATTTTTTCTCCACCACACGAGGGATTATCTAATTTCTGGTGTCACTCGAATCCTTTGTCAGATTAATTGTTCCTTCCATTAGTTGTGGAAGCCCTTTTGGAACCATCTCATTCTCCAATGTACCCACTTGACTATCGGTATTGTGTCTGAAAGCGCCCCCAGGAGACTGAGGCAACGCGGGGCAGAGAGGTAGGTTGTCTCCGATGTTTACTACACTTTGACCAAGAGGGCTGCCATCTTTTCCCTTGGGAGCTCTATCGTGTTCCTGTTGGTGTCGAGAATCAGTCTCTGCGTGGGATCTAACTGGCTTTTCTGCCAGCTGATCAGCCAACTGAACTCTTGTAGTGTGTGGATTAGAATTTTTCGACGGTGTACTAGCATCTCTGGATCTCGTGCCACCAGCAGGATGTCATCCAGATAGTGAAAGGCCTGTAAGCCTTGCTTGGGTACAATGGATATTATTGACAGCAAAACCTTGGAAAATGTTCTGGGTGAAGTGGACAGGTCAAACGGTAGGCACACAAACTGGAAGTGTTGATCTAATACTGCAAACCGAAGATACTTGTGGTAGTGATGATATACTGGAACGTTCAAATATGCATCTTTCAGGTCGAGTGACAACATCCAGTCGTCCCATGTGAGAGCCTGCACCACTGACTGCAAGGACTCCATCCTGAAGCTCTGGACCAAGATTGTTTTGTTCAAGCCTCTCAGATCTAGTACGGGCCTTAAATCGCCAGTTTTTTTCTGAATTAAGAAAAGTGGTGAATAGAAACCTTGCCACTGATCCCATGCTGGTACTGGTTCTACTGCACCTTATGTAGTAGCGTTTGAATGTATTTGAATATTACCCGCACCTTCTGCTGGTCACATGGAGTAAAATGAGGAATTCGGGGAAGAGACCGAAATCTCCACCGATGCCCCGACCGGATCACACTGGTGACCCAGTAGTCTCTGATTTGTTTTCTCAAAAAAGCTTCTGCTGTTGCACAGGGGCTCTTTGTTTTAGGCAAGCGTGCCATAGTCGCCTGAGGCACTCTTCCGCTTCTCCTGTATTCTCTAAGTGGCTTATATGGCCTGAATTATTTCCCTTTGTTTGGATACTGCTTCCTCTCCCAATAGCGCCTCTGTCTTGTTCTTGCATGGAAGCATCCCTAATTTGCCCCCCATGACCTTCGAGATTGCTGACTCCATTTTATTTCCAAAGTGGTTCCATCGTAAGGAATACAGCACCAGTTCACCTTTGATGAGATGTCCATGGCTTGAGCCATAGCGCCCTTCTTGCCATTACAGAGCACTGCATGGCCCTTGCTGAGCAGTGTAACGAATCGATGGCTGCCTCTCCAATGAAGTCCCCTGAGTGTTTGATATCACTCAGTAGTTTCAGAGCCGCTGATGTGTCTGTGCCTGCATGCGGGTCTGCCTCTATTTTTTTGGGCCCATGCTCTAATGGCTTTGGCCACAGAGGTCAGCGCTAGGTCTGGTCTGCATGCGCTGCCTGCGGATATGTAGGCCTCTTTCATGTCGGCATCCATCCGCCTGTCCAGCACATCTTTGAAGGACACTGCATCATCCATGGGTAGAGTTACGTGCCAGTCCAGTCTCATGACTGCTGCGTCCACTAGGGGGGGTGTTTACAATGATCGCATCTCTTCTGTTTTAAATGGGTACATCCTGTTAAATCTGTTAAACAGTGACCTTTTTTAATCTACCCTCTCCCACTCCTCTTGAATGATTTCTTTCACCTCTTCTATAAGGGGAAATGAGAGCATTGGCCTCTTCAGCTGGGGATAATACTTTCTTGTCTTGGCAGGCTGTACTACCTCTTCTTCCTATTCAAGTGCCTCCCTTACCACCTTCCCCAGAGGCTGTATTAGGGAAAAGTTGAAAGCCAACACTAGGTTGTCCTCCTCTAGAGAGTCTTCCTCCGAACTGAATCTTGGGGATGGATCCCTTGTGCTCGGCCTCCACTGCTCCCCCCAGGCTGACTGGTTGTGGCTGACAAGTCTTGCAGAGACTCCTTCACCGTCTGCCTGATTAGCTGGGCTATATCTGCCTTTTCTGCTTCCAGCAGCCAATCTCTACACAGCATCTTCCCTGTAAGGGCTATCTGCCCACAGCTCAGACATAGATCATCTCTATGGGCTTCCTCTTGCTGTGTGTATTCTACTCTGTGACGGCTTTCTTGGCAGGCTTTAGAGTGCTCAGCAAACCTCTCAGAGCTTGAGAAATGGTGTTGAATATCCTTGCTCTTGGAGGAATGTTGCTGCCATTGAGGGCTGAAACAGATTATGGCCTGTTAGTTGTGCACTCTTTTTTATGAAGTCTTATAGACGCACATACCTACCTGTTCTCACCTTAGTTTACATGGCTGGTCTCTAGGAGAGCTCATCCTGGATCTAGGATTTATAGATAACATTTGCTCAGTACTGTACAATGACAGAGATATTGACAATTTTGGCTTTGCATTCCTGTCCCCCATCTTCACTTCTTGTGGTGCTGAAAGGTTCACGTTGCAGAGGGAAAAGGTGCTTTAGCAGCACATACTTGCACAGACTTCTTTCCTAGGTCATGTAGACCGCGGCTTACCTGGCACCCAGTGCCTCCACTCCTTCCTGTTGCGCGCCGTGCTTTCATTTCCTCTGACAGATAACGCTGGGGGGTGGATGAGTCCCCTACTCTTGCTCCCTGAGCTGCCAATCCTCTCTCTTCTCCACGATGGGAAGTGCTGCCATCTTGCTTCATTCGGCTCTCTGGCGCCGTTCTGGCCACCGGAAGTGGTGCGGCCGCCATCTTTCTCCCCCCGGAAGCCTATTTCCGCACTGTAAGGCTGATACAACTGCTGGATCTTTCAGAGAGGGATTCCTTGTTCCATGCTTGTTCCAGATGGCTCTCCTAGACCAGATGCCTGCATTCTGGATCCTGAGGGGGGCGCCTCCCCCATATAGGAGTTTTTACAGCCTGGACAGTGAGGAGCATCGCCACAGGAGAGTCATGAACCTGTGCAGCTTGGCCAGATGAGTCAAGGTGAGGGAAAAAAAATTCTGCTCTCAGCATAACCGGCTGAGCAGTGAGGAAAAAAGGTGAATGCTGTACGGGGGAGGAGATTTAGGTATATAGTATAACCGGTCCTGGAATAGGGCAGGAGGCAGAGCCTACCCGTATACGTAAATGCTGTAATGCTTGTGTCAGGAAAAAATGTTCACAAGGAGGGCATGGGCCATAGAATGGCTGCTTTGGTTCTTCAACATTGAAGAAAAATGAACATTTGATGTTCAACATAACTGCTGTCTGTGACCCCTGTGAGATCTGCTCTCATAGTTACATAGTAAACGAGGTTGAAAAAAGACACAAGTCCATCAAGTCCAACCTATGTGTGTGGTTTTAATATCAGTATTAAATTGTATACCCCTCAATGTTGTGGTCCCTTAGGTGTGCATCTAATAGTTTTTTCAAATTATCTAGACTCCCAGCAGAGACTACTGCTTGTGGAAGAGAATTCCACATCCTCAATGCTCTTACCGTAAAGAACCCTCAACGATTTTTAAGGTTAAACCGCCTTTCTTCTATTTTTAGTGAATGGCTGCGTGTCTTTGTGTGCTCCCTTGCACGGAATAGTTTTGTACCTACTGTGGGGTCACCAGTACAGTATTTGTACATTGAAATCATATCCCCTATCAAGCCTCTCTGCTCCAGAGAGAATAAGTTCAGTGCTTGTAATCTTTCCTCATAACTAAGGTCCTCCAATCCCTTAATAAGCTTTGTGGCCCTTCTCTGTACCATTTCCAATACCAGGACATCCTTCCTGAGGATGGTGCCCAGAACTGGACGGCATACTCCAGGTGCGGCCTCACCAGAGACTTGTATAGTGGGAGAATTATTGATTTATACCTGGAGTTGATCCCTGTCCTGATGCATGCCAACACTTTGTTAGCATGGTTTGCAGCAGCTTGGCATTGCATGCCACTGCTGAGCCTGTTCTCCACTAGCAGTCCTAGGTCTTTTTCCATTCTAGATTCCCCCAGAGGCTCTCCCCCTAGTGAGTAGTTTGCTTTTTTGTTCTTGGTACCCAAATGCATTATCTTACATTTTTCTATGTTAAATCTCATCTGCCACTTGTCTGCCCACCCCATTAATTTATTCAGATCTTCTTGCAAGGTTTCCACATCCTGTGGAGAGTTTATTGCTCTGCTTAGCTTGGTATCATCTGCAAATATTGAGATTGAGCTCTTCACCCCGTCCTCCAAGTCGTTTATTAATAAATTGAATAGGATTGGTCCCAGGACAGAACCTTGGGGAACTCCACTTTCTACACCAAACCATTCTGAGTACTCCCCATTTATCACCACCCTCTGGACTCGCCTTTGTAGCCAATTTTCAATCTAGGTGCTCACCCTTTGATCCATGTTGAGGGACCTTAGTTTGTACAGTAAATGTTTATGGGGAACTGTATCAAATGCTTTCGCAAAATCCAGATACACCACGTCTACAGACCTTCCCTTATCTAGATGGCAGCTCACCTCCTCATAGAAGATTAATAGATTTGTTTGGCAAGAACGATCCTTCATGAGGCAAGAACGATCCTTCATGAACCCATGCTGATTACCACTAATGATACCGTTCTTGTTACAATAATCTTGTATGTAATCCCTTATTATTCCCTCCAAGAGCTTGCCAATTATTGATGTTAAGCTACCTGGTCTGTAGTTCCCAGGGAACTTGGGTCCTTTTTTATATATTGGTACTACTTTGGCTTTATTCCAATCAGCTGGTATCATACCAGTCAGAAGAATGCTCTTAAAGATTAGGTACAAGGGTCTGGCAATAACTTGGCTAAGTTCCTTAAGGACCCTCGGGTGTAAGCCACCTGGTCCCGGTGACTTATTAGTGTTCAGTTTTTCAAGCCTATTTCTGATTTTATCCTTAGTTAGCCATGAGGGTACTTCCGTGACGTGCCGTGAGGATCAGCATTGTAGTTCTGAATAATTGAGCCCCCGGTTTCCTTCGTGAATACTGAGGAGAAAAATGAGTTTAACACCTTTGCCATTTCTTCATCCTTTGCAACCAGATTACTTTCATCATTCTTTAAGGGGCCAATATGATCTGACCTCCCTCTCTTTCTTTTTATATACTTAAAGCATTTCTTGGGATTCCTTTTACTCTCCTCTGCTATGTGTCTTTCATTTTCTATCTTAGCTGCTCTGATTGCACCTTTGCATTCCTTATTGTGTGTTTTATAAATATGAAAATCTGATATGGTCCCCTCAGCCTTATATTTTTTGAAGGCCTTCTCCTTTGCTTTTATGTGTGCCTTTACTTCAGCGTTAAGCCATCCTGGTCTTTGGTTAGCTCTTCATTGGCTCTTCTGCGGCAGCCAGAGCTATGCTCTACAATAATGCCAGGATCACGTCCTCTGATGAAAAAATTTCAGAGAATAAGCCAACAGGTAAGTTCTAGCTATCATAGCAAGATTTGGGAAATGGGAAATATCTCCATTGGAGTCACAAATATCAAATTAGTAAGAGCCCAAGCCTTTACTCATTCCATCTAAAAAGAAAAGTTTTGGATGAAGTTCTACTTTTGTGAAAGTCCTGGGCGAAGTTCCCAAGATCAATGAGTTGAAGCAAAGCTTATAGAGTGAATCCTCCATGGCAATATCAGATTTGGGTTGACTCAACGTTAAAAAGCAAATAAAATGCAATTCTGCATGCTGTAAAACTGAGAGAAGTTTCACTGCATATTGTTCCTGTCCTCAGAGAGTTTTCTGGCCAGCACAGCACAATTACACACCCAAAGAACTGAACATTTTTCCTGGACCGTCGCCTTCATTTGCATACATTGTCATTCCAGCTCATTGAAACATTTATCTCGGCTCCTAAGCAATGTTGTGCTTCTGTTTCATACAACAGTGCTTCATTTTCCTATTTTATGATACCATTTACACTCGTGCCATGAATATGCTAATCCATGCAGCCATGAATCAGTGAATGTCGGGAGTCAGTTAGCAAAAAAAAATGGACTTGTTTGAAAAATTTTAAAATGCTAATTTTGATCTTTGGTTGATGAAATGAGTTTTTCATCATCTGACTTGAAGCACTGTAGCAAGACTTACACATCTGTAATGAATAGTTACACTAAAGCTATACAGAATTGAAATGCATACACCTGCTTGGATTTAAAGGAAAATGCCAGAGAAAATAAAAAATTAAATTTAAAAAGTCAACTAAAAATCTATTTAGTGCACAAATGTCTACAGTTTGTTTTTTAGATACGCTGTCTGGAAGAAAAAAAAATATTTTCCCTAATGTTATAAACCTAACCTATAGACAAAGAACTCATATTAACCATTGCACACAGTGCAATTCCATCATGTAGAAAAAGATGCTCCTATCTATAGTAGTATCTTGATGAGAGGACACATGGACATTGCTCTTGAAAATGACCTGCTTAAAGTTTACGGAACTACTATATAAACTGTAGAAGAAGCTAGACAATAAAACCCCACAGAAATTCTAACCCTTCCTCACCCTATCCAAAACTAAACAAAAAATATAACACACAAAGTATTTAAAGACTCCCTTGTTCAGGGGGAGCAGGTTTTGTGCAAGTGTAGTATAGGAAATTGGACTATGTTAGTTCAGAATAGTCATTGTTTTTGTATTCTATGTGGCCTTTCCTGGCCTATTAAGGTGGCGGTGGTCTTGTGACCACACTGCCTTACATTGTTATTACTGTTCTTTATATGCAAAACTTTAATAAAAAGAATTTACAAAGAAAAAAAAAAACTCCCCTGTTCAACACATTTTAAAGCTTACCAACATCCCAAATATACATATAGGAAATAAAATAGGATTTTTGACGCACACAAATTAAAAATTTGTGTATGGTTAAACTTTGCATATATAGCATCAATATATATTACAAGTAAAATAATATAATTTTTAACCATACACAAATTTTTCATGTGTACCTCAAAAACGAAATGTTTTGCCTTAAATTGTGTTAGGCCCAACTTCAGCCCATGTTTTTAATTTTATTTTGGTTAGGGCAGGAAAGAGTTAGTATTGTTGTCTGCTTTTTTTGCTGTGTCCCTATTGGTGAGATTTACCTTCTGTCAAATAGGAACACATACAAAAGATTAAAAGATATTGTGTAATGATTATGACTTCTGCCAATGTTTTTATTGCTCTCTGTGATTTCCTCTCTTGGTTCTCACTCACTTGTTGTGTGAGCATCACAGGGACAGGAAGTGAACCCCAATGGGGGTTATAAACAGAGATAATAATTTGCACAAATGGTAACCTACACTGTTTAAAACTAAAAAAAATGCATGAAATTGGGCATTTAGCTTTAAAGGGTCAGAATATTGTGATTATATTGTAAAATAGTCAGGGACTTAATATACTAATTGTAAATGTGCTGTTGAGGAAGGCTTGAATATATAGCTCATGGATATTGCTTAAGCCCAGTACACACTAAAAGAAAATCAGATAAACGATCGTCTGGTTTTCCTCGATGTTTCACAGCAGGTCAAAACCAAGACGGTACTAATTGTACGAAAATTCTCAAATGACAAAGGCTTTTTTCTGTTGTTTATTGTTTCTGATCATGTACAGTCTTTCATATCCAGTTTTCACATCTTAAGAAAACCATACAAAAACAGTACACATTAAATGACAATTGTTAGTTTCTGTTCACCAAGAAACATTTTGGAGATTGTCCCTTCAGAAATTTTCATTTGGAAAGTCTAAATTGGATGTCGAAAGTTGTGTACATACTATAAAAAAGATCATTCTTCATACAGAATTTTTCCTCCAAATTTCTCATAGTGTGTACCCCACTTTATTCTCTGTTAAGCATTCCCAGAAGCACAGTGTTGATGATATCACCTGAACCAGACTGATGTTACAAATTTTGGTTACATTCATATGGTGGAAAGGTGTACTTATGTCTTTACCATTTGCATTGCATTCTTGACTTAGCATAAGCAGACCAAACTTGTCTATGGACATACAACGAAGCGATGAAATTGAACATATTTTCTATTTTTGCTATTCTGTCCAGAGAATGATTGTCTGAGGTATCTAACAAATGACTATTGTCACCCAATTATGTAATGTCTATGTATAGCCATAGATCACCATTCGTAGTTAAAGCAAACTTGTGCTTGCCAATACAGGACAAAGCAACAGGTTGACATTAATGCAGACCTCCCCAGCAGCACACATTTTCTTACCTTCATTCCCATGTCACTGAGCCACAAATGAAAGTCCTGTGTTGTGGTCTACACAGGGCTATGGACTTCCTGTGTGATAGTGCTGATTGGCCCAGCACTGTCTCATGGAGCACTTTCTTATGGAGCACTGTCTTATGGGACAAAGTCTCATGGGGCACTGTCTCATGGGGTGATGTATCATGGGGCACTGTCTCATGGGGCACTGTCTCATGGGGCACCGTCTCATGGAGCACTGTCTCATGGGGCACTGTCTCATGGAGCGCTACTGTCTCATGGGGCACTGTAACATGGGGCACTGTCTCATGGGGCACTGTCTCATGCTCCTCCATATTCAACAATACCGGGTATTTCCTTTGGTTTCTTAGGCTTAACGAACCTGCAGGGAAGCAAAGGATATGTAAGTATATGCCGAGAGTATATGAGAGACTTTTTTATTAGCTCTTTAATGGGCAAATTACAGGTTGCTTTAAAACGTATGTAGACCTAAAAACTAAACAAATGTTATATATTACAGCCTACCAGTCCTTAGTTGTTACTACATTAGTTTTTATTTTCCCCTTTATTTGCACTTGGTAATGCTTCAATTAACTAACTTCTTGCCCCATCATGTCCACGCTTTCCTTCTCCATTATATCAGTGTGAGCAGCAATGGTTGTTACACAGGCTGGACGTGTTCACCTTAATTACACGGTGGATTGTTGGGACTAGTAATTTACATGAGAAAGATAAGGATATTTTTGATTTCTTTGCATTTCTGGAGGGATCAACAGGTATGTTCTGTACTCAATGAAAACGTTCTTATCCTGAAAAGTGAAAACAAATGCAGCCGTCAAATCTAAGGATGGGTAAGCTGTCATATATTACACTTTTGTTTCTGGCTTTAAGCAGTCTACGCTTCATGTTTAAGTAACACATTTTTTATAGGTAATTTATTATATTTTTTCTGAAACAATTTTGTCTGAATAATAACATGCTTTTCCAGGCTGGGATGACTACCATCACTCTCCAGTAATTAAAATGGCTTGTTGACGGTAATGTGACTTCAGGAAGTGGCACATTTCCAGTCTAATGCACCTTGCAATCTTTATGCATCAGTCCAACGCTGGTAAAATTGATGAACACATTTCAAAAGTGAATATGTAACTGACTTAGCCTGGGAAGACATCCTGGGAATTGTGTTCTCTGAGGCGTTTATTTTTACATTATATACTTGTTTTGTTTTCTGGCGCTACAATTCCAATAACAAATAGTCATTTAAAGAGATTGAATGGTACAATGTAGCTGAAATAACTATGGTAGAAAGAAAAGTGCTTAAAGCAAACCTGTGGTCTGGAATCCTTATTATAACCGGCAGAGGAAAGATAGCACAGACACTGCGGGCAAAGTGAGCAGAGGTACCTGTTACCCTAAAAATCACAGCAATTAAAGACCCTGCCACCAGATTATTCATTAATCTTCCCATTATGTGTGCTTTTAACGTAATTTATGTGTAGCCATGGCCCCGACCCCTAGAGGCCTAATGGTGACCTCCAGAGTCAAGGAGAGCTGACATCCATCTTCACAGTATGGGTTACTAGGCATAGTGGGTGTCATGCAGATAGTGTAAGTTGGGTGCCAGAAACTTTGAGAATGCAAAGAGTCTCTTAACAGAACTGGGGAGAGAGGGTTAGGGCCTGGACACCCTTAGGCAGATGTAAAACAATTGGCAGACTCTGAGACAAAAATAGGAATAGAAGAACAGCTATAAATGTATAAAGCCTTTAACCTGGATTGCTGCTACTTCAATCCAGATCACAACTTACGGTATTGTAGATCCTCTCACTGAGCTCCCAGTCTCTCACTAGACTCTTCAGATCCCAGCCGCCACTGGAGCACAGGGTGTGCTGGGTGTGACTGGGCTTACCCTAATCACCCTGTTCAGTGCAAATTTCCTCTGCTTTCTGGTGCCCCCTGTTTCCCCCTTGCAGTGCTGGCAGCTTCCCTCCTCTCCTCTCCCACTGGTTGCTGCGGCGGATGTTTCAGGCTGGAGAGTGGGGGAAGGAGCCAGTAAATATTTCTTTTACCGACCCCTTCATTTTCTGAATGAACACAGTGGGGGTAATTTACTATAGCACCAAACTGTGCTCATGCAGTGCAGGAAAATAGTGCCCAATTAAGGGCAATTAAGACTTCAACTCTGAGAAACTGAGCGCACATGCAAACAGAACCGAGCGCTATTGCCGAGGAAGATGCCTGTCAGCTCACATATGCGGAACAGTAGCCGTCAATGGGATTCGAACCTGCAAATTCCAAATTCCTCAATTTAAAGCTTGTATGCAAGTTCATTGCCATAAAAAGTATATGGGGACCTGGGTACTGCCCTGGGGGACATGTCTCAATAGAAAAAAAGTTGTTAAAACAATCGTTTTTAAAGTGATTTTAACCAGTTGCCGACCGCCCGTTGTGGCTTGACGGTGGCAACTTGGCTCATTATCGCAAATTGCCGTCACCTGCGCCCCGAGTCCACCCTATTTCGAAGTCTATTAGAGCCTTTGGCTCTAATCAGTGCTTCCAAAACACAGCCCCGCCATTGTACTTCATGCACCCGGCGTCCTGCAAGGGGCCGGACGCATGGATAGGGGAGGGGCGGCGGCATGGATAGGGGAGGCGGTGCCCGTGCGCCATCAATGGACAGGCCACCACTGATTCTTCGCCACTTCACTGGCTACTCATGGCGCCCGCATCTCCTCGCATGCATCCCTCTAGGAATTTCAGACCAGGCACATTAGATGAAAAAAAGAAATATTGTTCAACAGCTATGAACACAAGTCTATATAGTAACATATCCCTTGGACCCTGACTGGGATTCTTCTAGGGGGCAAACTGACAGCATGACAGTTACATCCTGACAGTGACTCTCGGGGGCTTCTGGGACTCTATCCTTAGGCTTAATGTACACGGGATGCTTTTTTAACCTCTCCTGAATGATTTTTTGACAGCTAGAAACCAATGCTTAAAAACAGGCGTTTAGCCGTGTTTTACATGCCGCGTTTAGCCGTGTTTACATCTAGAAGCATTTTTTTTTTTAAATGACAAACGCCACTATCACTCTGTGATTGGAGGAGAGCTGGTCATGTGTGTTTGACAGATGAAATAACCAGGCTGTCCCCTAGTTTTTTTCTCACAACCCCAGTCTAATAAATGGTCAAATTTATTTTTTATTAGAATAATATACATTCTCTGTAGAACAGGATGCATAAGCTTGGTGGTTTCTATCAAACTAACTTCTATGTAGAACAGAAGTAGAAATGTCTGTGCTCAAATCCAAATAGCTTTACATATAATATATGCATAACCTGTGCACACTGCTATACACTCTTACACATTTCTTGGAAACTTTGCATAAAAACAGGGATTTTTGGTTCACATGCATTGCAAAACATTTTTAAGCTGACCAACTGTGTCAAAATAACCCCTCTCTGGTCAGTCCCTACACTACTCTACTTTCTACTCTATTCTACACTACTCACTGCCACTTATTTGCAATACAAATAAAATATATCTCTGCCTAATCCAAACAGCTTTACATGCAGTAAGCAATCCCCAGCAACTTTATTAGATACACCTTGCTAGTACCGGGTTGGACCCTGTTTTGCTTTCAGAACTGCCTTAGTTCTTCATAGCAAAGATTCAACAAGGTGTTGGAAACAATTCTCAGAGATTTTGGCCCATACTGACATGATAGCATCACGCAGTTGCAGCAAATTTGTGAGCTGCACACTGGTACTAAGGAGCCCAAAGTCCCCCACACCAATACACCACCACCACCAGCCTGAACCGTTGATACAAGGCAGGATGTATCAATGCTTTCATGTTGTTTATGCCAAATTCTCACACTAACATTGGAATGTCGCAGCTGAAATCCAGACTCATCAGACCAGATAACGTTTTTCCAATCTTCTATTGACCAATTTTGGTGAGCCTGTGTGAATTGTAGCCCCAGTTTCCTGTTCTTAGATGACAGGAGTGGCACCTGGTGTGGTCTTCTCTTGCTGTAGTCCAACTGCTTCAAGGTTCGATGTGTTGTTAAGTCCCTCAAGGCAGTAGGCACCCCAAAGCTGGGATACCATGGGTTATGGGAAGACTTAGCACAGACATCATTGTGTCTTGTTATAACCAAATAGCTTGCCTGGTCCCCAAGATTTGTTCTGCATTTCCACTACCACCTAGCTTTTTCCAAGGCACTGGTTACCCAGCAAAGGTCCCCTAGTCCACTTGAAGTTGCAACAAGAGCACCTGGAACGTGGCAAGGTACATATGGTACTTGACCACCCCCCAGAAGATTACTACTTCCTGGGCTGTTAAGGCAAATGCACAACAATTTTATCTGGGTCGTGACAAAGTACATATGGTACTCGACCACTCCACAGAAGAGCACTACAATCTGTGATTGGATCTGGGTCCTAGCAAGGTACATATGGTAGTCGTCCACTACCCAGAATAGCGTATTATTGGGGTTGTTATGGCAAATACAGCTACCAGTTAAAGAGGAAATGTCTGGACCACCAGGATTTGACACAACAGGGGAAATATGCTCTGAAAGGGACTTGACAAATGTTAATACTGGAAGAATCACAGGCTGGACAGGCAGCCCAAGCAAGGAATGTGACAGGGATATAAACTCTGCAGTATAAGACCCATCAGCAAGTGGGAGCTTAACCTTCATAGTGGATTGTAGCTGAGTAGCAGGCAGGGAATCAACACATTCCAGCTAGGCAACAAGCAGGGAATCAGGATTGTCAAACTGGGCAGCAGGCATGGAATCAGCAGAGTCTGGCTGGGACAATCTTCCATAAAAGTTAAGTTTAGCCATGTGATAAGAAGTTTTTTTTTTAAAAGCGGGTTTCTGGCATAGTATAAAGTCAGAAAAACAACACAAATAAAGAGGAAGATAGGAAGAAATCACTAGCTGATTAGTGCCCATGCCGCTGGTACAGCAGTCCGGCCAGTGGCAGCTGGTGTATGAGGGGCGCTTTGGCGCCGTCTCCCCGCCGGCTAAAGAAGAAAAAAAAAGTCAGCCCCGCCCCTTACAGGTGGCGCCGGTACATTGACTTTCTTTTTTTTTTTTTCGGCTCCTTGGCTCTCACATGACAGCCAAGTAGTGAGCCTATTGGTCAGCCATTAAAGTCTATGTGTGTGTGCTGAAAAGGCGCACACACACAGACTGATTAGCTGCCCTGAGCCTGCGGCTCAGTGTGATTGGATGCGGTGGCTGGGGGCGGGTTGCTGTGGCAGCAGACGTGACTCCCGGTCCATCGGAGACCCTGACCGCCCAGTGACCGACGATGGGGGACAGCTCGCTTCTCCGCATGCCGAATCTCTGCAGACTCACAGCCCGCTTCTCCACATGCCGAATCTCTGCAGACTCACAGCCTCCTTCTCCACATGCCGAATCTCTGCTGACTCACAGCTCGCTTCTCCGAATGCCGAACTCTGCAACAATCCTGCCTGCCTATTGGATGGGGGGGTCTCTGCAATGTACCCCACCTGTGATACTGGCTGCAAACTGCCCCCACCAGTGGTATTGGCTGCATAACTGCCCCCACCTGTGTTACAGGCTGCATAACTGCCCCCACTTGTGTTACTGGTTGCATAACTGCCCCCACCTGTGTTATTGGCTTCAAATGGCCCCACCTGTGCTATTGGCTGTATAACTGCCCCCACCTGTGTTATTGGCTGCATAACTGCCCTCACCTGTGT
>BLSH010411801.1:4176102-4211420 GCA_018402905.1 Glandirana rugosa
GGCTGAATACAGCCTGGTCAATTCGACCGAGAGTATCCCTTTGTACAAGTCGCATTACGTCACAAAATCAATGTTTCCCTATGAGAGCCAGCTTAACTGGTCCGACATAAGTCGGTCCGACTTTGAAAAAGGTTCCTGTACTACTTTGGTCCGACTTTGGTCCTACTTCAGCCCATTGAATATCATTGAAGTAGGATCAAAGTCGGATCCTTGTTCTAACCATCCAACTTGCGACGTCCGACTTGGTGATTACAGCAGCAGTAAAAGGAATTTATCTCACACTGGGATTGTTTTGATTGGTCAAAGGACAAGTCACTATCTCAAAGTCGGAGCAAAATCTTATCTTGCTCATTCAAGTCAGAAGGAAGTAGGACCAAAGTAGGACAGAAGTAGGACCGATGTTGTAGGGCAAAGTAGGATCAATAGTCTGACCGTTTTTATGTTAGATAGTGTGAACCCAGCCTGAAGCAGCAAGCTGTATTCACACACTAGACATGTTTGTTGCGGATCAAAATTTGGACAACATTTTCGTTATTCAGAGATTTGTATGTATCCGAATCTTCGAATCACAATAGCAATGAATTTCAATATTCAACAAGGTTGTTGCGCTAACTTAAAGTGAACCCATCAGTGAGAGAAGAAAAATTATTGGTGCATAAAGTGAAAATATCCTAAAGTAAATCACCATAAATAAAGGACTGAAAAGGTTAAAACATTAAGGAAAAACATATTCCATACATCATATGTGAAATACAGTTATATATAACATATATAGGGCTGTGCACGTGAGTTGACAAAAAAAAAAAATTTATATTGAAAAATCCCAAAATAGTGTCCAAAGAACAATAGTGTCCAAAATATTCAATCAAAGCATATTGAGTGACAGCAGTCCAAAGTTCTGTGCATATTAGGAAAGATAGGATTTATTTCCCTTTTCCACCACCACCGATCACGCAGACACCTTCAGTGACAACAAGGGGTAAAAAACCCTTACCAGAAGCCAAGTCCCACTATCTCTAGTAAGGGTCAGTAGTGCTGGCAGATATAGCCCTCTGCAGGGTCTAGAGATGCGATATTTCTCTGCTCCTGGAGCTCCACGGATCAGCAGGAATAGTTATGAGGCCAAGCTTGGATGTATCACTCACCACATATTATAAAGAAAGAAGGGCCACATAGTGTAATACTGCAAGACGATTTATTAAAACATAAACTAAAATCCAAGGTACTCACATTTGTACATCAAAACATGCGCATATAAGAAAGCTGGCAAATGTAGGCAAAAACACCCGTCCTCGAATTTTAAATGAATTTCAATAAATCTGAAAAATAACGAAATGTATTCATATTCATTTTCATTCATATTAGTTTCATTTGGACCTTTTGCTAATGTTTGAAGCATCTGAACAACTTAATGACATAATGAATGATCTGAATTGATTTAGATCCATTTCGTTGTTAGGTTGCATTAACATTTTTCATTATTATAAAAAATGCACTACATATTAAAAAAAGACATATTGCAATAAATACAGTAAGGTATAAGAGTGAAGTAAGATGATGATTCCTACTAATTGTGTTTGCGCTGGAAGGAGGTGGATCCATCAGAATCTCTGAATCATAACATAATGAATAAATCTGGAATCAATTTCGCTCCATTTGTTATGTTATGATTCAGAGATTCTGATGGAGCCACCTCCATCCAACCCAAACGGACAGCATAAATAACCTTCCAAAATAACGCATTACACGTGAAAACGAATATAGCCAATCTTCTGAAATAACTTCCGAAATGCAAATCGATTAAAAAAGTTGAATATACGAAAACTCCGAATATACGAACTGAAGCTGAATATACAAAATTAATTCTGAAAATGAATCATTATAACATGACAAATATGATGAAACAAAATGATTAACATAACAAATTAATCAGAAACTAAATAGATTTTTCCATTGTGCACTTCTCTAGATGCCCATTGGGGACCCTCGCAAAAGCACTTGCTAATGCCCCTGACACAGACACAGGGGCCGTGGTCATGTGAAAATCAGCATTATGGCGGCACCCCACTTTAGAAGTGAGCTGCTGCACAGTTCCACTTGATATACTAAGATCTCCTCTGTCAAAGCAGAAAAGTGGAACTTCTGCTTAATTGCTTACCCCCCCCCCCCCAGGTGTCACATTTGGCACCTTTCAGGGGGGAACGGGGACCTGTTTTTGACAGGTCCCCTTCCCCACTTCCCGGAGACCGGGCCATGGCCTGATCTCCCGGAAGTTCGGCCCCCTCCTCCTTCCTCCACCGCAGGGCCAGTCAGACAGTGCAGCATGCTTCGCAGACTGTCCATGAAGCAGAAAAGCTTAACTCCTGGGTTCCCTTACCTGGAATGGCGGCGGTTGCACCTGACAGTCGATCCGAAGATTGGCTGGGGTGATGACATCATGGGCTCCCTGCATGGACGTAGATAAGGGGGGGTTTGGGAGGTCTGAACCCCCCCAGAGCAGTTTTTGACTGTCTGTTATTGGGGGAGACTGTAAAAAAAAACGGGTGCTTTGCTCCTGTCTAAGTTCTGATAGAGCCGATCTGTTATCAGCTGAACTCAGGGCACTGGCAGTCTGTCATGCTGCTGCTCTTTCCCCCTCCCTCTGAGTCCTCCCCCCTCGGGCGGGACTTCTCTCCTCCACATGCAGTAAATCATGGCAGCTACTGTGCGGGACTCTGGCTTTGTGATAAGAACGGGTGAGATCACAGCAGCAGGGTGTGTTTTAAAATGTCAAAACTGCATTCAGGCAGAGAGAAGTTACTAAACAACTTTGTGAGGGGAGAGAGAACTAATCCATCACATAGCAGTAGTTGATCCTCACTGACTCGTGCTGATATAACTATAATGTGAGGTTTGCTGGATACCCTCTGGTCTGCAATCATCTTCTACAGCTTATAGTACATTCACATGGGCACACAGGGCAGATAGTCTGTTGCATTCAGGCATTCAGCTAAATGGCACTTCTGAAGGCAACAACAACACTCTGTGTGATCGCTGTGTATAAACTGGCTGATTAGTGGGGGTCAGTTTGTGTCCAGCCCCTGTTCACATCTAGTGATTTGTGATCACAGGCAGAATGGCTGCTTTTCTGCCCACAATTCCAAATCACACTGCAATCCTGGTAAAACACAGCACACATGTTTTTGTGCCGTTCAGTGGCACCTATAATAAGGTGCAGTTTTGCCACAATTGTCACGTGAAGCTTGTCGCCCAAAAAGGTGCTGGAGCTTTTTTTGGGTGATAAGTTTCATACGATGCGGTTTTCCATGCAACAGTTTCAGCAAAACAACACCACATTTTATGTGCCATTAAAAATTAATGGCACAAAAACATGCATACTATATTTACCAGGATTGCAGTGCAATTCGGAATCATGGACAGAATTGCAGCCATTCCCCCTGTAATCACAAATCACTAGATGTGGACTAAGAATGGGCTTGGGCATCTTTGGATTGAAGCCACCAGGAAGCTGTCACTGCATGTCTAAAACCTTTCTTTTAGACATGCAAAAGCCCTAAAACTGCTGCTGTCACTCAGTTGACACTCTATAGCAGTGATGGCAAACCTTTTTGAGCCCGAATGACCATACTGCAACAGGTGTACAGAGTGGCGTGTCATAGCTCATGTGCAATGTCAGCTGGTGCTCGATAATTTGCGGGGGGGGGTGGGGTGGCAAACCAACGCTACCACTCCCCGGCAGGAGACGGGGCCGTTCTACACACCCCGGGGGGGGGGAATGAATGCGGGGAGCACCCCCCCTTCATGAGATGGGCAGCCTCCTTACCTCATTACCTGGCTCTAATCACGTGCTTAAAAAAAACATCCGCCCATTAGAATCCATGCAGCCGGCATCCCTGCATGTAGATCCGGTATCCGGACGCATGGATGGGGGGGCGGCGCCCGTGCTCCCCTAATGGATGGGCCACCACTGGGCATGTGACTTTGTCCAGAGGACAGGTGTGTGTAGCACAGTCATCACTCCTCCTGATATATAGGGGGTGAACGATAAATGTCATTAACCTCCCATGTCTGATTTTTGCGTGTAAAAATGGTACATTGTTTTCCATAGAAATTTGGCGTTTTATATTGTAGGCCTGTAATTATTAGGAATAACTCACTTAAATCTGTCCAAACCAGAGTCTAGTAGACATCCCGGGTATGATAAAGTTTGAAACATGAAATCATAAATTATAATATAATATGTTACATATATTGACTGTTATCAGTCTTATACTGTTTCTTAACAATTTTTTATTGCACACAGGCCCCCATACCTGCTATACATGGCCCCTTTTGCGATCCAGGTGGTCCTTGTTGTGGGGGGGTAGTGCCTCCATTTGGGCCTTACCATCTTGGGTGACCCTGTTGAACCCTTGGGGGACAAGTGTTGCTGCATATCTGTATTCCACTTATACCATGTAAGTGATCATTGTTTACTTTGCATGTATCTGTTACCACGTTTCTATTTAGACATATGTTTGTATTGTACTCTTGACATGTATGTATTTATTTTTAACAGATTATCATTATCAGCTCCAGACGAAGTGCAAAATCTTGATGTTCGAAACTAGTTGAGCATCACTCATGCACCAATCTCTGGGACTCGCAAGTGGTATGAATCCTACTTACACACATTTTCATATATGCTGTATCACCTTCTGGTATTATTTATTGCACGTACCAGGGTTTCACAGTACCACTATATATCCCAGATGATGCATTATTAGAATTATTGGGGTCCCCCTAGTTTTGGCTTATCTACCCAATAACCAAAACTTGTGGCGACCTATGGTGGCGACCAGCTACCTTGACTAGATGTTATTTATGTAATTGATTTTAAGGTTTCATACATGTGATATGTTTTAAGGACTTTGTGCTTTGGTGTAACAAATAAAGTTTATGCATTTTTTACCCAGTATGGCTTCAAAGTCCACTTTTCTCCTAGTTGTTTTCTTATATATATATTGCTCTCTTAGGATGTGGCATGCTTGTATGTTCTAGTCCCTCCAGCTACACACTGAGGAGGGCTATTCCTCCCTTCTTTTCTTCCCCTAGCCTTATTAATTATCTGTTTACAATGGAAGAAAGCAACCTGATCTCCAGGAATCACTACAACCAGACAAGCCATAATATACACTGATTGGAATCCCAAAGTCAAAGCCATCATTAGGAAAAGTAGGAAGCCCGGAGGACAGAACTCTGCTCACCGTACCATATCTCCAATCCCCTGGAGGATATCACACACAGTCCGCTGAACATATACTCTGGAGCGTGGCGCGGCTTTGAGCGCAGCGTCAGTCACAATGACGTCATTGGACAAGCCGTGACTCATTTTTGAGCATGCACACTGGCGATGGACGGTCAGTGTGCGCTACTTTACGAGGTTCAGCTGCTGGGTGGTAGCAATCCGGCGACTTAATTTGGCATGACTATAGGGAGGGCCTGCATGTCAGCTGTGCCATAGATTTACCATTACTACTCTATCGTATTCGCCTTCACTCCTCCCTTGGCAGCCACATAAAAGATTATGTAGGGAGGTGAGGGCAGGGGCACAGGAGCTGGACCAACACACAGAGCAATTACATAGTTACATAGCCAAGACAACAGTCCATCCATTTCAACCTGTGTAGGTGTGTATGTGTGTGTGTATGTGTGTAGAAAAATAATTTCCAACATCCCTGTATATTGCTTTCACTAAGATGCACATCCAAGATCCTTTTAAAACTATCCATACTGCCTGCTGACACCACCAATTGTGGAAGAGTTCCACATCCTTACTGCCCTGACAGTGAAAAACCCCCTACGCAGCTTAAGCTTAAACCGCTTCTCTTCTAGTCTCATCGTGTGGTTCTGTGTCCTCTTACACTCCCTGGGACTGACAAAGTTTCATACTTACGCTGGGATCACCGTTGAGATATTTGTATATAGATATCATATCTTCTCTTAAGCGTCTCTTCTCCAACGAGAATAAATTTAGCTCTTGCAGTCATTCCTCATAATTGAGGTCCTCCAGTCCCCATATTTATTTAGTTGCCCTTCTCTGGACTCTCTCCAGCCCCAGCACATCCTTTTTGAGGATTGGTGACCAGAACTGGATGGAATAATCCAGATTTGGCTGAATCAGAGTTTTATAAAATGGCAGAATAATTGTTTTTTCTCTGGAGTAAATTCCCATTTTAATGCATGCTAATATTCTGCTGGCTTTGGTAGCCGTAGCTTGACACTGCATGCTATTGCCCAGTTTGTCTTCTACTGGGACCACTAGATCCTTCTCCATCCTGGAAGCCCCTAGCGTTTCTCCCCCTAATGAGTAACTTTATTTTTTTATTCATTAACTTACATTTTTCAATGTTAACCTTTATTTGCCACACAGCAGCCCACTCCATTAATTTATTCAGGCACTCTTGTAAAGTTTCTATATCCTGCTGTGTTGGTATTGCCCTACAGAGGCATGATGGGACTTGTAGTTTTGCAACAGCTGGAGGTCTGCTAATTGCATATCCCTGGTCTATAGCTACAGACCTCAGCTTGTAGATTAAGCATTTGTGGGGGACTGTATCAAATGCTTTTGCAAAGCCCAGATACACCACATCCACTGGCCTACCTTTGTCCAGATGGCAGCTCACTTTCTCGTAGAATGCTAATAGGTTGGTTTGGCAAGAGCGACCTTTCGTAAACCCGTGCTGATTACTGCTTATTATACTGTTTTCATTAGCAAATTCTTGGATATAGTCCCTTATCATCCCCTCAAATAGTTTACAAACTACCGACGTTAGACTGACAGGCCTGTAGTTCCCAGGGATATATTTCAGCTGGTACCAATTCTGTCAGTATGATGTCCATGAACATTAGGAATAGTGGTCTGGCTATAACCTGACTGAGTTCTGTATGATTAGATACCCCCAGAAGTGGAGAGGGCTATGCTCTGCAAGGAGAGATGGGCTGTGCTAGGGAATTTACTAGTCACATTTTTGGCAACGTCAAAGGCATATGCAAGTGAATAAAAAAAATCAATTATGGAAAGAAAATATTCTGTTGGTAGGTATTGAAATACATGATTTTTCTGTGCTTTTACCTGCAGTTTATGTTAAACAAGGGCAGCAAACGTACCACATCCATAAATAGAACAATTGGGATGAGCATAAAAAAACATAGCTGAATCTTGAGGATACATCTAATTTAGAATGGCAAATATAGTGTAGGTATTGATTAGTAGGCATTTAAGTGACTTACATAAGTCTGGGAGACGGGTTTATATTATTCATGAAAAATTGTGCAGCACTCTGGGACAAATGTGAGCCCAGGACAGGGTAGATATGTGGACAGCCTATAAGAGCATGATGTAATTATAAGGGCCCTTTCACACTGGTGCGCTTTTTGCCACGTTAAAACGCACCTTTTCAGAACAACAAAAGTGCAGGACAATTATTCCCCTTTAAATCCTATGTAATTGTTCATATCAGTGTTCTGAGTTTGGTGCAGTTTTAAAAAGCACACCAAAAACGTGTCTTCCATTGTAATTCCATGGGAATGCATCAAAAAGCATAAAAAACACACCCATGATAAATTTTTGTGAGTGGGAAAGCAAAAATTGCACCAATGATGAATTGATTTCATCATTGATTAACTTATTTAAAAACAGGATATGCATTTTTAAGAGCACCAGTGGGAAAGGGCCCTAAGAGTGAGGTAAGTCCTACCTCAAAAAAGTCTCCTTTTGTCTAATAAATATGGACTTACCCTAGTACAAGGTCCCTCTGGAAACCTCAGATGTATATTAGATAAATTAGAATCCTGACTTGGCCAGAACAGCCATATCACTATGCTGTTCTGGACAAATTTAAATTTATCAAGTATGTAATATACAAGAGGCGTTTACATAAAAGCTGACAGTAATCATTTGATACACGATCATACAGATTTTTTTTTTTATAGTAGTCTTTTATTAAATTTTTCCAGAGATATACAGAGGAAGAGGAAATAGTACAACATTGAAGTACAACAGTGATTGTATAGAAGTAATTACTAACAACAATGCGTATATCAATGCTACATAACAGTGGGCAAGAATCAAACATATGTATTAAAAGCCTGGCGCATGTGCGGTCTAAGTTGCGCCTGCCCAACACTGACACCCCAGAGGGAACATACTGTGTCAGAAAGTGTAGGGCGGCACAACCGACCATTGCAGAAACCTCAACTTTGGCAGGCCTAAAATACGTGATATTAATAATAGTAAAATACAGTAGAGGGTAGTGCAAAGTCAGTAATCACTGATAAGGGAAGAGAGAGGTTGTGTCATGTTGCCTAGCAAGTGAATGGTGTTACATCCCGAAGGAACGGCCACTCCGGTGGATTTACATAGAGTAGGGTTATCACAGTTGCTCCGAATAATATTGTAGGGTGTTGTGTTGCCTAAGAGTCAGATTGTCAGCGTACAGTTGGAGTAAATAAGCCAAAGATTACACCGCTTTAGGAATTTAGGCATTTGCAAATGTGCCTTGGCGTACATGAGTTCCATCTCACATTGGTTGTTGATAACTGAAATAATTTCCGGGAGAGATGGAAGATTGGGTGATTTACAGTGTTTGGCCAAAAGAGATCTAGTAGCAAAGAGAGTATGAGATAGAACAGTCTGTGTGGGTAGAGGCCAAGAGTCAATTTCTAGACCAAGTAGGAGCATTTGTGGAAATGGTGAGATCGGTGCATGAAGAATAGAGGACAGCAGCTGCGATATATTGTTCCAAAGCATTTTCAATTCAGGGCAGGACCACCATGTATGACAGGCTGATGCAGGTTGGTGACATGCTCTCCAACACAAGTTGGATGTTGATGGGTATATTTTGGCCAATTTTTGCGGTGTGAGATACCAGTCGTGGAATATTTTTTGGGTGCCTTCCCAGTGGGTGCAACATCTGGACAGTTTAGATGGTAAACTCAAAGCTGTATACCATTGTTGTATGGTAAATGTACTGTTCAGAGGATGTTCCCATTTAATCATAGTGGGAGTTTTGGAGTTAGAGTCGAAGTTTGTGAGCAGTCGGTAGAAATAAGAGATGCCTTTGGAGAGTGGGCGGATTCCATTGTAAAATTGTAGTATTTTTGTCATTGTTGGGTCGTTTGGCCAGGTTATTTTTGAGAGCACTGAACGGATTCTCAGGAATTTAAAACAGCCCTTGCTAGGAATGTGATATTTGTGTTGAATATGTTGAAAAGCAAGTAGCGTGAGGTTGTTATATAGATCCCCGATTGTAGAAATCCCAGCCTCAATATAGTTTCGTAGGGGTTCGTCTTGCAAAATGTTATGTAGGGTTTGGAGAGGCAAGTTCTGAATTAGGTTCTGAGGTATGCCCTTGGATTGCTGTGTTATTGCTTGCCATGTTCTCAGGGTAGCATTAATTGTAGCTAGGAATGTGGATGGTTTGTGGTTACATAGCAGAAGCGCACCAAGGGCTAACTGAGGATAGGTCTTTAGGATGGCTTGCTCTATCTGTAGCCATGGGAGTGTGGTGTCTGTGACCCACCAGCTCTTGGTTTGTTCAAGGATTATAGCTTTATAATATGCTGCCACATTAGGAGCACCTATGCCTCCAGCTGAGATTGGTTTGCAAAGAGTAGTCTTGTTGAGCCTGGAATGTTTACCATTCCATATGAAGGAATTTATAGTTGCTTGTAACTTGTTGAGGTGTGATGTCAGGAACCGAAAAGGTAGCGTTCGAAAGGTATATAGCACGTGTGGTAGCAGGTACATCTTGGTGAGGGCTATTCTCCCAGCCCAAGAGGCTTGGACAGTGCTCAGACCTTGTATTGTTTTTTGCAATTTGGCCATCAGACCTGAAAAATTAAGGTTGAGTAGTTGTGATGTTGGTGAGATTAAGTTTATACCTAAATATGATAGAGTGGAGTTGGAGGCGCAGGGGAAAGAGGTGAGCTGCGCAACGCTTCCTTTTAGAGTTGATTTAATGTGGACTCCGATCTTGGAGGACTTGGAGCAATTGATTTTGTAAAGAGAAGCTTTACTGAAGAGGTCTAAGGTATGATGCAAGTGAGGGAGCGAGCGGACGGGGTTAGTGATAGATACAACAACATCGTCCGCATAGAGTCCAATTTTGTGTGTATGTTCCCCCGTGTCGATACCTAGGATAAGAGGGTTGGCCCTAATTGACTGTGCCAGCGGTTCCATGACAAGGGTAAATATGAGTGGCGACAAGGGGCAGCCTTGGCGGGTGCCATTAGATATGGGGAAAGAATCTAATAGTATTCCAGAAGTCACCACTTTAGCGCTAGGTGATGTATATAGCACCATTATTGCTTCAAGAAGTCTACCAGAGAAACCAAATTTAAACAGGACAGCTCTAAGGAGTTGCCAGTCAACTCTATCAAATGCCTTCTCTGCATCCAAAGAGATGAACAGAGAAGGCGTTTTGTGATGCTCAGCCCACTGGAGTAAGTCTATATACCTATGGGTCCCATAGGACGCCTGTCTACCGTTAATGAAACCTACTTGATCTGGATGAACTAACTGAGGGATGATTGTAGATTGTAGATAGATGCGTGGCTAGAAGTTTGGCATATATTTTGGTGTCTGAGTTCAGTAAGGATATAGGTCTGTAGTTGGCCGGGTCATCATGTGGTTTACCTGGCTTAGGGATGGCAATGATAATGGCCTCAAGGGCTTCAGGGGGGATCGTGCCTGTGGTGAATGTATAGTTAAGCGATTGCAGTAGATAGGGAGCAAGTATGGCAGAGAACTGCTTATAGTACTCGTTACAAAAGCCATCAGGCCCTGGGCCTTTGTGTAGAGGCAGGGAAGCAATGGTTTGATTTAATTCAACCAGGGAGATTGGACCAGATATTTGGTTCAATTGTGCCTGAGTTAAGTAGGGTAGGGCCAGACCATCTAGGAATTTTGAGATGTCGCATGCTGTGGGAAGCGTTGTTTCTGTCCTAGCAGTTAGGTTGTAAAGATCAGAGTAGAACTGGCTGAATCGGTCAGCTATATCTTTAGGGTTAGTAAGCTTATTTTTGTGGGGGGAGGTTAAATATGGAATTTTAGTGTGTACTAAATGTTTCTTAAGTTGTTTTGCTAGACACGCTCCAGGTTTGTTGTGATGGGCATAAAAATTCAATTTCAGCCTCTTCAGTGCAAAATCAAAGTTTGATTGTAAGTAGTTATTTTTTTCTAGCGTTATTTAGTTCTGTTTCTAACTTGGGTGAGGGTTGCACTTTGTGAGCTAATTCAAGCGAACGTATTTGGTCAAGCAATTTAGTCGTGGCAACGTTACCCGCCTTTCTCTCCTGTGCCAATTTATAGAAGAAGCTTTATGTGCATTCCAGCAAGTATTTGGATTAGATACCGAGTCAGGGTTCATGTGGAAGAAGTCTAATTTCGGATTTAACCTGTTTCGGTAGCAGCAGTTTAGTAATCAGGGAGGTGTTTAGTCTCCACATTTTCCCCATTTGCTTGGGTTTGGCTGGAAAAAGTTGAATTGAGATTGGTGCATGGTCCGACCACGTAATGTGGCCAATATTTGCTGACTGAATGGTTTGTAGAGTATGCTTGTCTACTAGAAACAAGTCTATCCTAGACTAGGACTTTTGGGTGTGCAAAAAATAGGTGTAGTCTTGTTCGATATCATGAAGGCACCGCCATGGGTCAAATAGTTCTTCTGAGCGGAGAAGATTAGGGAGAGCTGGGGAATGTTTCCTAGTGGGGTTGGAGGAATCCAGAGTGGGATCTATGATCTGATTAAAGTCCCCGCATATTATTAGGAAGGGTTGAAGTTTTGTCATTATGGTCTTGTAGCATTGGGATTGATGGGTGTTAGGTGCATATATATTAACCACAGTCATAATGTGGTTGTTGAAAGAAGGGTGAAGGATAATGAACCTACCCTGGGCGTCCACTTCAATTGAAATGCTACTGTGTATCGTATTGCTATCAGGACCCCAGCTTTCTTTTTAGTGGAGCTGGCATAAAAGCAATGTGGATACTGCTTGTGGGAGCATGTGGGGGGCTTAAGAGAAGAGAAGTGTGTTTCTTGAGCACACATAATATCTGCCTTTAACATTAAGGCTTCTTTCCACAAAAGATGGCGTTTGAAAGGGAAATTTAGGCCTTTTACATTAAGTGAGGATATGTTAATAGCCATATTGGAAAATCATGTCTTCTACTTCAAATGCGGAAGGACGTGAGAAAAGACACCTGTTTTATCGTACACCAAAGGTCAAGGTGTGATGAGCACAACTCTTGGGTAATAACAAATGAACTAACAAGAGTAAACAATACAACAATACAACTGTTTTTGCTACTAGTCATAGCAGTTGGTTTAGTTAAACTGTTACTATATCTTACCTATAGCAATGATAATGTCTAACAACTTCGGGTTGCAGAATAAAAATGACTGAGGGTGCTTAGCACTCTATACTGGAGCAGGGGGACAGGTAGACTATGATAATGACACAAAGTATAACAAACCATAGCATACTCATCTGGGACAGGTGGAGGTAGTAGTCTTCATGTTATAGTTCATGGTAGGACCTGGATAGAACCAGGTTTAGTTAGGCTTCAATATTGCTGCTGAGCTCATGGAGGGAGCCGGTTGGTGTTGGTACGTTGTGGTTCGCGAGGACGTAGTGGGCGAAGCTCAGATGGTGGAGGTTGTGGGGGTGTAGAGATAACCCTCCAATTTAGTAGCCGTTTAATACCCTCCTTGGGTGTTAAGATGTTGGTCGTTTGGGATTGAAATGTCACCACAAGCTTCGTGGGGAAACCCCATTTGTAAGGGATGTTGCTGTCTCTGAGGATAGCTGTGACTTGAACAAATTCTCTTCTTTTCTTCGCTGTAGCTGCCGATATATCTGTATACAAGGAGATGGTAGAGTATGGATCGGGCAGCGTCTTGACATAATCTTTGCTTTTACATGGAAAAAGTGAATGCGTGCCAGCACATCTCTCGGGATAGAGTCTGGCAAGTAAGTGGGTTTTGCGATTCTGTGTGCTCGGTCTATAGTTATGTCCAGCTGCGATAGTTGGGGGATGAGTTTAAGGAACAGTTGTTGGATGTAATGCGTGATGTCGGATGGCTTTACTGACTCGGGGATTCCTCTGAATTTGATGTTGTTCCTTCGAGACCGGTCCTCGAGGTCCGCCATTTTCACTTGCAGATAATGAAGTTCTTCCGATTGTTTGGTTAGGGTTTCAGATGTTGCTTCATATGCAGAGGCCTGTGCTTTAGCCTGGTGTTCAAGTGTATCTATGCGCTCTTCAATTTGATCCACTCTTGTATGGAGTGAGGATAGTGATGTGCGTAGTTCAATTCTCAGGTCCTTTTGAAGTGAAAGAAGCATCATTTTTAGTGTTTGTTCAGATGGTGGTTGGTCTGTGGCAGGGTGTGCAGCCAATGACTCCTGTGGGCCTTCAGGATCAGTTACCTCTTCCCAATGGTGTTTTTTATACAGTGGGGGTTTTAGACGGGGACTGAGCTGAGGATTGAGCAGCTCTTTTGCTTCTGTCCATTGGTGAGCACTGTAGAGATGTGGTACCATTCTCCGTACTAGCCATCTCGTCCTGCGAATTCTCTAGGTCCTGCTGTTCCTCAGGCAGTTGTGATAAAAGAGTAGGAGGTGCTGTTCCAGTACCAGCTTGGGTGTTTTATATATTAGGACCGTGAAAGAACTCCGATATATGGCGTGTCTTCTCCTTAATTTGGAGTTTCTTTTTGGGCATATCTCAGAGTCAAGCAATGCCTTATCTCCTTCTATATAGGAGATTATGAGGTAAGGGCATTTTAGAGGGTGTTTTGGAAAGTGTTCCAATACTGTAGCCTTTAGTTGTGGCACAATTTTTCATATGGCTGCCGAGTACTGAAAGGGGGCATTCCTCTACGGCGACATATGTTTTGGTAAGCAGGAATGGTTTGATTAACATCCTGAATGTCGGGTTGCGGCAGGGACCCCAGTGTGAGAAGGGCCTATGATGCCCAAGTCGTGGGTACGGGTTCTGTCTTTCGTGTGAAGGGTTGGCGGTATGCTGGGTGACAGTATGTGACTGTTTAGTATGGTAGAAATGATTGTTTCACTGTCAGAACACTAACCTGTCTGGAGTTGAACCTCCGGACAGCTCCCCGTCTCCTGTGACCTATATCTGAGTGTACTGTGCGGCAGGAGGCTGGGGGTGCTGGATGCTCCACAAGTGCCTCTCCGGTCCAGTGATCAGGAACAGCGTGCTTCAGACTGCAAGTCTGTGGCTGGGCCACAAGATGGTGGATGGTCCAGCACCCGGTTAGGTAGCGATGTGCCCCCTCTCAGCGGCTCCTCCCCGCAGCGGTTACTGTAGAGTGGGTAATTGTGTATCAGGCGGTTTAGGGATGCAAGGGCCAGATGGACCATAGGCTGTGCTCTGGTCCTGCAGCAGGGTTCTGTGTGTGCCTGTTTGTGGAACTGCAGCTAGGTTGCAAGATGGCGTCCAGTCCAGTACTACCCCTTGTGGCCAAGTGTCCCCTCTCTGCTCCGTGTCCCCTGCAGCGATCTCTGCGATGTGAGTTGTTGGGTATCAGGCGGGCGAGGGGTGCAGAGACAAGATTAAGCCCAGGCTGTGTTCCAGTCCTCCAGCGGAGACCCACTTGTGTCTACCCTGCAACCCGCCGCTAGGCCGCAAAGCGGCGGCCGGATCGGCACCACCGCTACCAGCAATGTGTTCCTGGGCAGGTCCGCATCTCTCTCAGTTGGTTCTTGGGTAGAAGAAGGAGGTTGGGGGGTGCAGAGGCAGACTAGGCTACGGTTGGCAACCTTAAGAGGTACAATCGGGTCTGTCAGAAGATCCGCTGCTAGGCCTCAAGATGTCGGCTGGAGCAGACGTGAGGGAGCCGCCGTGGCCTGTACGGGAACCCCGTCCTGCTTCAGAAAAGTGTGAATTAAGGCTCAACTGCAAGAGTGGGAGGTGGGGAGTCTGGGATGGTTGTTGTACCGTCTCACCCGGCTTACTGCGGAGAGGATGAAGTCCGATGGTCGTGTTAGGGTCGAACATTCTGTTTCAGCTCTATCCCCGTCCGTTGCTCCTGGTCCTCCGTTTGGGTAAAATATGCTCCCAAACGTGAACGTGTCGTAGCCTAGGGTGGAGACCCCCCTGAGGTGGTAATTAGGGGGGATTTGTTGATTTCACCAACGCTGGAGTTGCTCTTTGTCCCAGGCTGAGCGGAGCTGTGAGATCAGGCAGCCATCACAGTCCGCAGCCAGCCACGCCCCCCATAGTGATTTTTAACTTGCTTGTTTTCTATTATGTCTAGTGCACTATTATGTTTCCGTTCTGTCCTGAAGGAGCGGATTTTATCTGTGAAACACTTTGCCAAGGGTCTCAGTCAATATTCTATAGACTGCACAAAATCATTATGAAAAGGTGGTTATTATAGAGATATAGGCCATTTATGAGGTGAATAGGTCCATTCTCTTCTTAACAGTCATAGTGTGATATTTTTTATGGTTGGATTTATACAATTGCCTTAACAATTTTAGGAACTTCAGTGATCCAGCTTTTTGAACAAATATGTGGAAATAAACTTTAATTTTTTAAACTATAGACATAGATACTGTCACGCTTACCCCTAACGCAGGTGGTCAAACACTATAGCTGGCTTCTGTGTTCTTCACCTATAGCAGCCCCCTTTCCCATAAGGCAAGCAGACCTACCAGTACTCGGTTGTCCCCAGGACTTTTACACAATGCTATAGTGCCTGGGGTACACAGGGGCAGGTGTGAGCTGCCGGGGCAGGTGTGAACTGAGCAAAGCAAATGGGTACTTTGTGGTTGGCAGACAGGCAGGGCGGTTCAATGACAGTGCAGTTACAAGGCAGACAAGGTTCAGAATAGTCGGGGTCAATGCACAGTACAAGGCAGGCAGAGTTCAGAGAATAGTAGATATCAGATCTGAGGTTGTCAAAGAGTGAATCCCGTCTAGCAGAGTAGGGCAGACAAACAGGGCGCTTAGAACACGTATTATACACGTTATGACAAGCATGAGATTGCAGGCTTGGCTGGCTTAAATCAGTTTGGTCTCCATCCAGAGACTGACTCAAGCATCATGCAGGTAGACAGACAGACAGGGATGCATCATAGCCAAACCCAGTCAAAGAACAGGAGCGTTTACACACTCCTGACAGATACCATATTGGTGTTGTCCAACCCAGAGCTATAAGAAACATCTCACTGCAGTGTGGCACAGCTTTTACTCCAGTAAAAAAAAAAAAACAGCAAATGGTTAACCAGTGACGTATTTGTTTTTTATTTAATATTTATGAGCACAGAACAACATAGAAAATAAATTGCCACTGCAACCCAAATCATGATCTGTTTTATTGTACAATTTCTTAGTATATTGCACTTGTATGGCTAGCTATAAACAAGTTAATAAGGTTTAACTGCTGGTGAATATATTATTCACATCAAACTTCACCCAATCTACTATAATAATGATGGTAAACAGTCCAAAAAATGCAAGAATATGAAAATTTCATCAACATTGAGTGCAGCTCAGACCCTCTGTAAACATTTTGTTTCTAAAGCTTCCAGATGCCTTCTTCTATTAGTGGAAATCTTCCTCCAGTCGAATAAAAGGCACTAGTTGTTGTGTAGAGGAGGCCATTCCGCGGAGTATATAGTGCAAATGACAGGAAGGATAGTTTGTTCTAGTACAAGAAGACTAATGCAGGCACATAATACGCAACGTGACCCTGTGCTTGGGGAGACCACTGTTCGTACATACGTGCCTCCTTGTGTGTGGGTGTGCTTGCATGCCCTGTACTGGTGTTGGTGCCAACTGACTTATATAAACTTGAAAGCTGCATGGACAGGTTGCTGAGTGATTCTCAGCCAGTTCTGGTTAACCTGTGACCTGATCTGTTTTACTTTTCTGTCTATGACCCGGCTTGCCTTGTGACCTACTCTACAACATTTGCTTACCTATTGGGACATCTGCCTGCCTGCTTGACTCTGCTTATTGCCTTCTGCCTTCAACCTTCATTGCCTGGCTGTTACTGGTCTTGGCTTCATCTCTCAGCTTCAATCCTTTTCTCCTGAATTGGTAACTCTGCTGCTCAGTTGTTAATGACCTCAGCATGTATCCTGTCCGCATCCTGTCACCTGCTCTGGTACTTCAGTGTTCCTGCATCTAGTTCCTGTCCAGTGGTCTACAGTCAAGTGGCCTACAGTCAATTGAGCCCCACACATCCAGCATTGACAGATCCAGTACTGCCTGTAACATCGGCACTTCTCCCACTCTGTGTCATTGCATTCCTTGTTGCCAATTCCTGGATTTTGGACAGGAGCTGCAAGAGAGGCCCCCTTAGGCTTCATGTACACTAACCTACACTGGCAGCTCCTAAACTTGAGTTTAGGAGCTTTTGGCGTTTCTTTGCCAAAACTACAAAACTCAACTCCATAAAAGCCCATGTGTCAATGTTCACATATGCTTTAAGCAGAGTTTAGGAGCTGCTGCGGTTAAGTGAGCTTCAAACTCCCTCTCCTGAACGCTGAAGAATCGCATTCAGGATAGGAACATTTTGACTGCTGGCCATGGGAAAACACAAAATGTTTTGAGTTTTCCCCAAGGCCACAGTAAATGTAGGCTATTGTACATGAAGCCTTAAGGCCCGTACACACGATCAGAAAATCATACGAAAAATACAGCTTTTGAAGTGATCATGCAATAATCTCATTGCTAGTACACAGCTTTCGAGAGCAGATCACAACAGTTCATCCGATATTATCCAATGGGACAAACACAAAGATTTTTCTCGTATGATACCAGATCAAGCAATGTACGTTTAACCCCTTCAGCCCCTGAAGGATTTGCCCCCTTAATGACCAGGCCATTTTTTGTGATACGGCACTGCGTCACTTTAACTGACAATTGCGCGGTCGTGCGACACTGTACCCAAACAAAAGTGAAGTCCTTTTTTTCCCATAAATACAGCTTTCTTCTGGTGGTATGTGATCACCTTTGCGGTTTTTATTTTTTGTGCTATAAACAAACAAAGAGCGACAATTTAAAAAATATATATATTTTTTAAAAATTTTTGCTATAATACATATCAAAAAAAAAAAAAATGTATTCATCAGTTTAGGCCAATATATATTCTTCTACATATTTTTGGTAAAAAAAAAATCGCAATAGGCGTATATTGATTGGGTTGTGAAAAAGTTATCATGTCTACAAACAATGGGATAGATTTAGGTACTCTTATTTCTTTTTATTGTTTATACTAGTAATGGCGGCAATCTGCGATTTTTAGTGGGACTGCAAAATTGCGGCAGACAAATCTGACCCCAAATGACACATTTTGGGGAACAGTGACATTATTACATTGATAAGTGCTATAAAATGCAGCGATCAATGTAAAAATTACACTGGCAGAGAAGGGGTTAAACACTAGGGGCGATCAAGGGGTTAACTGTGTTCCCTGGGTGTGTTCTAACTGTAGGGGGTTGGGCTGCCAGGGACATGACAGATATCGCTGATGACTGTGAACAGTAGATCTCTGTCATGTCCCCTGTCAGAACAGGGATCCGCCATGTTTACATAGGCAGATCCCCATTCTGTCTCTGCACTAGGCGATCGTGGGTCGCTGGCAGACGTATAACGACGGCGGCTGGTCAGCAGGCGATTAATCAGTACTGTTTTTGTCTGAAAATGCAATACAAATACAAAACAATACATTACATTACTTCCGAATTTTTATTCTGTCGTGCAAGAATTTTCATAACTTTAGTAACCTCTTCATTTTCGATATGAGATTAGCATGCAAAAATAAAAATGACAGTCATTTGTCTGATAATCTCATCATGTGTTCCAGGCATTAGTCTTCACTATGTACTATACATGACAGTAGCATCTTTCTGCTGGTTCAGGAGAGACAGCTAGGCCTGCCATGTGATCACTTTATAGGGTTCTCCTAAGAAGTTGTCAATAAATTTCTACAGCAAAAAGATGAAATGTCTGTTTGTCACCTGAAATCATCAGTTCCATAAAATCATCTGTGACAATGGGAAGTGAAGTGAGTGTAGGTGGGAGGTGGAAGCAGGGTCAAAATTACAGTATTTTTAAACGCTACTGTTAAACAGGTGAATTTGATTGGTCGCAGCCTGGTCGGTAAGTTGAGCTTGGAATTCCTTGGTTTAGTTTGATATGTCTGCCCTTCCAAGCTCCTTGCTGTGGAGGCCAGTTATAGGTGGAGGCAGTGACATTTCTTTGTATTGTTGACTTCTCAGGTGACACACTGGCTCCCTAGCCGCCATTGTGCAATGTGCTGGGTGTCTAGTCTGTCCCTGTACCTTTAAGGAGAGTTGGGCTCCTCCAGTCACCTGCCCCTCATCTATCCATTAAATTGCATGTGCTTCCATTGTGAAGACTCTTATTTAGAGATAGGTCTACAGTACACAGGGAGCCTTTTGTCGGGGCCTGCAGCTTATGCAAATGTGTATAACCAATCCCGTTTTTAAATGCTACTGTTAGACAGGTGAATTTGATTGGTCGCAGGCTGGTCGGTAACCATCAGAGAGGCATCAGACACAGTCCACCAAAGAGAATCACACATTCTCTCCACATGGGATATGTGTCATATCTACCTGGCCAGTCATTGGGCTCCTTCACATTGGGTTGGGGACCCCCACCTCAGCCCCAGGGCAGATGTTTTGTCTGGGGCTCCCCATCCACCTGATATCAACTGGGCACTTCCAGCCATCTTTCTTACATTCTCACCTAACTCCTGATGAATGGTAGAGAGCCATGAAACGCATAGTTTTTTAGGGTGCCCTGACAAGATCGGCTTATTACTTTTCAATTTTACTGGCCTGTGTTTACAATTTATAACTGAAAATGTATCAAGTCGAATGTTATACATGTGTATGGTCTATGTGTATATCTATATGACTGGGTTGCTTCACATATGGTATATCACCTACCTACTTATGTACTATGTGTCCCTTGACTGTGGAATGTTCATAATATACTTGTATTTGTTCAATAAAATATTTTATATATATTTTATGCAACCTTTGTCTGCAGTGACCCTCATATAAAGTTCCACTTTCTCTCTTTTTGTTTTCTCCCTTGGAATTCTTTGGTTTAGTTTGATATGTCTTCCCTTCCAAGCTCCTTGCTGTGGAGGCCAGTTATAGGTGGAGGCAGTGACATTTCTTTGTATTGTTGACTTCTCAGGTGACACACCGGCACCCTAGCCGCCATTGTGCAATGTGCTGGGTGTCTAGTGTGTCCCTGTACCTTTAAGGAGAGTTGGGCTCCTCCAGTCACCTGCCCCTCATCTATCCATTAAATTGCATGTGCTTCCATTGTGAAGACTCTTATTTAGAGATAGGTCTACAGTACACAGGGAGCCTTTTGTCGGGGCCTGCAGCTTATGCAAATGTGTATAACCAATCCCGTTTTTAAATGCTACTGTTAGACAGGTGAATTTGATTGGTCGCAGGCTGGTCGGTAACCATCAGAGAGGCATCAGACACAGTCCACCAAAGAGAATCACACATTCTCTCCACATGGGATATGTGTCATATCTACCTGGCCAGTCATTGGGCTCCTTCACATTGGGTTGGGGACCCCCACCTCAGCCCCAGGGCAGATGTTTTGTCTGGGGCTCCCCATCCACCTGATATCAACTGGGCACTTCCAGCCATCTTTCTTACATTCTCACCTAACTCCTGATGAATGGTAGAGAGCCATGAAACGCATAGTTTTTTAGGGTGCCCTGACAAGATCGGCTTATTACTTTTCAATTTTACTGGCCTGTGTTTACAATTTATAACTGAAAATGTATCAAGTCGAATGTTATACATGTGTATGGTCTATGTGTATATCTATATGACTGGGTTGCTTCACATATGGTATATCACCTACCTACTTATGTACTATGTGTCCCTTGACTGTGGAATGTTCATAATATACTTGTATTTGTTCAATAAAATATTTTATATATATTTTATGCAACCTTTGTCTGCAGTGACCCTCATATAAAGTTCCACTTTCTCTCTTTTTGTTTTCTCCCTTGGAATTCTTTGGTTTAGTTTGATATGTCTTCCCTTCCAAGCTCCTTGCTGTGGAGGCCAGTTATAGGTGGAGGCAGTGACATTTCTTTGTATTGTTGACTTCTCAGGTGACACACCGGCACCCTAGCCGCCATTGTGCAATGTGCTGGGTGTCTAGTGTGTCCCTGTACCTTTAAGGAGAGTTGGGCTCCTCCAGTCACCTGCCCCTCATCTATCCATTAAATTGCATGTGCTTCCATTGTGAAGACTCTTATTTAGAGATAGGTCTACAGTACACAGGGGGCCTTTTGTCGGGGCCTGCAGCTTATGCAAATGTGTGTAACCAATCCCCTGTTTTTAAACGCTACTGTTAGACAGGTGAATTTGATTGGTCGCAGGCTGGTCGGTAACCATCAGAGAGGCACCAGACACAGTCCACCAAGGAAAATCACACATTCTCTCCACATAGGATATGTGCCATATCGACCTGGTCAGCCATTGGGCTCTGTCACATTGGGTTGGGGACCCCCACCTCAGCCCCGGGGCAGACGTTTTGTCCGGGGCTCCCCATCCACCTGATATCAACTGGGCACTTCCAGCCATCTTTCTTACATTCGCACGTAACTCCTGATGAATGGTAGAGAGCCATGAAACGCGTAGAGTTTTTAGGATGCCCTGACCAGATCGGCTTATTACTCTTCAATTTTACTGGCTTGTGTTTACAATTTATAACTGAAATTTTATCAAGTTGAATGTTATACATGTGTATGGTCTATGTGTATATCTATATGACTGGGTTGCTTTGCATATGGTATATCACCTACCTACTTATGTACTATGTATCCCTTGACTGTGGAATGTTCATAATGTACTTGTGTTTGTTCAATAATATATATTTTATGCAACTTTTGTCTGCAGCAACATCCCTCATATAAAGTCCCACTTTCTCTCTTTTTGTTTTCTCCCTTGGAATTCTTTGGTTTTGTTTGATACGTCTGCCCTTCCAAGCTCCTTGCTGTGGAGGCCAGTTATAGGTGGAGGCAGTGACATTTCTTTGTACAGTGGCTTTATTAAAAACATTGCTAACTGTTTAATATGAAACCAAAAGTGTCACTCTAAATGTATTCTAAAACATGTAATGAGCATGAGACACTTGGCACACAGAGGTTCCAGTTCCACCCACCTGCCTTGGCGAAGGAGCCCTCTGCTGCATCAAAAGGATTCATTCTGTGAGGGGGTGGTAGAAGGACACACCAGACAAAACTTGCCAAAGGAACCTTTGAGAGCTACAGAAAATCAAAGAAGCCGAAGAGTATAAACCTATAACTATATGATTTTACAAATGTAAAAATGTTACCTAAAAATGGAAAATTCAAGAGACAAGAGGATTTTCAACAGACACAATGGAACTAAAATACAAACAAATATACCTGGCAGGTTTCTATTACATTTCTACAGGGTTATTTTTTGAAAGGGTGCTTCAAGGTGACTTTTTAAGCCTAAGGAAAATATACCCGCAAAGAATAGCTTGGTACCTTCTGTCCAACATCACATATGAATGATTTATCATAGCAGTCACCATGCATGTTCAGCAAAGTCTTCGAAAGGAGAAGGAAAAAAAAAAAACGAAACAATTTAATTGTCTTGCGTAATGAGCCTTGCTGCTATAATGAAACTTTCCACAAAATGAGTTTTAAAATGCCTCCCAATAAAAAAACATCAACTTCTCCCCTGAGCCACAATCCGGCGTTTATGATTATGCGTTTCTTGAAAGTAAAACGAATGGCTGACTTCAGTCATTCAGGAATTTACATCTAGAGAAATTTGTCATTTTTTTTCTATTTTTCTACCCAGTTTGCATATTATTTCACAAATAATATTTTACCACAGTGCTTAGCTAAGTGAGATTAAACCATTGTAATATATGGTGATTTCATTTTGATGAGATATATGATGAACTATATAATTTTAACTACAAAGCGTAAAATACATTTTATTAATTATACTGTAAAATTGACTCTTGATATACAGTATGCATGCCAAGTAAAAAGTTCTACCAGGTAAATCTAAACTCCATTCTTACCTCTATTCTTGCACAGCTGTACAGGCTCCACTCTTTACTTTACTTACTAGGCCATAGACAGTTTGAATCTCAGCCAGTTCAGCAGGAACCAGCTGAGATTTGACCCATGTATGCCAGCGGTGACTGGTCAATAAGGGGTGTTTGGGCGCCACCTCCCTGCCGCTGACAAGAAAAAAAAAAGTCAGCCCGACCCCCTACAGGAAGCACCGGTATATTGGCTTTTTTTTTTTTCTCAGCTCCTTGCTGTCTGCTGACATCAATTAGTGAGCTGATTGGTCAGTCATAAAAGACTATGGGGTTGATTTACTAAAGCTGGAGAGTGCAAAATCTGGTGCAGTTTTAAACAGAAACCAATCAGCTTCCAAGTTTCTTTGTCAGAGCTTAATTGAGATGCTGACTGGATACCATGCACAGCTGCAACAGATTTTGCACTCTCCAGCTTTCCAGCTTTAGTAACTCAACGCCTATGTGTGTGCGCTGAACAGGCGCACACACATAGTCTGATTGGCTGCCCTGAGCCAGTGACTGACTGGCATTGGATGCTGTGGGCGGGGGCGGGACTGTGGCGGACGTGCTGGCTGCGTGATTACTCATGCAGACGCAGCACTCCGCCGGGTTTCAGTCCCGACTCTCGCGCCGCAGACCATCCACTCCAAGGTTGTCCGCAAGCGAAGCTCTGCACTCTGCCAGCCCGCTCTCCGCAAGCCAAGCTCTGCACACTCCTGCCTGCCTATTAGATGGGGTAAGTGCGACTTCGGGGGGCGGGGGCTGTCAGTGGCGCGTGCCCCTATCTGGGACTCTGTATACCCTATCTGGTGACTGTATACCCTATCTGGTGACTGTATACTGCAATATGCTGACTGTATACTGCAATATGGTGACTCTGTATACTTTATCTGGTGACTGTATACCCTATCTGGGGCTCTGTATACCTTATCTGGTGACTGTGTACTCTATCTGGTGTTATGTATACTGCTATCTGGGGCTCTGTATACTGCTATCTGGGGCTCTGTATACTGCTATATGGTGACTCTGTATACTGCTATATGGTGACTCTGTATACTGCTATCTGGTGCTCTGTAAGTGTATACTGCTATCTGGTGACTCTGTATACCCCTATCTGGGGCTCTGTATACTCCTATCTGGTGACTCTCTATACCCCTATCTGGTAATGCTGTATACCCTATCTGTGATGCTGTATACCCTACCTGATGATGCTGGGCTGTATACTCCTTACACAATGAGTGGAAACTATAAGGGGTGGGGCTTATGCAAAGCAGGAGGGGTCAAAAAGGAAGGGCGGGGTCTGGCATCTGGCCCCCCATCCTCACTGATGTATGCGCAGGCTGAATGTACCAATCAGCTTGGGTACAACCAGCCTGCCGGATTCACTTGCGATTAGCGCTAGCAACAATCACTCCCTCTTCACGATGGGGACTGCTTCCACTGCCCGCCTCCTAGGCAGCATGGATCCCCCTGTCAGCACTGTCTGTGTTGATGGGGGAATCATGCAAATGTCTTTTCTGCAACCAGGGGCGTAACGATAGGGGTTGCAGGGGTTGCAATTGCAACCGGGCCCCATGGTCCAGGGGGCCCATGTGCCTCCCTTGTACACCTGAATAGGAGGGATGGTGGGGGCGGCATTTAGAGGACCCAATCTCCTCCATTTTCCTCTATCCAGTTTACTTGTCTTCTGCTGTTCCCAGGGCCCCTGTGTGCTTCCCTGGTCCCCCTGGGGCCTGCTGCAGAACTTGTGAAAGGGCCCCACTGCAGTACCGTAATAAAGGGACCCACAATAGGAGTAAAGGGCCCCAGCATCAGTGGGAAGAGGGAAGGGCCCTGGCCAGGGGTCAGGGGGCCCTTCATAATTTCTTGCACTGGGGCCCTGAAGGTTCTAGTTACGCCTCTGTCTGCAACCCATAGTTGCAGGGAAAAAATTTGTACCATCTATGGCCTGTCTTACTCTGATTTCACGGCACACTGTGATCTTCTCACAGTTTACTTCAGAAACTGTCGCAAGTCAAAATGAGCCTGCTTTATTTCCTGGCTGGCAGATTTCCATCATCATCTAACACTTTGCTCCCCATCCCTTTTCATTAATTGGATTTCAGTTTTATCAATCATAGAGTCTCAGTATCACATGTGATCATTACTTAGGACCGTCTACATGCAAATATTCACTCCATTAGACTGATATGCATCCATCAAGGTATTTGATATTTGCCTAACTGCTCCCAAGAGCAAGCCCACTGCTTGCATCAGACCTGAGGGCTCCTGAGAGGAGTACTGAGGAAGCTGTGATGATTTTAGAACGCTACGAACAGCATTTTTCCAGTCCCTCCCACTAGTGTCGGTTGGTGCTCAATATTTTTTCAGGGGGGCGGAAAACAAACCTGCCCCCCTCACTCGCACTACCACTACTCGCACTACCACTAAGACTCCCTGGCCAATCTGGTCTCAGGACCTGCTTCCTGATTATCTGGGAGGAGAAGCAGGAAGACATTAGCAAATATTAATTCTCTAATGTCGCACAACTGGGTGGGCTCAGGACGTAGTGCTCTGCGCCCCGAGCCCACCCTTTTTTGAAGCTAATCACGTACTTCAAAAAGAAAACCCCATTGGAATCCATACGTCCAGCACCCTGCATGTAGATTAGGGGCCAGGGGCATGGATTAGGGGGGCGGTGCCCCTGCACCCCTAATGGAGAGGCCGCCACTGCCTCCCACTATCCATGATTTGCCTGTATTGCATACAGAGAAACACAGAAACACAGAGATGCATGTACGTAATGATAAATTAAAGATTTTATTTAAAAATGTTATTATCATAAGCGAGGGTATAGGAACTAGTAAAGGCAAAATACAAGAAGATTTAAGTTCAGCTTAAATACAACACCTTTTGAATTATCAAGAGAATCAAGAAGCAGATTAAAGCCCCATATACACTATACAATTTTCTGTAGACTTTTGTCTTCAGATTTACCAAAACCATATAATATGAGGTCAAACCTTAAGCGTTTTAATTTGCAAGCAAACAGGCAGGCCCTTGTACTATATGGTTTTGGTAAACCTGAAGACAAGTCTGCAGAAAATTGTATAGTGTGTACGTTAACCTGCAACCACAAATGATTTACAGGCATTATAGACATCCTGCTCCTCTAACTGCATTACTCACAATTTAGTTGTAACCCACCTGATCCATGCAAGGACGTATTGTTGATACATTCTGTGTACTGTTCAATTTTGCTACAGTCAACCAAAGCTACAAAATTATTACAGAAATTGTTACAATCAGTTTGGCCGAGATGAGCCAAAGCAAGAAATGATAACTTCTGGGATCTGTCAACTAGAGTAAACTTGTCAGTTAGGGGAGATTTAGTAAAACGAATGCACTTAGTTTTAGTAAATACCCCATCAGTGTCTACTGAGGCCAAATCCCGTTTTCCAATGTCATGTTAGGTTTTGAATAAGCCTGCATATATGAGGTGTGCTCATATATGGGACTGTATCAGTCATACAGTGAGTCTATGTTTTATCTGCTGTCAATTAGAAAGCTGCCTATACAGGAAAGCTGACAGTTCAGAAAGAATTCTAAGCCATTATTGTGATCTTCTAGGTCTAGGATCTCATATTTGGAGGTACTTGGCACACCTTCACATTCCACTTCAGTAAAAAATGTAAGTGCATCAAAGTCCCTTTTTAATTTTTGATAAGGTAAGGGATTTATTTTACCACCTGTCCTGTTGGCTTGTTTCCCCTTCACCTTTTTATCCCAGAGATTGTAAGTGAGAAGAAATCTCTACTACTTGAAGGCAAAACCTTACACAGATGTCACCGGAAATATTGCCCCTATCAGAAGATTTCCCTCGTGTTTTGGTGGCAAGAGTAGAATTGTGGATTTTCCATCATTTTATGAATTTAATGAATTTTATTAGTATACCACATTGCTGATATACCTAAGGAGAACTGCTATATCTTAAGTCCTAGCTGCTAGGTGAGGTTTCTTTAGTTAATTGCCGCTATGCTGAAAGAGGGGTGATACATATGTAGCCACTCTGTCGCATAGGTGTCTAGTAAATGTATCTTCCCTGGGCAGTAGTTTGCTGGGGACAGTTTTAGTTTTTATCATTTGGTTTCTCCCCTAGGTTTAGGATCGCTGTAGTTCCATATTGTCTCAACTGTGTGTGACTGACACTCAGGGTAATAGCTATGGGGGCACTGAGAATCTTGTGCTATTGAGAATTTATGTCCTCTCTGTTAACCACTAGGAGATTCAGGCCATGCTGGAGGAGGTTATAAAAGCTTGGAGAGTGGCTTTGCAAGCTCTCTTTCCCTTGTGCTGCAGCTCAGGAAGTCTTCAAGCTGCCCTGCCTCGTTGAGGATGGTGCAGCCTCCAAGATGAAAGAGCCAGAGGATAAAGCTCCTGCTGGAGGGGGATTTGTTGTCCACCCTCAGAGGATTCTGGTACTCTCTTGGAAGGAGGATGCTTGAAAATACTCACTGTCTGACTGTGGAGCTCTAAAAACAGAGCTGACAATGATTTCCTGAAGATATTTTATTTTGCAATATGCCATGGTCCTCATTATGCACTGTGACAGCAGTACTGTGGTGGAGTCTGGAGACCGGTTGCTAAAGAAGAACCATCTCTCCCTGTGAGTCAGATCTAAAAAGCTGTGAAAAAGGACTAAAGGGACTGGTGCCCTTTTTTGTTGTGTCTATCTTCACTGTGGCCATGGATCCACCCTGGGGTAATGCTAGCTGTCACGTACCTGATTGGAGACTGAAATGACGAGGTTGGCCTCTCTCGTATTTCCAGCCCAGGTTCCAATGAAGGTGGAACAGAGGGTACCGAGGGACATGCCTGATGAAGGGGTCCTGCGTGGCTCCGAAATGTTGCACTCTTCTCTGATGTGATCTCTCTATAATAAAGAATCTTTGGACGGTGATTCACGGTGTGCTGGCGAATATGTACACATGTATGACGTTTCCAGGATCCAGCTGGTAATCTCTGCAGCACAGCTGTTTGCCAGAAAGGTCTGTGATAGGAAAATAGACAAGCCTTTAAATTGTCCATCTGGCACCAACACACATTGAGTGCGCGCCCATGCTCGTGCACGCACGCCTGTGTACATTCCTGTGCGCACCCGCATGCCGAGTCATTCTGGTGAGTATTCTGCGTGCATTTCTATTAGCCATTCTTTATGCATGCACATTTCTGTTAGCCAAATGTCTGGTAGTCATTCTCTGACACTAGTCCATTCATTTCGCTTAAGGCACATTACCCTCTACTCTGGCCAGGGGGCCGCTACACATAAATTAAAAATATGATGGAAAGTTATACCCTTTTTTAATAACTGAAACAGGTGGGCAGTGCTGGGAACTCTGCTGCAACCTATAATAAATTGTTGGATTAGTTTAACTGCACGTTGGTTTTTAGTGAATTGCGCCTTCAAATGTCGCCAATCGCTGTTTTGCATCATGGAACTTGAACTTTGGATTCTTTATTTCAAACAAAATCATCTTTCATCGGTATTGCATTTCCTTGTTTGAAGACATTAAAAGCCCCTGAAACAATTGTAATACACATGGGGCTCATTACAAAGCTATTACACATTATATAGTGCATTTATCTTCATAAGTTAAATATATGAATTTATCCCCTAGGAGCAAATAAATCTAATAGCAAAAATCTCGGCGGTGCTCGAGGGAGCTATTTATCACATTTTTTTCTGCTGCTTTTTTACGCAACTTGTGATGTGCTAAAACATTTATTAACTTTTAATTATTTGCATTGCTTATTTTGTAGGGAAAATAGGTTAATGAAGGCTCTCAGACTTTCTAGGACAGTGACAGGAGAAACAAGCAATGATTTACTAAATAAGAACAAGCAGGATGTTCTCAGCTGGGAGATATATTTTTCTTCTTGTTCTTAGATTAAAAGCCAATGTCACCGCATTCTATTTGTTTTCCTCTTAAAGTCAGAATAGGTTTCATTTTACATTATGCAAATGTGTGCAGGACAGCACTGTCAGTGTGTATTAATGTGGACCTATGAGTAGCTTTAGACCGGCCATACATGGTTCGAATCCCTAAAATGGAACCAGGGCCCTAAAATTGAACCAGCTGAGATTCGAACCATTAATGGGCAGGTTGAATGTACCAAGTTGGAAATGAAGGAAGATAGTGGAGGCAGCTAAGGAATTTAATGGTACGTTAAAGATGAGAAAGTCCAGTCCTATGTTGAGGATGGATGATAATATCTGATGTTTATTATGTGAAACTATTTATATTTTTTCTTAGAAACATATTTCTGAAACAGTTTTTTTCTGAAGAAGAGGTTCTCCGCAAAACATGTCAAAAAAGTGTACGTTGGAAGAACTTCACATATGACCCTAATCTTGGGGCCACCGATCTGGTTCTCTATCGATCAGTTTCAGCTTCTGTCCATTAGATAGTAACTATATGTATTTTTTCATGTGGTCCACACCCACCATATTGGTCAGTTTGTTTTTATACTATATGTCTCAATAAAACTAATATTTTTATGATACTGTTTTAAGTCTATTAAGTACCGTTAAAGTCCTTAGCAGCCTCTACTGTCTTCCTTCATTTGCATATTAAAATAGGACGTTGGTACTTTATCTACAGGGTGGGCCATTTATATGGATACACCTTAACAAAATGGGAATGGTTGGTGATATTAACTTCCTGTTTGTGGCACATTCGTATATGTGAGGGGGGAAACTTTTCAAGATGGGTGGTGACCATGGCGGCCATTTTGAAGTCGACCATTTTGAATCCAACTTTTATTTTTTCAATAGGAAGAGGGTCATGTGACAAATCAAACTTATTGGGAATTTCGCAAGAAAAACAATGGTGTGCTTGGTTTAAACGTAACTTTATTCTTTCATGAGTTATTTACAAGTTTCTGACCACTTATAAAATGTGATCAATTTGCTGCCCATTGTGTTGGATTGTCAATGCAACCCTCTTCTCCCACTCTTCACACACTGATAGCAACACCGCAGGAGAAATGCTAGCACAGGCTTCCAGTATCTGTAGTTTCGGGTGCTGCACATCTCGTATCTTCACAGCATATGGTTTTTTTATGGTCAGTAAAAACCAATACCGGGTGAGCTGCTCCTTCCAGGAGGTACCGCCATTCCTCCAAAGCCGACTTGATGGCCAGCAATTCCCTATCACAGACATCATATTTCCAGCAAGATGATGCACCACCACATTTTGGGTGTCAGGTCCGAGCATTCCTAGATGAACAGTTTCCTGGAAAGTGGATTGGTCGTCGTGGGCCAGTTGAATGGCCCCCAAGGTCTCCCGATCTGACACCCTTAGACTTTTATCTTTGGGGTCATCTGAAGGCAATTGCCTATGCTGTGAAGATACGAGATGTGCAGCACCTGAAACTATGGATACTGGAAGCCTGTGCTAGAATTTCTCCTGCGGTGTTGCTATCAGTGTGTGAAGAGTGGGAAAAGAGGGTTGCATTGACAATCCAATACAATGGGCAGCACATTGAACACATTTTATAAGTGGTCAGAAACTTGTAAATAACTCATGAAAGAATAAAGTTATGTTAAAACCAAGCACACCATTGTTTTTCTTGTGAAATTCCCAATAAGTTTGATTTGTCACATAACCCTCTTCCTATTGAAAAAACAAAAGTTGGATTCAAAATGGCCAACTTCAAAATGGCTGCCATGGTCACCACCCATCTTGAAAAGTTTCCCCCCTCACATATACTAATGTGCCACAAACAGGAAGTTAATATCACCAACCATTCCCATTTTATTAAGGTGTATCCATATAAATGGCCCACCCTGTATAATTCTGACATGTAGCCCCACATTACTTGAATGTACCAAGTTGATTGATTGATCAACTTGGGTACAACCAGCCTGCTGGATTCTGCTATAGACGCTAGTGATAATCTTCTCCCGGCCGGGACAACTCCCCCCCCACCGCCGGGAGAAGTCAATGGCTCGGCAGGAGGGATTCCCCCATCAACACAACCCGTGGTTGCAGGAAAGAAATTTGCTCCGTGTATGACCAGCTTTAGGCTGGCCTTACATTATAAAATTTTCCTTTAGATTTACCAAAACCATATAATATGAGGTCAAAACTAAACACCTTCAATTTGTATGAAATTGGGGAGGCCCTTGCACTACATAGTTGAAGGTACATTTAAAACTGTATAATTTTAGCAATACCTTAAAGTGGTTGGAAAGGCAGAAGGTTTTTTATTTTAATGCATTCTATGCATTAAGATAAAAAGCCTTTTGTGTGCAGCAGCCCCCCTCAGCCCCCCTAATACTTATCTGAGCCCTCTCTCTATTCAGCAATATGCATGACTGCCTCAGCCATCCAGAACTCTCCCTCCTGATTGGCTGAGATACAGCAGTGGCGCAATTGGCTCCTGCTGCTGTCAATCAAAATCAGTCAGCTAATTAGGAGAGAGGGAGCGGGGCCAAGCCACAGCTCAGTGTCTGAATGGATACATGCTGCAGATCGGCTCAGGTGCCCCCATAGCAAGCTGCTTGCTGTGGGGGCACTCAATAGGAGGGAGGGGCCAGGAGAGCTGAAGAGGAACCTTGAGAAGAGGAAGATCTGGGCTGCTCTGTGCAAAACCACTGCACAGAGCATAACATGTTTGTTATGTTTATAAAAAAAAACAAGACTTTACAATTACTTTAATCATACAAATGCCACTCTTTGAGCTCCTGAAAAGAGTTTTTGACTTGGTTAAATAATGTCCTTAGTCTGCTGCACCAGTGATCAGTGTAGCTCTGTATCAAGACATAAAATGAGAGTCTGCACTCTGCAGTAGGGGCTGATCAATGGGGATGAGCTTTGGTTTCGAATTAATCATGAATTCACAGCATCAGAGAGGTCAGCAGATGAGAAATATAAAGAAACTTTAACAAAACATATTTATATGTGTGTGTCATGAGAGAAAACTATTGTCTCAAACAATTGTTATGTGTCAGCTTTAGAGTGCATTCACACAGGCATATGCACATATTTTACATGAACACAGGTTCTTGCTGGCAGAGCAGCCTGCGTAAAATATGCAACCAAAGTAAATGCATTTAGATACAGTATGTTTAGATTTAGATTTAGGTTTAGACACGTACAAAGTTTAAATGTGTGCAAATCTTCTTTAATTAAAATGAATTGCTACACATTTACTTGCTTACACGTTTGTGGCACGTTATCTACAGATCTGTGAGGCCCTGGATGTATAGATGTCCTACTTTTTTCTGTGCAGCTAAATGCAGAGCACATATTTGATTGTATACACAGCGTGTTTATGAGTACTGCATGTAGATGCGAACAAAACTATGCACAGTGCGCATCTAAAGGCAACATTTATTCTGAACGTGCAAATGAAACCTTACCATGCCTGAAATGATCTGAAGAATAATTACTATGGCAATAATGGGTAGGTGCAATGTGGTAAGCAAGTTTGTCTTTCAATCCAGTCCTCTCCTTAGTCCCTTAGCATTATTGCTCGATAAACCTCCTCTATCACTGGAAAATGATTCTATTAAAGTGATTGTAAACAATCACCTTGTAAAACAATCCATTCAGTTTATAATAGAAATGAAAGGCAAACCATTTTTGTGTATATATATATATATATATATATATATATATATAATATTTATATTAAAAAAATATTATAAATACCTTTTTGCAATTTTTTTATAAGTGATCACATTCCCTCTGTTCTCAGCTGCACAAGAGCTAGGGGAGGAGAAGCAGCAGCACACTGAGTTTCCCAGTGAAAGGCTGTGCAAGGAGGGGCATGTTAGGACAAGTCTGATCATTGGAGGAGAGCACACTGAGTTCCCAGCAAAGCAAGAGAACTGACCATGGTGTGCTCTCCTGTTTCGTGTGGTTAGATTTTAATAGGAAAGCAGAGGGACTGACAGGAACACCAGAGATTTCACATAAAGGAAGCAATACAAAGAGAACAGGATACTTTCTCATACAAGTACATGGTACAGCAGGCACATATCAGGAATATAAAGTGTTGGGGTAACAAACGGTTAAGCCCCAAAAAGGGCAAAAAGATTCTGAGGAGTTGTCTACAGGTAGAGAATAGGAGCTGAAGCCTTCTTTTACCCATCTCATTCACATTTATGCAAGAGGGAGTCGGTGTCTGTGTGTAGAAGGTCACCATTTTGTTGAAGTCCACAGGAAGAAGTAAGTTGAGTTGCAATGGACAATCAATGCAAACATCTCCCGTTGGCACATTCTACCATTCTACTGCTAGTATAGTTATACCATCAGCATAGTTTAATGCACTCAGCCTATCCCAATGACAAGGGCCGAGAACAACTCTATGCTTCTACATGCAAACTCTGAGAAAGGAGAGCAAGGGAGATAATTAAAGTATATTTACAGGCTACTGCTGTATTTCCATTTCACTTGCATTTCTGTATATTTGTTTTTTTTGTCTGTTTATTGATAATTATTTCATACATAACTAACCTCTTATTGCCGGCACCTCCCTTTAAGAGGTTTATGACACCGGGAGGTAGGGTGTGGCATATGATCACGTGACCACCATGATTGGCTGTCACGTGGTCTGAAAACTCCCGATCACAATGAGCATTTGGTAGCTTTCTGGTTAGGAGACTGTGGTCGCGGTAACTGTGCTGGGACCGCGCAGCCCGCGTGCGCTCTCAGAACAGGTATATACACAGCAATTAACGCAAATATGCGGTCCCTCAGCGCTAAGGACCAGGCCTCAAGGGGCCACATGTTTACTTAAGGCCGGCGCCAAGGGGTTAAACAGCCTAATATAGGTGCACTGCTTACTGTTACTTTTCACTTGCCCTCAGAATATCACATTACCCAACAGTGGCGCCCCGTCCATTAGGGATGCACAGGCGCTGCTCCCACATCATGTTTTTTTTAAGCACCTGATTAGAGCCAGGGGCTCCAATAGGCTTCAAAAAAGGGAGGGCTCGGGGCGCAGAGCACTGTGTTTCGAGCCCACCCAGTTGTGTGACAATAGTGAATGAATATTCATTATTGTAGCACTGATTCTCCTCCTGGAAATATCAGGAGACGGGTCATGAGACCCGTCACCTGATTGGCCGAAAGGAGATCCAATCAGATTGGCCACCAGGAGGAGGAGGGGGGAGGAGATGCTGGGGAACCGAGATAAGCCTGCAGCCTGGAGAGAAGTTACCGCCACCCACCATGCTGCCTGTGAGATGGGGTAAATGACTGATCGGGGGTGCCGCCTGTGACCCCAGCGACCTGGCCGGCCAACCGGGGGGGCTTCTGTGCCGTCTGAGACCTGACCGGGGGGATGTCGATGGGCGGATTGTTTGCCGCCCCACCAAAAAAAAAACACCAGCCACCACTGATACCTTACCCAAATGTCACTACTGAAAAGCAGGAGACAGAGGCAACATACAAAAGTAACCAAAAGTATTGGGACACCTGCCTTTACATGCACATGAACTTTAATGGCATTCCAGTCTTAGTCCATAGGGTTCAATATTGAGTTGGCCCATCCTTTGCAGACATAACAGGTTCAACTCTTCTGGGAAGGCTGTCCACAAGGTTTAGGAGTGTGTCTATGGGAATGTTTGACCATTCTTCCAGAAGCACATTTGTGAGGTCAGGATTAGTGTTGAGCGAACCCGGACTGTAACGTTCGGGTCCGTACCGAACTTTAGGGTGTCCGTGGCACGGACCCGGACCCGGACATTTCAAAAATCGTTCGGGTTGTGCACCTCATTTTATCGTCTTGGGGCCTGGCTTGGGCTTGCTAAAAACTTTACAGGCCCAGGCCCAGGCACGGTGCCTGTGGGATTTCAAGCCATGCCTGGGCTTGCAATGTCAGGCCCAAGCGAGTTGTGATTAGGACTGGAGTGTTTACACGAAGACCTTCTTACCAGTTTGTAAGGGTATCTGTGTGAGGATTTGGAACACCTGTCGGAAGGGTCTTCTCAACTTGGACAATACAGACGTTTCCTACCCGGTTGAGTTATAACTTGGGATACCTGATTCTGACCTTACGGTAATTTCAAGTACACGTACATTTCCGTCCACAGGGTTATGAAAACCAATGAAAACATACAACGGAGACAGAGGACGAAAAGTCATCACTGTAAACCCATTCCATA
>BLSH010411801.1:4226250-4241323 GCA_018402905.1 Glandirana rugosa
GTAGTCAGGAAATTATGTGTGTAATTTATGTCCTTAGAACGCCTGATGGTGCTCCCTGCATGTTGGGCCTCTGTATGTGGCCAGGCTGTGTAAAAGTGTCACACATGTGGTATCGCCATACTCGGGAGGAGTAGCAGAATATATTTTGGGGTGACATTTTTGCTATTTACATGCTTTGTGTTAGAAATATTGTATAAACGGACAACTTTGTGTAAAAAAAAATGGCGTTTTCATTTTCTTTCCACATTTTCCAAAAACTTGTGGAAAAAATGACATGTTCAAAAGACTCACTATGCCTCCTAGAATATACGTTGGGGTGTTTACTTTCCAAAATGGGGTCATTTTTTGGGCATTTCCATTGTCCTGGTGCTCCAGGACCTTCAAAAGTGCAAGAGGTAGTCAGGAAATTATGTGTGTAATTTATGTCCTTAGAACGCCTGATGGTGCTCCCTGCATGTTGGGCCTCTGTATGTGGCCAGGCTGTGTAAAAGTGTCACACATGTGGTATCGCCATACTCGGGAGGAGTAGTAGAATGTATTTTGGGGTGTAATTTGTGGCATGCATATGCTGGGTGTGAGAAATAACCTGTTAACATATGACAATTTTGTGAAAATAAAAAATAAAAAAAAAAAACTTCATTTTGCAAAGAATTGTGGCAAAAAATTACAACTTAAAAAAATTCACCATGCCCCTTACTAAATACCTTGGAATGCCTACTTTCCAAAAAGGGGTCATTTGGGGGGTATTTGTACTTTCCTGGCTTGTTAGGGTCTCAAGAAATGAGATAGGCCGTCAATATAGCAAGTGTGATCAATTTTCAGTGATTGGCACCATAGCTTGTAGACTCTATAACTTTCACAAAGACCAAATAATATACACAAATTTGTTTTTTTTTACCAAAGATATATAGCAGTATAAATTTTGGCCAAAATTTATGAAGAAAAATTACTAATTTTCAAAATTTTATAACCGAAACAAAGAAAAATTATTTTTTTTACAAAATTTTCGGTCTTTTTTTAATTATAGCGCAAAAAATAAAAAAGCCAGCGATGATTAAATACCACCAAAAGAAAGCTCTATTTGTGTGAAAAAAAGGACGCAAATTTCATATGGGTACAATGTTGCATGACTGAGTAATTGTCATTCAAAGTGTGAGAGCGCTGAAAGCTGAAAATTGGTCTGGTTAGGAAGGGGGTTTAAGTGCCCAGTTGTCAAGTGGTTAATGTTGATTGGACCCTGGGCAAACATTTTCTTGCAGGCAGGACTTTCAAGCATGCCCTTTGTCTTCCCAGTGGGCAGCATTCAGTATAGGTGATGGTGGATATGACCTCAGAGGGGCATGATATACATATGAATGCTGCCTTTATTTACATATCAATGCAGCCAGCTGCCACTATTTACATATGAATGCTGCCACTATTTACATATCAATGTCGGTTATTTACATGTAAACACAGGGTCTGCAGGTGAGTCATCTGTACACAACAATACGACAGAGCTGGGCAGCATTAGTAGCAGCACTTCACACTTAGATATCTGGACACGGCACAAGACTAAAACTTCAAGGGACAAGGGAATTTAAACCAGCATAGTTGTCAGGTATGAGGCAGCTGCTTTGGGCCCCACAACAATGACAAGGCCCAGGGCATCTGCCCCTTTTGCCCTGCCTTAAAGACGGCCCTGTCAATAGAGATGATCAAACTCATTTACAAATTCAAACAAATAAGATGGAGTTGCCAAAAAAATTCTGTCCAGGTGAATCTCAAGATTCTGTTTCTCCTAAATATGTGTTTTGACAGTTTGCCGAGTTTACAGGTAACTGAACAGCTCAGCAGATTGGGTGCAGATGGCACTCGCAGATGAGTTGTAATTTGCCCAGCAAGTGTTTGCTTCTACCAATCTACTCACCTCTTAGAAAACAGCAACATCAGGTTGTACTTTAGTGTCCACACAATGTCTATCACTTCTGGGTGGACGTAGCCTTTAAAATATGTTATGCAATAGCAAGATAATCAGGAAAATGTATCAGGAAAAATATCATAATAATTAAAATGAAACACAGTCATTTTTTTTTTATCAGGTTAAAGCACAGTGGAGCCTGCAGGTGAGCAGAGCCTCAGTGGAGGTATAGGAAGATGCTGAGAGCAGCTATAAATTATGAATTCCATCTAGGCACCGGGTTTTGTATCTAAGTAAATATGCGGAAAAACAGTAGGCTGCGAACACTGGCGAGAGATTAAATCTTTCCCGACAGATGCTACTCATCACATATTCAACATATAATTTATCGTACAGCTCATAAATTGTGCTCTCGTTTTTAAAATTGTCACTTTCCAATACTTACACAGCAGGATGCTGACATTACACAGATCATTATGTGTGCTTTCTCATAGTCCATTTATAGATTTAGGAGATAAACAAATAAAACATACAGGAGACAGGGAAAATTACAATATTTTGTGTACAATATGTGTAGTTGTCATATGTTACCGACACAGCGGATGCAACATTTGGTTTATTGCATCAGCTTTTACTGGCAGATCATTCCAATTTTCTAATCTAACTGTGAATATTTTGTATGGTAATATGCATTTTTGTATATTGTAATTCTTTCATCTCCTGTGTTCGGCTTTTTTTATATGTTCAGTGTGGACAACATAGACTGTGGTCTAGGATGGCAGGGCTGCCAGGAGCTGCACACAATTACGCACGCATTATGTTGCTGGATTTCAGTAACACGTTTCTTTGTATGATAAAAGAGTCCACGCTGTTGTCATTATTATTTTGCAATATGAATTTTTTCAACAACAAAAAATTTAAGGCCAAACAAACATTGGAAGTGTTACTAAACCCAGGACCCTGCATCCACTATATCTGGTCTCTCATAGTACACAGAACATGGAAATGCAATTATTTTAGTAAATATAAACTGTTAAATAACTTTTCTCATCATCAGTATATAGCAGGCTTGTGACTTCTATCAGTGTCTGGTTAAAGCTTGTAGGAGGAGTTTTCATTCTCCCCTTATTGTCCTATGAGACTGCAGTACCCCTGACCCTCTGTCTGGACAGTGCTGATCACATGCACCCTCCCAAGGAAATAAAAAAAACTTTAGCAATACACACCAAACTGAGCATGTGCAGCGTGCCCCCAAAACAGGAGATGGATTGGGGACAGTAAAAGAAGGGGGGGGGGGTCAGAGAAGATGGGATCAAACAGTCTTTTTACACAATGTGCAGGATTAACCTCTTAGGTTCCACGGTGAGTATAACAAGCATGCTTTACCGCACTGACTTTACTGTTGTGGGTTTAGTAACACTAAGAACAACTAACCTTTAATATATTGCAGCTGAACAGTTCTTATTGTGGTCAGTGCCTGAGCAACCTACTGCTAGGCCAGGGCATTGTAACATGTGGGTGAGGTAATGCTTGATTTCTAAGCTATTGTCAACTTTCTGAAAAATCAGTAATTGAATAGTATATTAGAGGGGTTAGGCAGCAGAACAGAATGGAACACTTGCGTTCATTTTAACTTTTCAGTCCAAGAACATTTTCAGCAACAAAAAAATACCTGTTGATCTTGCCAGACATGCAGTTCTACCTCTCCAATGTAAGCATTGCAAGTGTGATCTCAACTGATCCAGTTGTGGCAAGATAGATATAATTTACAGTCTCAGTAGAATTAGAAAACAATGACTCCATCCAAATGACATCCTGCAGATCGTACAAAGCTTTAATTCAAAACCTGTGCAGATTTTCACAGATGCACATCAAATGGGTGAAAAAATGATAGTATGTCTAGTTCCAGCAATTACATGTGCTCTGAATAGAAGCTAAAGACACACTGAAAAGATGGTGTACAAAGAATTATACATGAACAGCCTAGTTACTGGTAGGAAAGTATTACACAAAAATGACAGAAACAATCCTCAGAGACATACAGTATAAATCACTGACAAAGATTAATGGCAACAATACCCAATACTATCAAATAATAAAGCCTCTGCACCATTGAGGAAAAATACCTATAGGACCAAAGACAATAGATTCACACCATCATGAGCTTGATAGATTACTAGCCAACAAACATAACAAACATTTCCAATCCCAGGGAATTAAACAATTGAGGGTCTCTCTCCGAGGCTCCTCTATGTTCCCAAGGTCTTCCATTCTTATCTTAGTTACTTCTATTTGTTATCATCAAGGTGATCTGATTGGTCCAAAGTGCACAATCATAACTTTCTTATGTAAGTGATTGGATGGTATCTCAAGCCCCCTTAATGCAATAACTATTCAGTATTAATTACAATCTCTCCCTGGTTTTTGGAGATATGACGTCTCAAGCTTGCTTTAAAAATCTCCACATTCATTAAACTTTATCTTCTGAAATCACACCTTTAGACAATCAATTGGCCAGTTTAGCATTCCAAAGCCAAAGGACAGGGAGAATACATCCCATATTTGGATAAGAATAAAGCCGACCATACAGGGATTGAAATTTGGCCGGTTCAGCAGGGACCAACCAAATTTCAATCCATTTATGGGCAGGCTAAGTGTACACACGTCGATCTAGCGCATGGTTTCTCTACCAGGGTTCCGTGGAACCCTAGGGTTTCTCCAGAGGTTGCTAGGGGTTCCTTGAGCAATTGTCAATTTTTACCTCTCAGATAAATTCCCAATGACACCATTGATCTTTTTAGCTATCTGTAAGGGGTAATTCTTCCCAATAATCATAAGTGTAAGGAGCATTCTTCCCATTGACCATCACACTAATGTATCATGAGTTGTAGATTTTTAATTTTTAGCAGGGGTTGCCCTAGACCAGAGAATTAATTCAAGGGTTCCTTGGTGTTGAAAAAGGTTGAAAAAGGCTGATCTAGGGTTTGACTTGTGTACAACCAACCTGTATGGGTTTTTCCTGAGCGATCAGTACCACTGGCTATAGCTGTCAACACTGATCAATACCACAGCAGAAGGAATGAGTGTCTGGGAGAATCAAGGCATTTTCTTTCATTCAACCAACAAGTGAAAAATGCAAAATGTATGGGCTGCCTATGTTAAAGCTGACCTCCAGGCAAACCATTAAATACACAAATAAAATATATATAAGTAAGCTGGTTTACCTTTCAAAGGATTGATATGTCTGTCCATCCAGTCCTGATACTTACACAGCTCTGCCACACAGCATAGTCTTGTCTGGCAGGGTAGTATACCTGATTTTAATTTGCTACAATTAAAGTGTATGCAAACGCTAGCAAATACGTTTCCCTATTTGTTACCTTTTGGACTGCTGAATATGTTATTGAAAGTGTTTTGTTATATTGGTTTGGTAAGTACTAAACAAAAATAAACAAAGGACAAAAAAACTGTTGATCTTGTCACTAATTCAGAGCTATCCTGTGCCTTCTGCACACTTTTTGTGTTATCTGAAAGAGCCCTCCTAGTTCTCATCTTGGACTGCAGAATGTTTATCTTTTATGTTGTGGAGTATTGAGAGTGGGAGTGGTTGAGTTGTTTAACCAAAGACACTGGGCAGGGCTGACACCACAAAAAAGCTTTGTATTGTCAGCCCACAAAAGGACCCAAGAGCCACCTTGGCAGGTGTTTTTCTGTACTTGCTGGGTCTTCAAATGGATAAGACATTTGTAAAAGTACATATATTGCAAATATTTATTGCATATGGGTCTTTTTGCCTTGACACACAAACAGCAGGGAATTGAGGGGTGAGAGGAACACAGCCTGCTCTTCTCTCACTGCAGGAAAGTGAAGGGTAAGAAGAACACAGCCTGCTCTGCTCACACTGCAGGGAAGTGAGGGGTAAGAGGAACACAGTCTGCTCTGCTCACACTGCAGGGAAGTGAGGGGTGAGAGGAACACAGTCTGCTCTGCTCACACTGCAGGGAAGTGAAGGGTGAGAGGAACACATCCTGCTCTGCTCACACTGCAGGGAAGTGAGGGGTGAGAGGAACACAGTCTGCTCTCCTCACACTGCAGGGAAGTGAGGGGTGAGAGGAACACAGCCTGCTCTGCTCACACTGCAGGGAAGTGAGGGGTGAGAGGAACACAGTCTGCTCTGCTCACACTGCAGGGAAGTGAGGGGTGAGAGGAACACAGCCTGCTCTGCTCACACTGCAGGGAAGTGAGGGGTGAGAGGAACACAGCCTGCTCTGCTCACACAACAGGGAAGTGAAGGGTGAGAGGAACACAGTCTGCTCTGCTCACACAGCAGGGAAGTGAGGGGTGAGAGGAACACAGCCTGCTCTGCTCACACAGCAGGGAAGTGAGGGGTGAGAGGAACACAGCCTGTTCCACTTACACTGCAGGGAAGTGAGGGGTGAGAGGAACACAGCCTGTTCCACTTACACTGCAGGAAAGCAAGGGATGATAGCCTACTGCTGTATAACATACAGCCCTGATCCCTTTCATTGGTCACAGCGGAGGATGGGGGAGAGAGTAAGAGAGAGCCGCACAGCTGCAGAGCACCTGGCTACACTGTTTAAATTACAAACATAAACATAATTATTTACAGTATAGCAAAGTGACAGCAACCATCAACCTACCGTAACATCCTAAAATGTGCTATGTGCAAAGTGATTGGAACGTGAAGGGTTAGTTACCCTTTACCAAAACACTGCCTATGCAGGTAAGGGACACCTGTAGCTAAGCATAACCTGGCAAGCTTTGACCAAATCTAAATAATGCCATCGCTATAGATGTATGCCATTTATGTATCTTCCAAAGCCTTGCTGAAAAACTCCCAGAGAAGACACCCACTTATGCTGCCTTGTTGTTAGGACATTGCTAAAACACTCCCAGTCGATTCAAACCCCCTCGCATGCATTCTCCTTCCCCTGTAGCAGTAGCTCTGAGCTCAGTGATGATGTCATGGAGAAGATAGTGGACCACACGTGTGGAGGTTTTGAGTGCTCACTCCTATGATGGTGGTGGTGAGCAGTAACAGCTAGGAACATTTTAGCAACATCCTAGCAACAAAGCAGGATGGGATGATGCCATCTGTGGGAGTTTTTCTGCCAGGCTTCAGGAGGTATGTAAATGGCCTACACTTATAGAAAGGGCCTTATCCAGCTTTAGTCTAAGCTGCACAGTTTGTTTGTATCTATATGCATCTACCTGTATAGGTAATTTTTGGTAAAGGCAAACTAATCCTTTATTAGCTAAGAATGGGCCTTAACACCTTTCACATCCTTCCAAAATACTATTATATGTACAGTATATTGTATATATTCTAAAAGGGGGGGGCAGTGCTCACTTTTTTTACCTCCTCTCTGGAATATTACCTTTTGGAAAGCTATAGGTACACTCAGGGCTGGGACAAGGGGTGAGCAGGAGGTTCGGCTGCCCCAGGCGCAATAGTTTATTCCGGTGATGGGGGCGCCCTGACCCTAACCCTAAGGGCGGGGGGCACAGTTTGGCATCTTTGCCCTGGGCGCTGGATAGCCTTGTCCCAGCACTGGGTACATTTTAATAATAGAATACTAGCTATTAAGCCCATCACAAATTATTTCTGCTGAAGAACTAAAGGAAAATTTCCTTTTCGGGGGGCATCCCTTGAGCAGTCTAAACATCAATTCATCACACATCTGCTGAGGTTGGCAATACGGTCAAAAGAACAGCACAAGCACCCATATTTTATGAGCATAGTTTACATTAAACAACTTCACCAAATGTTGTTTTCCGTCAATAAGATATCTCATTGGTTGGGTGGGTCATAGGAAGCTGCTATTGATTCCCAACCTTAGAAATAGGGCCATTGATGGGTCAGCAGTAAAATACACTAAAGTAAAATGTTCTGTAATGTTAACAGACCATTATCATGAAAATCAATATACATAAAATGTATGAAATGTGCTTAACTGCCTGGACAAGTTTCTGGAGGGAATAAACTAATCCTCATTGAACAGCAATTGAAATATGTCATTTACATTTAAATGATTGTACCAGAGAATAAAAAGGGATTACTGTTGGAAGTCGAGGACATTTCATGTAAATTAGATGCCCATTATATAACAGTTTGAAACAGATATTCCCAGCACATTCCTCCAAAATGTTTAACATTAAGGGCCGTTTCACACCTAGGTGATTTGCGATCCGGCTTGTGTTGCACCAAGTTGCCTCAAATCGATTGACATCAGAAATCCCCATGAAATGAATGGGAGCCATCTTAATATGCGCTACTCAAGTCACTCTGACTTCAGGGCGACTTTTGAAAAGGTTCCTGTACTATTTTAAGGCGACTTCTAGGCAATTTGAGCCCATAGAAGTCAATGGAAGTCGCTTCCAAGTCGGATCACCGTCTATGAAGAAGTGACTTTACAGGAAAAAGAAATTAATTTTTATAAGTCAACCCCCCTCCCTCTTTTCTCTGATTGGCCACAGGCAAAGTCGCCTGGCATGGAGGTCGCTTCAGGTTTTGTTGTAAGTCACCCAAAGTTGTGCTGAAGTCGCCTTGAAGTTGCAATCAAATCGCTTAGCAAAGTCGCCTCTGAAGTCAGATCGCCTAGGTGTGAACCAGCCCTTAAGGCAAACCTGTGCCTAGACTATGCACACAAGTATTTAAATATTCTGAAAAGGCAGTAAAAAACCCTTTCAAATGAGCCCTCATTTACCTCTGCACCTATAGGCATCGTGGAGAAATAAACCTTCAATTTTCAAAACACAGAAACAGAAATCTTAGTTTTTTTCTATTGATTTCTATTGGCAGCCTGCCAGACCCTAATATAAACAAACAGTAGATGTTTCTCAGTTGTTATAAACTGACTACAACTGACTTTAGGCTGCATTCACACTAGCATTTTAAGAATGTGTGCAACATCTCACGATTTTGCATGTGTTTACAAAATGTCTCATGTTTTCATTGCCATTCACTGCTAATAGCGTCCCAAACACAGCAAAGAACACGAATGTGCACAGCAAGAAACGAATGTGAATGCAGGCTGTTGGGCAGCAACATTTTTTTTGTTTTGTTTTAATATCAAATGTTTCTGGGTGGTTGAAATGTGATCACACCTGGCCTGGAATGCCAACAGGGCAAGTTCACCCAGCGGGGTGTTGGTAACAAGGAGTCATGAATGGGAATTCATATCCTAACAGGATGCTCTCACCTAGGCCTTCTAAACTGATGTATGGGGGTATAGCAACACCAGATAAGACCTCCTGGGGAGGTGCAAATGAAAATGACTGATTTCTTGAGTTAAAGAACATCAAAAGCCAGCTGTTACTGAATCAGTGATTTGTGAACTCTTTGCTGCCCCTAGTGGAGATTACAGCATGCTTCCTGGAGGGCGGCAAGAGAAGAAGAGGATGGCCTCTTTTCGATTTTCCATTGGATAGAAGGCTATATGGGTGTTGTGTGGGTGGCGTCTGAGTGGGCTTTAAAACTATTGACCAGCTAAAAAGTTCCATCTCTTTGCTCTTGGCTCTCCTGCCCATTTGAGCGCAGCCAGGACAGCATATTGAGGATGACCTTATGTAATGTATTATACATGTTCTTTTATTTTATTTGCTCTGAAGTCTGTTTTTAGTGGTTTTATGTTAGCATATCTACTTCCTTTATAATAAATGAGATCATTGCTTATTTAAACAGTGTGTTTATTTTTTATATCTAACCTTGGTATTATACCATCACCGTTCATTTTATCAGAGCTTTGATAGACTAGACCAATTATAGGAATAGACACGTTAATACATAGTTATAATAAGAAAGGGAAGTTCATAACCACCCCATATTTATTTCACAGGCCTAGAGTCCTTGTAATCTTAGAGGTTATTTAAAGCGGTTGTAAACAACTGAAGGATACAAAAAAGAAAAAACCTGTAAAACAACGGCATCATGTTATAGTATGCATTGCATACTAGCACATTATGAAATACTTACCTTAGAATGAAGCCCTTCCAGTGGTGCCCGCTGCTGAGAAGGCTGACATCTTCCCCTGATGTTTCTTCTGAGTTCACAGGCTTCTGGCACTGTAAGTGGCCGGGGGCAGGATGACGTCACTCCCGGGAGCTGCCATTTCCGGCACAGGCTCTGGAGGTCCGGCAATGTAAGCCAGACCTTTAGAGCACATGCGCCGATGATGTAATTGGCTGCATGCACTCTAAATATCTCCTAAACTGTGCATGTTTAGGAGATATTCACAGTACCTACAGGTAAGCCTTATTATAGGCTTACCTGTAGGTACACGTGGTGTAACCGTGTTTGCAACCACTTTAATATCTTGTTGCCACTTTAGGTCTATCATAATGTCTGAATGCAGAATTCCTGATCATGTAATCACTGTGACTGATTGTCACTGTAGTCATGGGCGTCCGCAGAACTTTTTTCAGGGGGGGGGCATCATTTTAAGTTCACCCATGCTCCGCCCCTTTCGACAATGTCATGAATGGGAGGGGCTTAGCCGCGACTCGCAATTATTTATTTTTAAGGGGGAAATGGCAGACTTTATTCCAGGCATGTGCTATGTACAGGGTGCAGATTCCAGGTGTGTGCTATGTACAGGGTGCAGATTCCAGGCATGTGCTATGTATAGGGTGCAGATTCCAGGCATGTGCTATGCCAGTATGCATACCCAATTCCCCCCACAGAGCTCTAGTCCCCCCACAGAAGAGTTTTCTATAACTCAGTGGCAGGTCAGGCTCCTGTTGATACATGCTGCAGGTTTGAGTGGCTGTGGATAACCCACCTTGCCCCCTCCTCTGTATATGCAGAGCTAAGAGAGCAGGAAGGGTTTTGTGTGTGCTGACTCCCGATGCTAGACTGCCGGCTGCCATCCACAGTGTAATCTACCTTCTTGTGCCGGGTGCTGGTACATGGAGAGTGTTCCAGCGTCCAGCACCTGCTCACACTCTGTTAGGGTGACCACATTTCCAAACTGCCATTCAGGGACACCACCCCCCCCCCCCTTCCTAAAAAAAAGAGGATTTCAAAACTGTTGCAGATGAGGGTTTAAGAGCAGCGGTCCCGGACCTTCGCAACGGGGGGGGAGGGGTTAGTTTGGGGGATGGGAGGATGTAGTCTCGTGGTTGACTGTAAATTTGGCGGCGGGTGATTTGTCAGGGCGAATGGCTGGTGTTAGCACGTAAATCATCCCGACACCATGCTTGATATGGTGTCAGGATGATCAAATCACATTATTTTTATTACAACATTGTCATATATAATAAAATAGTTCAACTCACCATAATGCAGAATCAGTGGGAACCCTTAGCTTGTCACTTGCCACCAGATGCAGCCTGGCAATTGCCACCTTTGCTTGCGACCAGATGCAGTGTCACTTGAACCTGCAGCCTGCCTACTGTGCGGTGTCACTTACCACCTGTCCACTGTGTAGTGTCACTTGCTACCGCAGCCTGCTCACTGTGTAGTGTCACTTGCCACCTGCTCACTGTGTAGTGTCACTTGCCTGCTCACTGTGTAGTGCCACTTGCCACCTGCCCACTGTGTAGTGCCACTTGCCATCTGCCCACTGTGCAGTGTCACTTGCCACCGCAGCCTGTAAACTGTGTAGAGCCACTTGCCACCTGCCCACTGTGCAGTGCCACTTTCTCAATGCAGCCTGCCCACTGTGTAGTGCCACTTGCCACCACATCCTGCCCACTGTGTAGTGCCACTTGCCCACTGTGTAGTGCCACTTGCCAATGCAGCCTGCCCACTGTGTAGTGCCACTTTCCCACTGTGTAGTGCCACTTGCTACCGCAGTCTGCCCACTTTGTAGTGCCATATGCCACCGCAGCCTGCCCACTGTGTAATGCCTCTTGTCACCAGTCTGCCCACTGTGTAGTGCCACTTGCCACTGCAGCCTGCCACCAGTCTAACACACCAGTGCCCCGGCCTCCCAAGGTGAATGCCCCCAGCCACTGTGGCTCCTCCCAGTGGCAGTGCAGCACAGGGGTTGGGGAGTACATTGCTTTAAAGCATGCTGGAGGCTGGAGTCCAGAGATGATAGAGTAAGCTTGTGCCAGCAGATGTCCATGGTGGAGGCGGAGCCGGCCTGGATGATAGAGGAAGTGGGCGGAGTGGACATCCATAGTGGAGGCTGAGCCAGCACCGGAGGAGAAGATAGAGGAGGTGGGTGGGTGCCAGACATCAGACTGCGGTGGAGGCGGAGCCGGCCCGGAGATGATAGAGGAGGTGGATGGAGTGGACATTCACAGTGGAGGCGGAGCCGGCCACCTGCGGAGAGCACTACAAGCAGAGGTAGAAAAATTAACTCCTCCTCCGCTTTGAATGCAGGAAGGGAGCTGCAGCCGTGATGTCACTGGTTTCTAGACGCTAGACAGCTCTAGAAACCAGTGGACTGGCCAGTAGAAGAGTCTGTCAGGTAGTGGTGGAGGCGGAGCAAGTGCCAGTGCTATGGCGAGGTTTGATCTTCTGTCAGCTTGAATGAAGGTGCCTGGGACCTGGGACATACAGGACACCTTGCGATCCCTGATTCCAGGGGGGGCACTTGCCCCCCCTTGCCCCTACCTGTAGTCATATGGTTTGAAGCCCTCCCCACTGGCTCCAGATCTTAAACAGTGTCAGGAGTTGGTCACAGTGCTGGGAGAGCACAATGAGCATGCTCTCAGCACAAAACAGTGGAGTCCCATGGATGCATATACAGTATATTACCAAAAGTATTGGGACACCTGCCTTCACACACACAAGCTTTAACCCTTTCGCTTCCAGAGCCGTTTTTGGCACACATGTTTTTATGTGACAGGTTCTCTTTATTGAGACATGCAGGGTCTGTCTCCCCTGTACTCCACTGAATGTTTTGCAATGCAGATCGCATTACAAAACATCAGTTCCCGGCAAAGCGAGCTGGGGACAACGAGAACGTGACCCGGAAGTGACGTCAGAGACGTTGCTTCCCAAATCAATGCAAGAAGGGAGGAGAGTGGACGTGTATCCGCTCTTCTCCTTCCTCCCCAGCCACCGCCACCCGCCAATGGGCAAGTGGAGCCTGGTAAGCATGGCGGGGGAGGGCGCCGTTACCAGGGGTCTGTGAGAGTGATTGGGCGGCAGCGGCGCCGCCCGACCGCTCTCACCTGACAGCAAGGAGTCTGCCCATCAGTTTCACACACAATCCCGGTGCCTGCAGCTACTGGACTGTGTGTAATACCCCCCACCGCAGCGAAAGGGTTAAAGCGGAGTTCCACCCAAAAGTGGAACTTGTGCTTTAAGTGTAGGTGATCCCCTGGCATGCCACAATTGGAATGTCATTTTTTTGGGGAGGAGCAGGGACCCTGCCCCACCTCCTCTCCTTGCGCTGTGGAGCCGGAAGGAAGTTCACCCCCCCCCCTCCCTCCCAGCGATCTTCTGGGACACATCACAGTTCCCAGAAGATACACCGGCCATTCACAGCGCACAGCTACGGCGGGGCGCCCACACTTGCTATGCAGGCGCCGTGCAGGGGAGGGGGAGAGGAGTGACGCATTGGGCGGCCGCATAGCTGGACCGTGGGACAGGTGACTGGCCATTTATTAAAAGTAAGCAGCTACACTTTTTGTAGCTGCTGACTTTTAAATGGGTGGAACTCCGCTTTATTGGCATCCCAGTCTTAGTCCGTAGGGATCAATATTGAGTTGGCCCACCCTTTGCAGCTATAACAGCTTCAACTCTTCTGGGAAGACTGTCCACAAGGTTTAGGAGTGTCTCTATGGGAATGTTTGACCATTCTTCCAAAAGCGCATTTATAAGGTCAGGCACTGATGTTGGATGAGAAGGTCTGGCTCGCAGTCTCCGCTATAATTTATCCCAAAGGTGTTCCATTGGGTTGAGGTCAGGACAGTCAAGTTCCACCCCAAACTCGCTCATCCATGTCTTTGTGCACTGGAGCGCAGTCATGTTGGAACAGGAAGGGACCACCCCCAAACTGTTCCAAAAAGTTGTAAGCGTGAAAGTGTCCAAAATGTCTTGGTATGCTGACGCCTTAAGAGTTCCCTTCATTGGAACAGTTTTGGAATATGGTTTTGGTGCGCATGAACCAGGGTGTTGTTTGCCTCATAAGGGCCTCAGTCAGAACTGTGCAATATTATTTATCTACATATGTTTAGGATATGTATTGTGGGATATATAACATAAAATACTGCTGTGCCGATCACATGCGATGTCTGTGTAATGCGAGTTCAGCCATACAGTTGTATGGCTGAACTCGCATTGGATTTGCACAGAAAAAGGTGCAGAGACTTTTTTTTTCCTGCACTGGAATCGGATCACCTGGGTGTTCTCACCCATGCAATCCGATTCCTGTCTGAATCCACAGTTCGCACTGCGATCTGTGAACTGATCTGGTGTGTCATTAACATTGTATTGGCACCCGCACCTGTTCACAGAAGGCAGTGTGAACTGCCTGTGGGAGAAATGTGATGCGGGAACCGGTGCTGGAATCACGTTGGTTCCCGCATAACTACAGTGTAAGCCTGGGCTTTTCTTTACACATATCAGAAGTGGTTCTAACTTTAGATTTTGATAATAAAATTATTTTCTCTTTCTATATACACCACACCCAATCACTGTCCAAAGCTTGCTGCCTCAGCCTCTGCAATGTCTCCAAAATACGCCAGAACATGCGAACAGGCAAAACATTTGTATGAACATTCGTACCCCATTAAAGTCTATGGAACCCGAACATGAAAAATGAAAAGTGCTAATTTTAACCACTTCAGCCCCGGAAGGATTTCCAGCTTTAGGACCGGAGCCCTTTTTGCGATTCGGCACTGCGTCGCTTTAACTGAAAATTGCGCGGTCGTGCGACGTTGTGCCAGGATTTCGACCTTTAGGAAGGCCCCGACTTCACCAATTTTAATCGTGAAAAGTAAAAAGTACAAGCCCAAGGTATCTGAAATTACCCCATGCTTACAAGTATGTTTACAAAACGGACAAGCGTACAAGACCGCATAAAACCTCTGTAACGTCTCCGACTCCGTCGTTCGAAACCTGTCACTAACCCACACCACATATATCTTTCTCTTTTATTAAAATAATAGTTTTAGATTTCAATCTTGGTGAAGACTATACACATTTCTTTTCGGGTCCGAATGTGACATCAATACGCCCTTGGTTGCACTAAG
>BLSH010411801.1:4264095-4282494 GCA_018402905.1 Glandirana rugosa
TCTCCACCTCCTTCTCCGGCTCCGTCGTCGTCTTCTCCTTCGTCCTCCTCCGGCTCTGGAAAGAACCTAAAACTCCATTAATAAGGTTACGTCGAACACGGAACTTAAATCTACGGACCAGTACCCCCAAAAATCCAAGAAAGGTCTCGGCCTCCTCCTGCTTCCTCTTCTGCTGCTGCCTCGGCCTCTTCCTCCACCTCTATAGTGACAGTGTCACCTGCCACCCAGCAAACAGACGATATGACAGCAACGCCACCATGTCCGCCACCGTCCCCAAGCATTTCCACATGGTCCCACGGAAGCTTACAGCTGTCCATCTCCCAAACACTGGAGAGAAAGAGGAAGTACCCCCCTACCCACCCGCGATCCCTGGCCCTGAATGCCAGCATTTCAAAATTCCTGGCCTTTGAAATGCTGTCATTCCGTCTGGTGGACACGGACAGTTTCAAAAACCTGATGGCGGTGGCTGTCCCACAGAACGTGGTTCCCAGCCGCCACTACTTTTCCAGGCGAGCCATCCCTTCCCTGCACAAACAAGTCGGGGACAAGATCAAGTGAGCACTGTGCAACGCCATCTGTGGCAAGGTCCACATAACCACTGATACATGGACCAGTAAGCACGGGCAGGGACGCTATATCTCGCTAACTGCACACTGGGCAAATGTAGTGGCGGGTGGGCCTGAGCCGGCTAGCCATTTAGCGCATGTCCTTCCACAAACGAGGATTGCCGGGCCTTTCTCTTTGCCTCCTGTTGCCTCCTTCTCCTACTGCGCTTCCTCCTCCTCGACCACCCACTCATCCGCTCAGTGTAACACCTTCACCACCAACATCAGCACATCCAGGGGGAAACGACAGCAGCCTGTTTTAAAACTGATATGTTTGGGGGATAAACCCCACACTGCGCAAGAGCTGTGGATGGGCATTGAACAACAGACCAATGAGTGGTTGTTGCCACTGAGCCTCAAGCCCGGCCTGGTGGAGTATGACAATGGCCGAAAACTCGTAGCAGCTCTGAGCCGAGCCGGTTTGACGCACATCCCTTGCCTGGCGCATGTGCTGAATTGGGTGGTACAGAATTTTCTAAAAAATTAATCGGATATGTCAGAGCTGCTGCATAAAGTGCGGGCCGTCTGTGCACACTTTCGGCGTTCTCACCCTGCTGCTGCTCGCCTGTCTGCGCTGCCTTCCCGCTCACCGCCTCATATGCAACATGCCCACAAGGTGGAACTCCACCTTGCACATGCTGGAGAGACTGTGCGAGCAGCAGCAGGCAATAGTGGAGTTTCATCTGCAGCACACACGGGTCAGTCGCTCTGCGGAACAGCAACACTTCACCAGCAATGAGTGGGCCTCCATGCGAGACCTGTGTAGCGTATTGGAGTACTCCACCAACATGGCCAGTGCCGATGACGCTGTTCTCAGCGTTACTATACCACTTCTATGTCTCCTTGAAAAAACACTTTCAGGAGGATGAGGAGGAGGAGGAAGAGGGGTCATTTCCAAGGTTATCAGGCCAGTCATTCGCAAGTGGCTCGGAGGGTGGGTTCCTGCACCAGCATAGGCCAGGTCAAAAATATTCAAGCCAGGGCACAGTTCTGGAGGACGAGGAGGACGAGGAAGATGAGGAGGAGGAGGAGGAGGAGGAGGAATTGCAGCAGGGTGGCACCCAACGCAGCTCGTGGGCATCACTGTAGCATGGCTGGGGGGATACAGAGGACACAGATGATATACCTCCCACAGAGGACAGCTTGTCTTTGCCTCTGGGCAGCCTGGCACACATGGCCGACTACATGCTGCAGTGCCTGCACAGCGACAGCCGAGTTGCCCACATTGTGACTTCTTCTGATTGCTGGGTGGCCACCCTGCTGGATCCCTGTTACAAGGACAACGTGCCATCCTTAATTCCCTAACTGGAGCGTGATAGGAAGATGCGCGACTACAAGCGCACACTGGTAGAGGCGCTGCTGAGGGCATTCCCAAATGACATCAGGGGCTCAGCGGAAGCACAAGGCGAAGGCAGAGGAGGAGGAGGAGGAAGAGGCCACCAACGCAGCTATGCCACCACCAGCACCTCAGAAGGCAGGGTTAGCATGGCCGAAATGTGGCAAAGCTTTGTCAGCAGCCCGCCACAACAAACAGCACCACCAGCCGATAGACAATGTCTTAGCAGGAGGCAGCATTTCAGCAACATGGTGCAAGAGTATGTGTGCACACGCCTACACGTACTGACTGATGGGTCTGCCCCATTCAACTTCTGGGTCTCCAAATTGGCCACATGGCCACATGGCCTGAGCTTGCCGTTTATGCCTTGGAGGTGCTGGCCTGCCCTGCAGCCAGTGTATTGTCTGAACGTGTGTTTGGCACGGCAGAAAGCATTATCACAGACAAGCGCAGCCGTTCGTCCACAGCCAACGTGGACAAGCTAACCTTTATTAACCCCTTCCTTACCGGGCACTTAAACCCCCCTCCTGCCCAGACCAATTTTTGGCTTTCAGCACTGTCGCATTTTGAATGACAATTGCGCGGTCGTGCGACGTTGTACCCAAATAAAATTTGCGTCCTTTTTTTCCCACAAATAGAGCTTTCTTTTGGTGGTATTTGACCTCCTCCGCGTCATTTCTGATCGCCGCTATAAACAAAAAATGAGCGACAATTTTGCAAAAAAGAACAATATTTTTTACTTTTTGCTAAAGTACAAATCCATTAAAAAAATTATTCATCAGTTTTGGCCGATTTATATTCTTTTACATATTTTTGGTAAAACAGCAATTTTTGTGCCTAAAAGTTCGGGTTCCCATTGACTTCAATGGGGTTCGGGGTCCGGGATAACGTTAGGGCAACGTTCGGTGCCGAACCCGGACTTTTTTCCAAAGTTCGTTCGGACCCTCCGAACCCGAACGTCCAGGTGTTCGCTCAACTCTATTGTGTATACATTTCTCCACAGTGCCTGCAGCTACACATATCAATGAAGAATTTTTTAAAGCTCATTTGCCACATGTTAATAATATATAAATAGTTGAATGTCCATAGTCTGACCACGGGTTCACTTTTAAGGATGATGGGGCAGCCCCAAAGTTATCGCCAAATGCATTTATTGTTGTTTATTTATTGCTACATATAAGAGCTTAGAGTTAGGGACCACACTTTGCAGACAGGCCTTGATGCAACAGTGTGGCAACACACTGTTAAAATGAAGGCTTTTGTTGCATACATTTGTAAATACAAATGTATGCAAAAAAGCATTTGTTTTAACCTAAATGTTTAAGCAATTTAATACCTTTTTGTAAGTAGATGGGGAAATTTTGTATACCTGCCATACAGACACATAAAACTTGTTTTTTTTTTTTGGACACGTGCGGCTTTGTTCTTACATACTTGTGCCCTGGGAGAGATTAAGAACTAAGAGATATTAAGAAATAATTAAATAGTTGTATAGCTCTTTGGCACACCGCTTTTAAATGAATGTTGTACTTCAATATATGAGTAAATGTGCAACACGAGAAATTTGCAAGATGCAATTATCACCTACACAAAAGCAAGTATTAAATATAAAACTTAAAAAAATTATGAGTATCTCATTTGCCAAAAAGATGTGGTGTTTTTCCAGTCAGGTGAGTGTGGTACTCAACAGAATTAATGCGCCCCCTTATAACAACTGCCTACGGAATTTGGTACTCAGCTTCATCTGCTATAATGAAAAGAAGTGCAGGCTTAAAAAGCTTCTAACTATGAAATACAAGAGCTCATTAACACATTCTGCAACCACCTAACCTTATTTTTGACAGTTAGAGGTGATCTGTTGTGATCCTTTTCCATTCTGCATGTGTATGAGTGCCTATCTGTCCTTGATCTAAAACTATAATTATGTAGACATAAAGCGTGCATTAAGTAGAGATGCATAGATGCAAAGTAATGTATGGACAATGTTGAATATTATTCCTCTTGCTCGCAAAAAAGCAAGATGAAAGATGTATGCGCAACTTCAAATATATGTAAACTCATTCACTATCTCATATAAGCTTTTACATGTTTTCAAAGGTATTTTTTTTTAATCTGCAGCTTTCATAAATATAATACCTGGTGATCCTGCCAGGAAGGTCTTTGTTCAGGCATTTACTGATATAGGGTGACCAGTGGTGCTGGAGTGGGCAAACAAACCTCCCCCCTCATTCGCAACGTCAACATCCACCACTGTCACCCCCCCCCCTCATTTGCACCGCCGCCACCACGCATGTGCAGATCTGCCAGATCCTGAAGGAACAACAAAGATGGCAGCGTCAGTAAGGGGGACATGGCCAGAAGTAATGGGACTGTAGCGCCCTCTACCTTAGGTAGGTGCTTAGAGAGAGATTTTTGTGTTAGGTGAGGTAAATTTAGTCAGGCCTGATTGTTTTGATTCTGGGTCGGGGAGTGGCCTAGGGAGTGACTGGGGACTGCAGGTAGTGACACCCCTTGGCAACCCCTCCTTTCTGGTTCAGAAAGTTCTGGAAGAAGGAGGTGAAGCCTCCTAAGGTATATTAGGGAGCTCTGACCAATCCCCGACATGGATTGGCAGGGGGCAGGCCTCCTTAAATACCTGGGGACGGCCCAGTCTGGGAGGGGAGTTTGGGTGGAGATGAAATAGTGTGGAGGCTGTCAAGGCCTAGAGGGAGCTCCCAGTCTGGGGGGGGGGTGACCTTGGCCTAGGAGAGCTTGTGTGCAGACAGGAGGAAAGAGTGAGAACTTCAGTGAGTGATGCACTCCCTGAAAAGCTGGAGAAGGTACACTGGAGCAGATAAGGGTGAAAGACAGTTTGAGAAGGTTAGGTTACAAGAGCCAGCTGGGACTGTGGTGTCACTGTGGCAGTGGAGAGGAGGGCCGTTACAGACAGGAGGGCTGGCAGGGCCTGGAAGAGGAAAGGCTGGGAGCAGTAGACCATCAGACTAGCTAGCAAATATTTACTTTGCTACACTTTTGGGGGCCCCAGGGTCCCTGCCTGTAATGGGTGGTTTGGAGGTCATGCTAAAACTACAGCAGGCCTCACTATGTGCTAGCTAGGCCGGAACCAAGTTTGTGCTGGAGAGAAGAACAAGAAGTTAACTGTGCAGCAAGTGTTAGTGCTGGAGAGAGGAACAAGGAGTTGATTGTGCAGCAAGTTTTGTGCTGAAGTGAAGAAGGAGAAGTGTATATACTGGAATGTATACAGAGGTCCCATTAGAGAACTGTTGATCCGTGGGTATCCCATAATCATCCCTACCCTATCCAAGTTCAATCCCCTAATAATAACACAAAAACAAAGTACCAGCCTGTTCTGTGACTCCGGATGTGAGGAAAGAGTGTGACTGGACTGAGGGCAGTATGATTAGGTAAACCACAACATTCAGCAACCCCCAAGGGAGCAATGGCTACACAAGTGTAGGTGTTGATAAATTTTTAAGCTCTGGCAGCGAATGGGTACATTTCTATAAAGCGGTTAGAGCATTAGGTCAGGGTTTTATGTTGCTACCAAAGTTCTGGCAGCATAAGGATTAACGTGTCTAGAGACTCTGGGAGCATTCATTTTAATATTGAGATGCACTGGCTGTACGCCACCCCCCCCCCCAACACTCGCACCACCGCCGCTGTCTGCTCCCACCCTTTTTTGAAGCCAATTAGAGCCTCAGGCTCTAATCATGTACTTAAAAAAAAACAAAACATTGAAATCCATGTGTCCGGCACCCTGCATGTAGATTAGGGGCCGGGGGCATGGATTAGGGGGGCGGCGCCCCTGCGGCCACTATGGACGGGCCGCTGCTGAGGGTGACAATACTCTGTCCTCCTAGTTGTGTTCCTGTGTTGTTACTTAGTCACGTGGGAGGAGATTTACTAAAACTGGAGAACTCAGAATCTGGTGCAGCTGTGCATGGTAGCCAATCAGCTTCTAACTGTAGCGGGAGCTGATCCTGTGGACACAATGTCCGCCGGCACCTGCTGATTGTTCAGGACACAGGCAGAATGGTGATCTGCCTATGTAAACAAGACACATTCTGTCAGGAGTGGAGACATGGATCCTGTGTTCCTGCTAAACAGGGACAAGGATCTATGCCTTCTCCTAGTACAAGCACCTCCCCCACTACAGTAAAACACTAGCTAGGCACACAGTTATTCCTTTGATCGCCCCTGTTAACCCCTTCCCATCCCAGCCAGTGTCATTAGTACAGTGACAGTGCATATTTTTTAGCACTGATCACTGTATTAGTGTCACTGGTCCCCAAAAAAGTGTCAGTGTCCAATCTGTCCTCCACAATATCGCTGATCGCCACCATTGCTAGTATAAAAAAAATCCATAAATATATCCCATAGTTTATAGATACTATAATTTTTGCCCAAACCAACCAATAAACACTTTTTGGGATTTATTTATTTGGATATAGTGTCGCACGCCCGCGCAATTGTCAGTTGTCGCAAAAAAAATGGCCTGGCCATTAAGGGGGCAAATCTTCCAGAGCTGAAGTGGTTAAACAAGTATTTTATGTTTAAAAAAAATCGCAACTGTTTATGATGCACAGTGCTTTAGTACAGCCTTTTTCAACCAGGTTGCACAGGCACCCTGGGGTGCCTTGGAAAAATGCCTAAAATTTGATCAAAAATTGTATACAAGCCAGCAAGTGAATCAAGCCTGACTTTTACTTACACAGAGCCATGGGTTTTTATTAAGCACCTAACAACTAATCACATCATCAGTTGATAAGGAGGATGTCTGTTGCCTCCACAGCATCCTTGTTTGACCCTCCTCTGCCTCTCTCCCTTAGCACTGGGGTCACATTAACTGACTGATGGAGAGATATTATGGCAGAAGAGAAACATTGGAATACTAGTCAGTACCTGTGTGCAAAAGTGCGTTTGCTTTGGAAGAATAAATCACCTCTAATGTTGGATGTCCTATGTGAATGTTGCTGCATTCTGTAAAACTATTAGAATAGTTTTTTTTAAATTTTAGAATGAGGTGCCAGGAGACTGTCCATAATTTTAAAGGGTGCCTTGACTGAAAAAAGGTTGAGAAACACTGCTTTAGTCAACTAATGCAATTCAGTTAGGGGGCTTCTAATTTAACTATAGCCCTTTTCCCATTGGGGCGATTAAAGTGCTAGGGAGGTGAGAAAGTCACCTTTGGGGCATTGGATTGTGTCATATAATCTACCAGTATGTCTTTAGAGTGCAGGAAGAAACTCACGCAAGCAAAGGGAGAACATGCAAACTCCATACAGGTAGTGTACTGGCCAGAATCTGAACTGAGGACTGAAAGGCAGAAGTGTCGACCACTAAGCCAATGTACTGCCCTCATCTTTGTATCTAATTTAACAACCAATTTTTAGGGACGCATGCAAATTAAATCAGATTTCAGATATAATATATGACTTGTTAGCATTCCCACTTGTTCATACTGAGAAAACTAATAATTCTTGCGGTGGCCGCTCAAAGGGAGTTGCATTTGTCTTTCATGTATTTTTAATATGACAGATTCTCTTTAAAGCCCAGAACAGATTTCCCACAGCTAATGTCCTGACTGTCATATTTGAAGACCAAACTCTGCAGCCAAGCTACACCCCCATAAAGTAAAACTCTACCTAGAGACTGATATCTCTATCCTTTCCATATTAAAATGCTAGTTGTCTAACCGTTTTAAAGATACAACTGCTTAAACATTTGTTGGGAATAAAAATTTCTGTCATGTGTTCTGACTTAATTGGCTGGATACTTGTTCCAAATCGGTGACTCCAGAGACTGCTAACCATCTAGCATTTTTTTAAGAAGGTCAGCATAGAAAGCAGGAAAGTCTCCATGTTTATCTCAGTGTAGATGTTCTTTCATTCTTTATTTGGAAGGATGAAAAATTGCATGTGGAGTTTGAGTTTGGCCCTATCCCAGAAGCTCAGTGTTAAGGATGGCACAGGAATTCCAGTCAATGGATCATGGCACCGTAGACCTAGAGTTAGAGTGCAACTAAACCCAGGACCCTGCATTCACTATATCTGGTCTCCCACAGAACATGGAAATGCAATTATTTTAGTAAATATAAACTGCTAAATATCTGTTCTTCTCAGCAGTATATAGCAGTCTTTTGAATCTATGAGTATTTGGTTAAAGCTTGCAATAGGGACAGATTATTGTTCTAAAATCATTTTACTTCCTTTTGCAGCCCTCTAGCACTTTCCAGGACTTTTTTACAGTCATTTTTGTGCAGAAAAGTTTGGGTCCCCATTAACTTCAATAGGGTTTGGGGTAAAGTTTGGGTCAAGTTCGGTACCGAACCCGGACTTTTTCCCGAAGTTCGGCCGAACGCACCGAACTCGAGCATCCAGGTGTTCGCTCAACTCTAGTTAGAACCAATCATATAGCACTGCTATCTGTGTCCCCATTGGGTAGACTTCCAATTAACTTGTGTCCTGGTGCCTACACAGGAAGTTAGGGGACTTTCCGTAACAACAAGGATACAGGCAACAATACAATCCTAACAAAAGTTTTATTTTTACCATCTGCCCTGAAAGGTGAATGCTGATTTTCACAGCAGCTTGGTGGGTTAAGGGACATTTTTCTTGGACATTTGTCCTAGGAATAGCTTGTTTTTACAAAATTGGGGGCTGATGGAGGCATCTTGTAGTATGGTGCTTCTCCTTGGTTGGTTGTTGGACCTTTATAAACGTATATCTTGAAGTATCATTATTTAAGAGCATAAAGTAATGACCTCAGTTGATGATTCCATTGGTCATGTGCTTTTGTTGTCTTCATGCTTACTAGAAATATTCTGCTTGCACACAACTCTCTTGACAATACAGGAAGCTAAGAAAAAAGCTTTACAAATGAGACACAGAGAAAAGTACGAACCTGACAGAGGTCCTAAGCCTTTCTAAACAAAAAGAAAAAAATATACTCATTTTTGACTTTTTAAGAAAGTCCTGGCAAATATTGGAGATCATCTGAAAAGCAATCTGCCGCAGATCACAACGCTAATGTAAACAATCCCTATCTGTAAAAGCTTGGGAGAAAACCATGGGCAACATTAAAGTTCTGCATGTTTCAGCTAACACGTTAGCGCTATGATATGCAGCATGAAAACATATGATGAGTCATTTTCTAAATTTTAGAAGCAACAGCTGGGAAATAAAATCACATTTTCTGACCAACAAAGCACAAGGCTGTCCGCAACATAGTAGTAAGAACTTGGAATTTCTAATTCTGAGACAGTATTGCAGTGATTTATGAACACAGAAATGAAAAGCTGCATACACAGGGGTTGATTTACTAAAATTGGAGAGTGCAAAATCTGGTGCAGCTGTGCATGGTAGTCAATCAGCACATAACTTCAGCTTATTCAATTAATCTTTGACAAAATAACCTGGAAGCTGATGGTTGTCTATGCAGAGCTGCACCACATTTTGCACTATCCAGTTTTAGTAACGCAACACTACAGTATTGGCTTTGTACACTTTAAAACCAAACTCCAGCTGCACCTCCTTCAATGCTTTTTTCGTACTGTATGCCATCCTGGTTGTATAATATCAGAATTAACCTACCCCCCCCCCCCCACTAAGTGCCAGTGCCTCCAAAGTTCTCTGCAGTTCATTGGGTACCGCTTAGCTTTAAGGTTTATGCCCAGCATCAACATGCCACCTCCTGGCCAGCCAGACCTTCAAAGACACCACCCAGCATCTCTAAGTTCAGTTCATTTAAAATGATTATGTGATTAGGTTATGTGTGAAGGTGCTCATTCATTCAGGTCCTAGAATACTTGCTACTTGTTAGTAATACTAAACTAGATTTACTTCAGGGAAGGCAAAATAAAGGCAGATTAAACATCAGATTTACAATTTGCAGTCAAAGTGAAATTCTAACTGGTGTACCTCGCTGTTGGTCACTAAGGACTCCATAAATGGACCAATAGTAAGATGTAGGAGGCATGTATTAAACTGTTCTGTCATTTAGGATGCCTCCAAGTTGCCATATTGCATTGAATTTTTGGAACATTTACAGTGACTTCAGACTGAAATGGAAAGGTCGTTTTTGCCAACAGTAAATTACAAAATGGCTTGTGTTTTAACTTGATATGCCATATTGATTTTACATAAGTAGAGTTCTCCTTTAAAGGCTGCACAGCGGAGCACTCATCACGTTTTCACAGCAGTTACCAAATTACTTCAAAGCTAAAAATCACTTCAAAGACTAAATCAAGGCTATGCAAATAATATGAGAAATGCAGACTCTGAGAAGTTGCTTTGCAATACTTTTTTGAATGTACCCACTGCGGTCAATGAGAGTGATTTCAGATCACACAAGGCTTTGCAGGCAGTGGCTTTTGTCTCTGGACTAAGGGGAGCAGCTGTGGATTGGCTTAGGAGGTCTTCTGACACTCCCAGAAGTGTCAGAGGTGAAAGAAAAATGCAGGTAGGATTATTGTGAAAAATAACTAAAAGACCAACAGGGCCGTGAGCGACTGTTTACATATCTATGCGTATATATGCATGTGAGCCATAGTGGCAGAGTTGCTTGAACCTAACCAGATATACCAGATAACCAGGGGGGTAACTACAGGGGTTGCAATTGCAACCAGGCCCCGTGCTCCAGGGGGCCCGTGTGCCTCCCTTGTACACCTGGATAGGAGGGATGGCGGGGGTGGCATTTAGAGGAACCAATCTCCTTCATTTTCCTCCTAATGGAGGAGATTGGTTCCTCTATATGCTGCCCCCACCGCCCCTCCTATCCAATTTACTTGTCTTCTGCTGTTCCCAAGGTCCCTGTGTGCTTCCCTGGTCCCCCCACAGAGCTGCTGTCTTCCCCCTCCTTTCTCCTGCCAGCTGCTGTAGAAGATGTGTCATGATGGAGAGATGGGGACGGGTAAGTAAATTTATCATTTACCGGCTCCTTCCTTTCCTGAATGGACAGAAAGTCAATGATTGGTACCAATTAGTTCACTCATAACCGAAGCATAGTAAACTGTTTTTTTACTATACTTCCGTTTTTTTAATAAATGGGAGGCTCAGTACACAACTATTTGTTTATTCTGTGGGACCGTAATAAAGAAACCTGCAACGGGAGTAAAGGGCCCCAGGACCAGTGGGAAAAGGGAAGGGCCCTGGCCAAGGGTCCCTTCATAATCTCTTGCACCGGGGCCCTGAAGGTTCTAGTTACGCATCTGCAGATAACCAATAAGATATTGTCTTTAATTACTTTCCTGTCCTCTCAACATAACCCCTTAATTAACCCTTTACACCTAAATAGCACTTAATCTAGTCTTCCCCTTAAATGACTAACTTAATAGTAGCTGTAGTTATACCAGTAAGAGTGTTTGATATAATAATCTTTTTATCTGCTTTCCACCCACATAAAGCACATATGTGGCAGCAAAAAGGAAGGGGTTTAACACCAACACATCGCACATAAATGTTGATGGTCGACAGGGCTTTTCGTACTGAGATCATGCTCAAGGACAACTCTCAGTTTGTATTAATGATTGGGAAATGGCAGGACTCCCCCTGGGCATACAGGCCTATTAAAGAGACATCAGGGCTGGGTGGGAAGGGGTTAAAGCTAAACTCGGGAGAAATGTAAAAAGAATACCCTTGCAATGGGGCTTACCCAGCATCGCAAGGGTTAAATGCTTGTGTTTGCCTAGGATACCAGTAAAGAGCACATTTACATCTACTTTGCTCCCATAGGCTCCTCTTTCCATGCAACTTGTCCCTAAAGCCTCTTCTCTTTAGCTTTCCGGCATCGATCAAAGCTGTCATGTCATCATGTACAATGCAGCACCATCAGTTCTGCATTTTAACTGAAGAAACTAAAGACTTGTCCACAAGCTGGTGCTTCAGAGAGAGGAGGTGAGCACCTGCTACTGAGGGGAGCAAGGTATAAGATAAGTAAAAGAGCATTTAGGCCTCATACACACGGACGTTTTTTGACGCCGGCGTTTTCTGGTGTTTTTTGCAGCTCTCCATATTAGTCAATGGCCCCATAAAAATGTTGGCGTTTTTGAGTTGTAGATGGCGTCGGCGTTAGTGAGCTGAAAGTAGAACCCACGGCCATCGCGTTCTGAGACTGCCGACACTGCAAAACGCCAACAAACGCCAACTAATATTGTACCAGCGTTTTCCAGCGTTTTTTTGACGCCGATGTTTTTAGGTTGAAAAATAGCAGAGGGATGATTTTTTTTTAAAAACGCCTATTGACGCCGACGCTCACAAACGCTCACTAACGCCGATGCATAACGCCGAAAAACGCCCATTTTTTTTCCTTGACGTCGGGCCAGACTTTTTGTTTATTTTTAAAGATACGCCCGTGTGTATGAGGCCTTAAACTTTGCAGTGCAAAGAAGGGCCAGTTAAAGAGTAGTTTTTTCATATTCTTGGATTTCAGCTTTAATGAAAGAATCCTAAGTTCTAGAAATTAATTATACTGAGCTTGGTGGAAGATCTGATCAACAAATAGTCATTTATTATCTGAAAATCCAATCAAATTCGAACCAAATTGTTTTTTTCCTGTGCTGTGTCATGCAATTTTTTTTTTCGAGAGATTATTTTAAATAACTGACTATATGATAGATCGCTTGCTTATTGCTCTGTGTATGGTTAGCATAAAAATAAATTAATAAAGATAGCTCCTTAAAGTGAACGTGTGCCCAACCAAGCGCACTAAATTATTTACATATTCTGAACACGTAGCAAAATTACAAGCCCTCATTTATCTCCCTGGCTATAAGAATTGGGGAAACATTCATTTTTAAAGTTCACAACAGAGGAACTGACATTTTAGCTTTTTTAGTTTGGGAGAAAATCTTGGCAGATTGTCAGCCTTTCAATGTAAACAACCAAATGTTTCCTATGTGTTGGAAACTGACAGAAGCTGGACTTCATTGTCTTTGCTGTGACCTTTGAGAATAAGGCCCCTTTCTCACGGACGGATATGTACAAATGCAAGTAATCGTTGTGATTTGAAGTCTGGTATCTGGCTTGCATTTAGCAAAGGAAGAACAGCCGCCCGTGTGACAGGGGCCTTAGATTATTTGCATTTGTACATTCCAATTAGCCACAGTTACATGCACCTACGTTTAGCTGCAGTGGAAACATTCTTAACATTCTTGACATTTCTGAAGTGATTCCTATTGATTTTTTATGCTTGTTGCCCTTCTGGACCGTACCAGGCCGCATGCCCTCAGCATGGGGAGTATGGGTGCTTTGGGGCAGGGGGGGCACTGCGCCCCCCACCCCAAAGCACCTTGTCCCCATGTTGATGGGGACAAGAGCCTATTCCCGACAACCCTTGCCTTTGGTTGTCGGGGTCTGCGGGTGGAGGCTTATCGGAATCTGGAAGCCCCCTTTAATAAAGGGCCCCCAGGTGCCGGCCCCCCACCCTATGTAAATGAGTATGGGGTACATCGTACCCCTACCCATTTACCTGGAAAAAAAAAGTGTACCAAATAAACACACTACACAGCTTTTAAAATATTTTATTAAATCAGCTACGGCGTCTTCTCCCCTCTCTTCTTCCTCGTCTTCTTTCTTCGGCTCTTTTGCGGGGTCTTCTGAGGGGTCTTCTGCGGGGTCTTCTGCTCTGTTGCCGCTGTCTCCCCGGCTAGCTTCTCCCGCTGCTTCTTCTTCTCCTTCTTCTTCTGGAGATGTTGACTCGTCGCTCTCTTCCACTCGAATGCCGGGTCCGTGCTGCACAGTTGCCTTATATTGGCATGGGGCAGGGCCACACGATGACATCATCATAAGCCCCACCCTCATGATGTCACATCCTGGGGCTGGCCATCAATCACAGCCCCCCCCAGAATGTGACATCATGAGGGTGGGGATCATGATGATGTCATCGTGAGGCCCCGCCCCATGCCAATATAAGGCAACCGCGCAGCACGGACCCGGCATTCAAGTGGAAGAGAGCGACGAGTCAACATCTCCAGAAGAGGGAGAAGAAGAAGAAGCTCAGAATGCATGGTTATGGAATGTATTATGCTCAGAATGCAGGGATCAGAAGTGCGCTGTGCTCAGAACACAGGGTTAAGGAGTGTGTTGCTTTCAGAATGCAGGGTTAAGGAGGGTGTTGTGCTCAGAATGCAGAGTTAAGGAGTGCATTGTGCTCAGAAAGCAAGGTTAAGGAGTTTAATAAGCTCAGAATGCAGGTTTAAGGAGTGCGTTGTGCTCAGAATGCAGGGTTAAGGAGCGTGTTGTGCTCAGAATACAGGGTTAAGGAGTGTGTTGCGCTCAGAATGTAAGGTTCAGGAGTGTGTTGCATTCAAAATGCAGGGTTCAGGAGTGCAGGACTGCAGAATGATGCCCTTCAGTGAATAATCCTATAGAAATCTTCTTCAGGCCCTCAGGCTAGCACCTGCTGAGGCCCAGACTGCAATTTCTTGTCTTACTAGCTATCTCCCAGGGGCAGCAGCCCCAGAAGAACAGTAACCCTTCCTGGAGAGAAAAGAACACTTTGGACACTGGACATTTGACTCTCCCTGCCCTATATTCTAGAAGCTTCCACCAGAAGCAGGCCAGATAAATCAAACACCCAGCTAGGAAACCCTCAATAGCCAAAAGCAATAGAAAACGGATCCACTGACTACAGTGAAGCCAAAAACTAAATTTAGCATAGCAACCTAACTAGGGGAGGGTGCTACACTTTGACTTTCCCATCCAACTATTGTGTTACCATCCCTATTGGATGTCAGTTCTCAACATTGATATCACTATTTACCCAATATTTCCCCTTACCTTGCCACATAAACAATTCATAGGGTAACTCCACTTTCATCAGAAAAAAAAATTAGCAAATAAAAAAAAAATAATATGGAATATACAATTGGGACACAATTCATCTATATGTAATGGAATGTTTTTAAAAATTATCTACAGCTCTGTAATTTTCTGTACAATTAAATTCAATATGGCTACCTGAAGGCTTTGTGTACACAGACAGTGTACAAAACGCCTATTGAAAATGCCATTTCCTGCTTGAGTGATTGGCTTATTGATTTTCCCAGAAGTCTGCAGTAAGATACAAGTCAGACTTTTGGCATCCCCTGCAACAAAATTTAATTTTTGGTGAGATGCTCCCAAATGGAAATCTCGTCTAAAGGGATGCAAGACTTGCCAATTTCCTCATTAGAGCCCAGCAGCTAATTGATAATTATAAAACCACTCCCATTCAGATTCACTGTGCACATGGACACAGACAGACAAACAGCTATTCCTTTGGAATAACAAAAGGTAGGAATCTGTAACAAAGTTTGTTAAAATCCTTGTAATGTACATAGATCACCCAGAGGGGAATGTTTTTTTTCAGCAAAAGTGGAGTTACTTTTTAACCTCCCTGGCGGTATGATTATTTCAGATTTTTGGTGCTGAAAGCGGTACCATTATTTTGCATGGAAATTTGGTGTTTTATATTGTAGGCCTGTAATTCTTAGGAATAACTCACTTAAATCTGTCCAAATAAGAGTCTAGTAGACATCCCGGGTATTATAAAGTTTGAAACAAGAAATCATAAATTATAATATAATAAATAACTATAAATAATTATCAAAAATAGTAATATAATAGTAATAAAATGTATTCAATAATAAAAATCAGTATCACTCAATTCTGCAAATGATTCTTATTTATTATCGCTGTTTACTAGCTGGTCAAAAAACACTTTTGACGTAAAGGGACACTTTTTGGTTGCCATGGACATTCTCAAATTTCCAGGCAGAAAGGAAGGCATATATAATATAAAAGTCATGCAGGGCACTGGGCAAACCACTAGGGACAAAGGGGATGTGAAATGATTTCATATAGTAATGTAATATTACAGATTACAATGTACTGTATATTTACTGTGTGTTTCACTCTTTGAATTTGCCGCCGGTCTCCGCCCCGTGCGACGCAACACTCGCAAGGAATGGAGCCCGGCATACAGAGGCATCGGGCGGAGGACACAGCCCGCAGACACAGCGGGGGGACATCGCTGGATCCAGGGGACAAAGTGAGTAACGCTGCCTGGATCCAGTGATGCAATCCCGAGTGTGCCTCAGGGTTACCTCTCTTGAAAATTCACCGCGAGCCACACTCGGGAATACCGCCGGGGGGTTAAAGCTGAATTCCAGTATGGATTTTTTAACAAGCTGTTTGCAGCAGCCACCCTCAGTCCCCCTAATACTTACCTGAGGTCCACCTAGATCCCGCGCTGTTGCAGGAGTGTCTCGGCTGCCCGAGACTCACCTCCTCATTGGCCGAGACAGCAGGGCGGCGCCATTGGCTCTCACTACTGTCAATCAAAGTCAGTCAGCCAGTGAGGAGAAAAAGGGGGTGGGGCCAGGCCATGGCTCTGTGAATGGACACAGGGAGCTGCAGCTCGGCTCAGGTGCCCCAGAGAAGGCTGCTCACTTTGGGAGCACTCAACAGGAGGAAGGGGCCAGGAGCACAGAAGAGGGACCTGAGAAGAGGAGGATCGGGGCTGCCTTGTGCAAATCCATCGCACAGAGCAGGTAAGTATAACATGCTTGTTATTTTTAACTAAAAAAAAGAGACTTTAGTATCACTTTAAACCAATATAAATATACATATTCCATACTTGGCCAATCCCTGTGGAAGCAGAGAATCACTGTAGCAGCCACTGCTACTACAGTGATTGATACTGTCTTGCTATCCTTGAAGTTGCCCTGCTGCATAGTAAACATAGGGGGTTGCCTGGTCAGCATGGGCTTCAGTGAATTCTTTGCATTTTCCTCAAGGAATGCACAGTGTTCTCTGATTGGATGAGGTGGAGATTGTGAACATCACATTTTTTTTGCCAAAAATAGCGATCTTTGACAATGAGGCCCAGAGAGGCAGGGGTGTACATTATACAAGGTCCATTTTTGAAGGATACTCTGCCTACAGTCATAAGGTTCAAACTACTATGAGGTGATTTTGATGCGATTTGCAGTGCGATTATGTAGTGCAGTTTTGATGCAACGCTGGTTGTGTTTTGGATGTCGTTTGCATATTCCGTGGGACAAAATTGCACTGTAAATCACACCAAGTAGCACACTTTCCCAAAGTCGCATTGCAGCTGCTCTGCATTGATGTGAACGGGGACTGTTGGAAACAATGTTATTTCCATTGCCATTCGCTTTAGTGTGACCCAAGTCACATCTGAAATCACATCAGTGTGAACCAGGCCTTATACATAGCCACCCTAATCTTATGTACAGATTAACTTTTGCCTATTTAAGCTAGAGGTTGATTTTGTATTTTGCACTAAGCATTAAATGAACTGGGAAATGTGAATATTCTATAAATAGGCAGATTGGTTTCTGCCTTTGGAATATAATTACTCCCTTAATATAGTATCACCTATTGTGCCCATCAATGAAAGTTTCATGTTTCATGTTCAGAATGTTCCCCCCATTTTAGTGACTCAGGTCTGAGCACTTGGTGGCTATCTGGCCAGTTTGCATATCTTTCTTTTCTACCTTGCATAACATCCAACCACATCTGAACCACAGAAACAGATCACAGAGGAAAAGATCACAGTCATTTTCATTTCCTTGCATGTGGCCATACAAAAACAAAATTTGACAATCAATGCTTTAAAACTTAAAAGTGTACTCAACGTTCTACCCGCTAGCAATCACCGGGAAAATTTCATTCATCAAGACCAACATTATCCTATACATTTAATCTGCAAGCTGATTAAACTGATAATGCAGTGGAATAGTGAAAGTTAAGATCCGGGATAACGAATAAACACTTTGCCAAACTTGAAATTAAAAGGCTTCCTAGACGCGGCCTCAAAGATAAACAAAATCTCACTTTATATGTTTTCAAGAACATACATTACTCCACAAACAAAGATATCAGGCTCTATGCTCTAAGCATTTTTTAAAGTTACAAACTGGCAAAAGCAAGCATATTGATTGGACTTCCTAGAATGATCCTATTATTGAAATAAATGCCAAAAAGATAACTATAGCTTAAATTATGCGCTATTGTATGAGCTATTTTCACAGACTCAAAGGCTGATGGTATGTAGCCGTTAGGAAGAACATAATGACCTGGCTAGCAACACTTATTAAAATGATGTTGCAAAGGTGGAACAATGACTCTTCTTTTTTTTTATATATATATATATTTTATTGAAAGAATATAGCAAGTACAGAATACAACCTGGTACAGGGACAGGTCATCAGTCCCTGAGGATACGGCATTTTTTAGTAGTAACAGGGAATATGTAATTGAAGTGATCTCTACAATGATCCTTGAGAGTAGGATAGAAAAAATAGAAGGGGAAGCAAACATAGGATATTGTGATAAGGGAACCAAAGGTGGAGAGCTGGATGCAAATCTAGGAAAAACAAAATAAGCATTGCATATTACTGGTTCGTATAAGGGCCCTAAGGTGAGTCGAGGGGGGGGGGGGGGGGGAAGCGTA
>BLSH010411801.1:4282507-4293324 GCA_018402905.1 Glandirana rugosa
ATTACACTGAGAGAGACTGGAGGTAGCAGTAGTGTCCGGGACTTAACATTGAGAAGCATGGTCCTCGCAACCTTATGAGGCGATGAGTCCGTGGTGGGAGTAGTAGGAGTCCTTGTGAATAGAGTTGATTTCTTCAAGGGGGAGTGTTTTGTCCAAAAAGGTTTGCCATCTATGGAAGAAGTTTTTATTGCTGGAAGGATGCGAGAGGTCCGTGGTGAGTCTTTCTCCGTGCATTAGGAGATCGAGGTCTTTCTTGACTGGTGAAATAGATGGAGGGGTCTTTAATATCCAATTTTTCAGAATGGCTTTATGAGTGGCGAGTACAGAAATTGAGATCCAAGTTTTATGAGGGACGAGTTGAGTCTTAGTGTCCTTGTGGGACCATGAGATGATTTGTTTGTCCCAGTGACCGAATATGAGTAAGAGGGGGTCTTTTGGGATTTTAATCAGAGTTATTCCCAAGATAAAAGCAAGGACTTGATCCCAGAAAGTTGCAATATCTGGACAGTACCAGAAGCGATGAGAAAGCCATGGTCTGTCTTGGGAGCAAAGGGGGCACTGAGCCGCATTGGGTGAGGACTTGTCTTTGATGAAAGGAATATGTGCCTGGTGCAGAATCTTGAGCTGGGACTCCTTCCAGATCTTGTTTGTCGTGATCCGTAAAACAGATTGGCATCCACTTAGGATTTTATTCGAAAGGTCATCATCTTGAAAGTCTTTTTGCCATTTGGCAGCGGTTTTTGAGCCTAATGGAGGGATGGTTGCAATTATCAGGGGCTTGTACAGGTCCGAGATTGAGTATGAGCCCTTTTTTCTCGGGCGGTCTAGGAGGGAAGGTTTGAATAGCTTGGTTTTATCCGGGCAGATTGTGCGGATGTAGCTAATGCATTGTTGGTAGTGGAGGGCGTGTGAGGCTGGTAATGAGAGAGTAGCGGAGACGGACTGAAAGGATCTAGGAGTGCCCGTGTCTTGGTCGAAGAGTAGGGAGAATTTAGTCAGACCTTGATCCTTCCAGAGATAGAATGGTTTATAGTCCATGGCAGGCGGGAAATTGGGATTGCCTTGTATTGGGAGGGAAGATGAGACGAAGGGCGACAATTTCAGGCTTTTCCTGATTTTGCGCCAGGCTTTGATCGTGTCCTTGAGGAGAAGGCTATTTCGAAGAGTAAGATGCAAATTCTTGATTTTGGTGTGCAGTAGGGCTTGCAAAGATAGGGGGTGAACCAGTTCTGATTCTAGGTTGTAGGATGAATACAAGGAGGCTTTAGAGATCCAGTCCAAACAGATACGGGCTAAACATGCTAAAGTATACAATCTTATCTTAGGAAGACCTATGCCACCTTCGCTCCTGGGGAGATATAGCTTGTTCATGGCAATACGTGCTCTCTTTCCTCGCCAAAGAAAAGAAGACATCGCCCTATTGAGGGACTGAACGTCTTTGTGTTTAAGTAGAAGCGGCAAAGTTTGCATAGGATAGAGGAGGTTTGCGAAACTCACTATTTTAAAAAGGTGGCATCTCCCCAGAAGCGAGAGGGGCAGGTCCGTCCAGCTCTCCAATTCTTTTCAGATTTTTTCTAAAAGCGGGGGATAGTTTAGAGAGTAGATTGTGGAGGAAGTACTCCCTATCTTGATGACCAGATATGTGATAAATGGTTTGGCTAATAGGAATGGGGAGTTTAGTGCCCATGGGGGATTTTTTGTGTTACCTAAGGGGAGGAGTTCGCTCTTAGCTAAATTTATTCGCAAGCCTGAGCAACATTTGAATTCCTCAAAAATCTCTTTGACTGTGCTAATATCAGAGGATGGGTTGGATGTAAAGATGAGGATGTCATCCGCCAGCAAGGCGGTGCGCAGTTCACCTCCTGTGAGGGGGATGCCATGGAGAGATGCTTTGAAGGTGAGGTGTCTAGACAGGGGGTCTATTGCAATGTTAAATAATAATGGCGATAGTGGGCAACCCTGTCTGGTACCCTTAAATAGTTTGAATTTATGCGTGAGGAGACCTGCCACTACTAGATTGGCCAAAGGGGAGGCATACATTTCTTGGACCAGGTGGAGGAAAGGGCCGGAGAATCCCATTTTGGTCAGGACCATCGACAACCAGTCGAAACTGTCGAAGGCTTTTTCAGCATCTAAGGTGATGATGCCCAGATCCTCAGCAGGGTGTTTAGATGTGTAATCCAAGACCATCATCACCTTTCTTATATATTAGGTGTGACGGTTCTGCCTCTAACGAAACCGGATTGGGCTGTATGAATTAGTGAAGGGATAATGTCTGCTAATCGATTGGCCACTATCTTGGATAGAATTTTGACATCCAGATTAAAAAGCGAAATGGGACAGTAAGATCCGGGTTCCAGGGTATCCTTCCCTTTTTTCTCTAGAAGCTTGATAATGGCCTGGTGGCCGGTGGGGGAGTAGGAGCCTCCTGACCAGATACGGTTGTAAACTTGTAGGAAAGTTGGGCTCACTGTGCTAAGTAGTGTATTGTAAAATTCCCCTGATAGGCCGTCAGGGCCCGGGGCTTTGGATGGGGCTAGGTGTTGTACGGTTTGAGGCAATTCTGCTTCAGTTATTGGTGAGTTTAACGTATCTAGCTGGGCCTGGGAAATACTTGGGAGCTCCAGGTGGTTTAGGAAATTTTGTGATGGAGGGGGTCTATGGGGTCCGGAGCGTAGAGAGCCGAATAGAATTTTAGCATGATGTCAGCTAACTCCTGCTGGCGGGAGTGTATATGACTAGATGTGTCTCTTAGGGAGGTGATGTGAGTCGGATTGTGTTGGCCTTTGCTCAGTCTGGCTAGGAGTTTCCCTGGCTTGTTCCCGAATTTGGAAAGGGAGGCGTCAAGCCTGGCTTTATTCATCAATTCTACAGTCTCAGACCAGTGGTCGAAGTTGTGCTTGGCTGTTTGCCATGCTGATAAGCTATGGGACGTGTGCATAAGGGTTAGAGATTGCTGGGCGAGTTTTAGCTTCTCGCTCACTTCTCTGAATTTGGATAGGGCATTATTCTTATAGGCGGAGGTGTAGGAAATTATGCGACCCCTAAGAAATGCCTTACCACGACCTCCCAAAACAGATTTGGATTGTCCTGGTGCGAATTATTTGTGCTGGCGTATTCTTCCTACGTTTTGTTTATATAGTCTGCATTGTGTGCTAAAAATGCTGGGAAACTCCATAATCTCAAAGAAGGGCTGGTGTTAGGTCCTGAAGTGTAAGGGTCACTGGGGCGTGGTCCGAGAACGCAATATCATGGATCTCTGTGTCGACTATAGAGGGAATGATGTTGTCTGAACCAAAGAGGTAGTCCAGCCTACTAAAGACCCCATGTGGTTTGGAGTAGAAGGTATACTCCTTGTTTAAGGGGTGGTGTAGTCTCCAAAGGTCAGTAAAGTGGAGAAACTCCATGGTATTGGATAGGTGGGTGGAGGGGGAACCATTGCATTCTACCATGAGCGTTCTAGAGGAGGATCTGTCATCTAGAAGGTGCATGGTACAATTGAAATCCCCGCCGACTACATGTGGGGTAGTGGGGGAGCAAAGGAGGTGTCTCGACAGGTCTGTGAAGAAATGTTTATTTGGGTTGTTAGGAGCGTAAATATTAGAAATAATAAGTTCCCTGTGGCCCCTACTGAGGTGGACAGAGACTCCACGACCTTGGTCATCTGTCAGTGATGTAAGGATTTTGCAAGGTAGATTTTTATGTAGGAGTATGAGCACCCCTGCCTTGCGGCCTACGGCCGCTGATCCTGCGACATTTCCCACCCAAAGCTTTCTCATTCTGTGGAAATCTGCATGTGATAGGTGAGACTCCTGGATAAGGGCAATATCTATTTCCAGGCGCTTTAGATGGATCCTTTTAATGGGGGACAGAAGTCCTTTAACATTCCATGTGGCTATTCTCATACGGGGGTGATGTGAGGGGAGTATATGAGCTGGGCAAGGGGCCGTAGGAAAAGGTGTAGATCTAGGGCTATGTAAAGAGAGAAAGACTTCCATCTCCTGAGATACTGGCTGGCTACAATACCTGTGTACTGGCTACCTGCCCCGTGTTCTGGATACAAAACCTGTGTACTGGCTACCTGTCCCCTGTGTTCTGGCTACAATACCTGTGTACTGGCTACCTGTCCCTGTGTTCTGGCTACAATACCTGTGTAATGGCTCGCTGTCCCCTTTGTTCTGGCTACCTGTCCCCTGTGTTTTGGCTACCTGTCCCCTGTATACTGGCTCCCTGTCTCCTGTGTACTGGCTACCTGTCCCCTGTGTTCTGGCTACAATACCTGTGTACTGGCTACCTGTCCCCTGTGTTCTGGCTACAATACATGTGTACTGGCTACCTGTCCCCTGTGTTCTGGCTACAATACCTGTGTACTGGCTACCTGTCCCTGTGTTCTGGCTACAATACCTGTGTAATGGCTCCCTGTCCCCTTTGTTCTGGCTACCTGTCCCCTGTGTTTTGGCTACCTGTCCCCTGTATACTGGCTCCCTGTCCCCTGTGTACTGGCTACCTGTCCCCTGTGTTCTGGCTACAATACCTGTGTACTGGCTACCTGTCCCCTGTGTTCTGGCTACAATACATGTGTACTGGCTACCTGTCCCCTGTGTTCTGGCTACAATACCTGTGTACTGGCTACCTGTCCCTGTGTTCTGGCTACAATACCTGTGTAATGGCTCCCTGTCCCCTTTGTTCTGGCTACCTGTCCCCTGTGTTTTGGCTACCTGTCCCCTGTATACTGGCTCCCTGTCCCCTGTGTACTGGCTACCTGTCCCCTGTGTTCTGGCTACAATACCTGTGTACTGGCTACCTGTCCCCTGTGTTCTGGCTACAATACATGTGTACTGGCTACCTGTCCCCTGTGTTCTGGCTACAATACCTGTGTACTGGCTACCTGTCCCTGTGTTCTGGCTACAATACCTGTGTACTGGCAACCTGTCCCCTGTGTTCTGGCTACAATACCTGTGTACTGGCTACCTTTCCTTGTGTTCTGGCTACAATACCTGTGTACTGGCTACCTGTCCCTGTGTTTTGGCTACAATACCTGTGTACTGTCTACCTGTGTTCTGGATACAATACCTGTGTACTGTCTACCTGTGTTCTGGATACAATACCTGTGTACTGGCACCCTGTCCCCTGTGTCCTGGCTACAATACCTGTGCACTGGCTGCATACTATGTTTCTGGCTGCAATATACCCCACCTGTGATGCTGAACTGTATACTCCTGACACAATATGTGGAATACAGGGGACAGAGTGGGTGGATTCTATAAGGGGTGTGGCTTATGAGAAGTAGGAGGGGTCAAAAAGGAGGGGCAGGACCTGGCACCTTCCCATTCTAAAACTTCACCAGCCGCCACTGCTTCCACAGGGTAGTTAGTATAGGTGTTAGAAGGGGTGGTAACAGTTTTAAGATTAGTTAGTGTACACACAAAATTCTTTTTTTAAAACAGCCTACTCAAATAAATGAACTGCCAATAAACCAGAATGAACAAAAATTCAGATATGCACAATTTTTCTTATAAAGTGCACCACAATTGCCATGCTTTTTGTTCTATAAAATACATATTACCTTTTTCTTCATTGTTTCTTGCATCTCAGTGCTGCTGACCTTTTCCAACCTCCTTCAACCATTTCTTGTCTATATGTTTCTATTCCAGCGATTGCTCTACTTTATGTTCCCAGCGGAATATGCATTGGTATGGTTGCTTGTAATCTCTGTAGTGCATGTGACAGGGTGACAATGCAGGAGCACAAATGAAAGACAGTTGTCACTCCACAAGTAACCCCTTAGGTACACCAAGTATTATTTTAATGAAAGCTCTTAAACATATACTGTATGTATGGGCAACACTTAAAGTGGAACTCAAGTCTTTTTATTTTGTAGTTTTGGATAGAGTTAAAGTGGATGTAAACCTGAATCATGAAATTTGACCTAGGCACATACAGTTGTGCTCATACGTTTACATACCCTGGCAGAATTTATGATTTCTTGGCCATTTTTCAGAGAATATGAATGATAACACAAAAACATTTCTTTCACTCATGGTTAGTGTTTGGCTGAAGCCATTTATTATCAGTCAATTGTGTTTACTCTTTTTAAATCATAATGACAACAGAAACTACCCAAATGACCCTGATTAAAAGTTTACATAGCCTGGTGATTTTGGCCTGATAACATGCACACAAGTTGACACAAAGGGGTTTGAATGACTATTAAAGGTAACCATCCTCACCTATGATCTGTTTGCTTGTAATTAGTATGTGTGTAAAAGGTCAATGAGTTTCTGGACTCCTGACAGACCCTTGCATCTTTCATCCAGTGCTGCACTGACATTTCTGGATTCTGAGTCATGGGGAAAGCAAAAGAATTGTCAAAGGATCTGAGGGAAAAGGTAGTTTAACTGTATAAACAGGAAAGGGATATAAAAAGATATCCAAGGAATTGAGAATGCCAATCAGCAGTGTTCAAACTCTAATCAAGAAGTGGAAAATGAGGGGTTCTGCTGAAACCAAACCATGGTTAGGTAGACCAACTAACATTTCAGCCACAACTGCCAGGAAAATTGTTTGGGATGCAAAGAAAAACCCAAAAATAACTTCAGGTGAAATACAGGACTCTCTGAAAACATGTGGTGTGGCTGTTTCAAGATGCACTATAAGGCGGAACTTGAAGAAAGATGGGCTGCATGGTCGAGTCGCCAGAAGAAAGCCATTACTATGCAAATGCCACAAAGTATCCTGTTTATAATACAACAAACAGCACAGAGACAAGCCTCAAACCTTCTAGCACAAAGTAATTTGAAGTGATGAGACCAAAATTTAGCTTTTTGGCCACAATCATAAACGCTAAATTTGCAGAGGAGTCAACAAGGCCTGTGAAACACAGAGGTGGATTGCTGATGTTTTGGGTATTTGTGAGCTACAAAGGCACAGGAAATTTGGTCAAAATTGATGGCAAGATGAATGCAGTATGTTATGAAAAAATACTGGAGGCACATTTGCATTCATCAGCCAGGAAGCTGTGTATGGGACGTACTTGGACATTCCAACATAACAATGATCCAAAACACAAGGCCAAGTCGACCAGTCATTGGCTACAGCAGAATAAAGTGAAGGTTCTGGAGTGGCCATCTCAGTCTCCTGACCTCAATATCATTGAGCCACTCTGGGGAGATCTCAAACGTGCAGTTCACGCAAGACAGCCCAAGAATTTCCAGGAACTGGAGGCTTTTTGCCAAGAGGAATGGGCAGCTTTACCATCTGAAAAGATAAATAGCCTCGTCCACAAATACCAAAAAAGATTTCAAGCTGTCATTGATGTTAAAGGGGGCAATACACGGTATTAAGAACTGGGGTATGTAAACTTTTGATCAGGGTCATTTGGGTAGTTTCTGTTGTCATTATGTTCTGGCTTAGCCTGGATTTTAAGAGGAGCCCCCATGCCAAAAAAACGGCGTAGGGTCCCCCCCAGAATCCATACCAGACCCTTATCCGAGCACGCAGCCTAGCAGGCCAGGAAAGGGGTGGGGACGAGCGAGCGCCCCCCCCCGGACCACACTAGGCCGCATGCCCTCAACATGAGAATTATGGGTGCTTTGGGGCAGGGGGGGCTCTGCGCCCCCACCCCAAAGCACCTTGTCCCCATGTTGAGGGCATGCGGCCTGGTATGGTGCTGGAGGGGGGGGGGCGCTCGCTCGTCCCCACCCCCTTTCCTGGCCTGCCAGGCTGCGTGCTCGGATAAGGGTCTGGTATGGATTTTGGGGGGAACCCTACGCCGTTTTTTCGGAGTGGGGGTTCCTCTTAACATCCATGCCAGATCGAAGAGCCTGGTATGCTCTTGGGGGAGGGAACCTCACGCAATTTTTTTGCGGGGGTTCCCTTTAAGACCCATAGCACACAAGTCGCGCCGCAAGTCGGATCACCGTGATCCGACTTCTGGTGCGGCTTCTATTCAAATCAATAGGCTCCCATAGGGAACCATTGATTTTGAATAGAACGCCTGACGAGGCTTAACGCTGTGTATACAACGTTAAGCAACGTTATTGAGCGTTTTGCCAGCTCGGCGTCAAAAATGCCATGACGATGCAGCTTCAGAACGCACTGGTCCCGTGTTCTAGCTACAGCTCACTAACGCCGACGCCCTCTACTGCTCAAAAACGTCAGCATTTTTAGAGGGCCATTGAATAACATGGAGAGCTGCAAAAAACGCCCAAAAACGTGGCATTACAAAACGCCCATGTGTAGGAGGCCTAAAGAACATAGCAAGATGAAGACAGCAGATATACATGTAAACCTTATGTAGGGGATTTGTTTCATCTGAGGCTGTTCACTTCACTGGGTATATTTGAGAGTTTACATCTACTTTAAGGAGGGTTAGAACCACTGTTTTCTTTTGCTTGCATTGGAGGAATTCACCCCTCAATTCAATAATTTAGTGAAACTGAAAGAGAAACCAAGGAATAATCAATCATTGTCATCACAGCTAAGATGGAGAAAAGTTTGTTCCTGTGGTAATTGTGAAAGGTGGGTTTTTCCTTCACTTTTGGGGGAACCTATTCTCACTTTTTTGATTGCAAATGTAAGGAATCTTACTAAGGGAGACACAGACAGCTATACAACTGAGAGAGGTTCTAACTCTTCTCCACTATCCAAAGCCAAAGGAAATGCTTTAGCCGGAGATCTATTGTTTTTTTTTTTTTTAAAGCAACGCTCTTTGATGTATATGGGTTTTAAAATTATGGATACATTTACTACATAATACAAAACTGAAATTAATTTGCTGCCTTCCCATTGCTGCCAGGAAATAATCCCCAGTCTTCACTGGCAAGTAATTCATTATGATGTTGTTCTGGTTTATGAAGCAGGACAGGTTACTACTGTTGTGAACACCGTAGAGCCAAGAAGATGTATTACCAGATGTGATGAATTCATTCAGCTCGTTCTGCTTTTGCCAGCTCTGCGGATTAGTGAATAAAGCACACTGGCCAAACCTGAGATATGAATGCATTTCTTGGAGGGTTGAAAGCCGAGATGACCTTACCTGAGTGACACAGGAATGAGCCTGATATCACGGCTTGGAACTGAGACACTTCCCCAAGACTCCATTGCACAAAGGGGTCTTTGATCAACAGTATAATACAGGATATGAGGCCTACCCTGGCCAGCTCAACTTTCCTCTATAAAGAGCCATGCTGGTCAAATCGAGCGTGTTATTGGTTTGAAAGCATCTTGTTCAATTAATTTCCTAAAGCTTGACAAATCCAAAAATACACAGATATCAGCAAAGTTAGTTTGCTGAATGTGTCAACATGCTTATGTGCTGGAGAACAGCAGAAAATATGAAAAATTGAAGGGTTGTCGGATAAGCAGTGGACTGGAAAACACAGCTTTCGAGGATTTAGAGGAAGTGCGATTGCTTTCACAAGAGAAAATAAGGATTAGGTGAGATATCATTATACGATTGTGTTCTGCACATGCGGAAATGCCATGCACAAAGGAGTCAATGGGAGCTTGTTAGCACAGGAGAAACAGGCGGGTTGGCGAGAAGGAATGTCCTGTCACATATAATGCCATCTCTAGATCTGTGCATTTATGTACTTGTCTTTCTCCAAACTTGTGCTCCCAAATACAACTAAATATTGAAGAACTCCAGTTGTAAAGAAAAAAAATGTATATATATATATATATATATATATATATATATATATATATATATACTGTGTGTGTGTATTTATATATATATATATATATATATATATATATGACCAAGCCTGTTTTTTGGGTTCGGTGTTTACGAGTTGAAAACTGTTTTTCTTGCTATAAAATTACTTAGAACCCCCAAACATTATATATTTTTCCAAGCGTGCTTTTTTTTTTTAAATAAATTCAGTTTTTTTAGTCAAAAAATAAGAAAACAGTAAAGTTAGGCCAATTTGTTTCCATATTGTGAAAGATAATGTTACGCCGAGTAAAATGAAACCCAACATGTCATGCTTCAAAATTGTGTCCGCTCGCGGAACGGCGACAAACTTTGCAACTTAAAAATCTCCATTGGGGACATTTAAAACATTCTACAGGTTAGCATTTTTGAGTTACAGAGGAGGTCTAGTGCTAAAATTATTTCTCTTGCTCTAACAATCGCGGCGATACCTCACATGTGTGGTTTGAACACCGTTTTCATATGTGGGCAGGACTTACGTATGCGTTTGCTTCTGCGCGCGAGCTCGCGGGGACGGAGCGCTTTCATTTTTTTAATTATTTATTTTACTTTTTATTTTTACACTGTTCTTTTTCGAAAAAAAAATTGATCACTTTTAGTTCTATTACAAGAAATGTAAACATTCCTTGTAATAGAAAAAAGCATGCCAGGACCTATTAACCACTTGACAACTGGGCACTTAAACCCCCTTCCTAACCAGACCAATTTTCAGCTTTCAGTGCTCTCACATTTTGAATGACAATTACTCAGTCATACTACACTGAGAACATTATCTTGATTTTCACTAGTTAAAAAAAAAGCTTTTTCTTGTCACATTTTTATTTTTCATTTTATTTATTAATTTTTTTACTTTCGCGAGGCAGGGGCGCTCGAGCGCGCGTCTTCGTTTGCGTATGCATTCAGGACGGGTGTATACTTTTGCCACAAGTTTGGTGTGTACACTCCATAGCGGCGCTAACAATCTCGTTCTCTTTATTAAAATCGTGATCTGGAGGAGACATTGAGTTTTTACGATTGGACATCTTACAAAATTTACAGGGGTTACCTCTAAAAATTCAACGTTTCAAACAGCGGCAAGGCGCTCGCCTGTGTTAAAACTTCG
>BLSH010411801.1:4301524-4311784 GCA_018402905.1 Glandirana rugosa
GACCCTGATGTATGGGGAGGCTCTCTGGGGAACCTGATGTATGGGGAGGCTCTCTGGGGACCCTTATGTATGGGGAGGCTCTCTGGGGACCCTTATGTATGGGGAGGCTCTCTGGGGACCCTGATGTAAGGGGGGGCTCTCTGGGGACCCTGATGTATGGGGAGGCTCTCTGGGGACCCTGATGTATGAGGAGGCTCTCTGGGGACCCTGATGTATAGGGAGGATCTCTGGGGACCCTGATGTATGGTGAGACTCTCTGGGGACCCTGATGTATAGGGGGCTCTCTGTGGACCCTGATGTAAGGAAGGGGCTCTCTGTAGACCTTGATGTAAGGAAGGGGCTCTCTGTAGACCCTGATGTGAGGAAGGGGCTCTCTGGGGACCCTGATGTAAGGGGGGGCTCTCTGGGGACCCTGATGTAAAGAAGGGACTCTCTGGGGACTCTGATATAAGGAAGTGGCTCTCTGGGGACCCTGATGTAAGGAAGGGGCTCCCTAGGGACCCGGATGTAAGGGGGACCTGCACTCATATACGTAACAATATTCTTTTAATATATATATATATATATATATATATATATACAGTATCTCACAAAAGTGAGTACACCCCTCACATTTTTGTAATTATTTTTATTATATCTTTTCATTTTTTTTATTTTTTTTTCTGGCCATTGAAATGAATGAATGCCCACGTGCTAAACGCACCTAGCATTTAAGCATGAATGCACAAGTTCTATTTATTTTTCAGCCTCTAAATGCTCCTCTTCTAACACACCTATAAATGCTTATTTGTACACGGCCACATAGGTTAGAATAGAGGGGTGTTTACAGAAAAGTCACCCCTAAAAATTGCATTTTTTATGTCCAGTGTGCAGGCCTTAGGGTGTCTCCACTCTATGGAGGAACAACAAAGCCACCTTCAGAGAGTAGCATTGTCAGACTGGGGAGAGGATAGTGTAAGATTGCACTAGCAGATTTAGATGGACTTGACTAACACATTGAAGTCGAACTCCAGCTAACTTTTTTTAAGCAGTTACAGCAACAGTTTCTTTTTTTTACTTTTAGGATAAGGTTTTCACAAAAATGAAAAATAGCTGACAATTGTAAGAACCCCTGTCAGTGTTAAATTATTTGTCTGAATCCTCTAACTACCACTTTTGCTGGACAGCTTTATCTAAGGACCAGGCCTTTTTCTGACACTTGTTGCTTACAAGTTATATTCAGTATTTTTTGCTACACAATTACTTAGAACCCCCAAACATTACATATATTTTTTTAGCGGAGACCCTAGAGAATAAAATGGTGATTGTTGCAATATTTTATGTCACACTGTATTTGCGCAGCGGTCTTTCAAACACAATTTTGTTTGGAAAAAATACACTTTCATGAATTAAGAAAAAAAATAAAACAGTAACGTTAGCCCAATTTGTGTATAATGTGAAAGATGAGGTTACACCAAGTAAATAGGTACCTAACATGTCATGCTTTTAAATTGTGGAATGGCGACAAACTACAGTACTTAAAAATCTCCATAGGTGATGTTTTAAAAATGTTTAGTGGTTACCAGTTTAGAGTTACAGAGGAGGTGCTAGAATTATTGCTCTTGCTCTAGTGGTCGCGCTGGTACCTCGCATGTATGGTTTGAACACTGTTTACATTTGCGAGCACAACTTACACACAACGTGCGAGCATGGAGGCATGGTACGCTTTAATTTTTTTCCTTTTTTTTTTTAGTATTTTTACACTGTCCTTTCATATTTTTTTTTTTTTTTGATCACTTTTATTGCTGTCACAAGGAATGTAAAGATCACGTGTCAGGTATTTTTTTGGAGGGATCTGGGGTCTATAAGACCCCAAATCCCTCCTTTGCACTTAAAAGCATTCAAAAGACCAAGTTTGGCTGTTTTGAATACTGACCTTTTTTTAAAATCTGGTGCCTTTAAGGCTCCAGTAATCCGGAAGTGATGTTGTGACGTTGCTTCCGGGTTACTAGATCCGAGAACCGATTAGCCGTCTCCGGCTTTGTTTGGGTCTTCAGCCAACTGGTGGACGTGCCGCCTGGTCGCTTGGGCCTCCCGGTGGGACGGGAGAGCCTGGGTGGAGCGGCGGAAAGTGGCGACGTCCCCTCCCACTGCTGTGATAACAATCAAGCGTCTGCTTAGCCACATCAGTTGTTATCACAAGAAAGCCGACTGTCGGCTCTAAACAATGGTACCGGGGTGATGCCTACAGCTGCATGCATCACCCCTATACAACCATACAATGACGCACAGGTATGTGATTTTGCAGCAAGTGGTTAAAGGAAGTTAAAAATAAGACTTACTGGCCGAATCATCAGATGAATATAAAGAGATAAAAACCTAAAAAAATAAAATGAATGCAGCTATCATGCTTAATAATTGGATGCAATATATCAAATTTTGGCTTTTGGGATTAGTATTGCTTTAAACTGGCCATACAAGGAGTGAATTTGGGCCAGTTCCTGATAAACCAGCTGAATTTCTAGCCCCTGCTGGCAGAAATCCTACAATCTGAAACTGAAGGAGCCAGATGCAAAATTACCGGGCGAAGAGCAGCAGTATCCAATCAGATGCAGCCACTGCTCAGATATTCAGAGAGCCACAGAATACAATAGCCAGCAGGGGAGATTACTCCATCCATGCTGTTTATCAATAAATCTTGATAATCAATAAATCTTTCTTATTCAGCCCACAGGGCTGAATGAGAGAGATTTTGCAGTTAAAGTGGTTGTAATCCCTTACATATACCCAGTGAAATGACTGGCCTCAGGTGATACACAGCGGTGCAGCAAATCCTCGTACAGGCGGTCCCCGGGTTACAAACAAGATAGGGTGTGTAGGTTTGTTCTTAAGTTTAATTTGTTTGTAGGTCGGAACAGGGACATTTTTTAAGTGTAGCTTCAGACAAAAAAACTATTTTTAAACTTTTTGGATAGTATAGGGAAGGGGTAACACCCCTCTAATGTTTGTTTTGCTGTCTATGTTTCTGTTCAGAAGATTTCACCTCACTTCCTGTCCCAATGATAATTGGATTTTGAAAATTTTGTGTTGTTGTGGAAGCAAGGATTGATGATAAAGCTTCAGTGGATAACACCTTTTTCCCATAATAACTCTTACAGGAGTTACTAGGAAAAAATTAAAGTCTGACAGAGTAACACCAGCACCACAGGAGTTAATTTCCCTTCCTAGGGGGAGATTTCCTCTCCCTTCCTGTTGTCTCCCTCCGTTTGTAAGTAGGAGTCGTTCATAAGTCAGATGTTTGTAACTTGGGTGCCGCCTGTGTATATGTTGTACCTGTTTATCTGCAGAATTCTCTTCTCTACACCTGTTAAAAGTCCAGAATTATTAAGGTTGTCTAAGAGTTCAGAAAAAAGGGGGGGAGCTGAAGTTAGGGGTGTACTCACTTTTGTTGCCTGTGGTTTAGACATTAATGGCTGTGTGTTGAGTTATTTTGAGGGGACAGTAAATTTACACTGTTATGCAAGCTGTACACTCACTACTTTACATTGTAGCAAAGTGTCATTTCTTCTGTGTTGTCACATGAAAAGATATAATAAAATATTTACAAAAATGTGAGGGGTGTACTCACTTATGTGAGATACTGTGTGTATATATATATATATATATATATATTTTTTTTTTTTTGACTGGTTTCATTCTAAAATGTAAACCCTGACAAGCTACAATAGACAAAGCCTGCACTTTTTTCTGTTTCAGATGTACCCTAGCTTTTGATAAATTCAAAGATTCTTACGATGAATGACTGTAGCATTTTATACTGCTGATAAAAGTTAAAGCTCCGGCTAGGCTCCCCTCGATAAGGAGTCATTTAGCCCATCCTAGTTGGAGACAATTTAGAATTATGGTTTTCACTTGACAATTGTCAGGAAATTAATCCCAGTGAATTAATGCATCCAATGAATCAAGACGGTGCCAAGTATAATCAGGAGATTTGCACTGTGGATATTAAGATAGTATTTTAAATCAGGACTGCTGTGTCTGAGTATAACTATGCAGAAGCTGCATGCAAAATGCAAATTAGGCTTAGTTTAGTATTGAAATGGGTGCTATACAAGCATTTTCTGTAACAGAAATGAAATGAATCCCAACATATATTTACATTTGATTTGGTTTAGAGATTCAAGTTTAAAATAATCAAGTTATATTCAGCACTATTAAGTGATGCTATTCCTTTGCAGATATGGAATGAACCAAAATCCAATCTGGGAGAAGCAATGTGTGTCTCTAGCCTGAAAAAGCACATTGCTTGTTTACTGGTAGGCAGTATAGGTGAAGGTTTAGCTTTAGATCGAATGCAAATTTGTCACACGGATTGTGAAGCAAGATCACAGACTTGAGGCTGCATGCACACTTGAGCTGAGCGTATTTAGCTGTTTTGCAGTATTTTTTTTGTACAGGCATTTTTTTCTCATTTTGCCAGCATCTGGGGTTTTAGCATTTCTGAACATTATTGTTAGCCAGTAGAAACCTTGTCACTAAGGAAACATGTGTGATGTGTGTTTTTGTGTGTGTTTCAGGCCCTCCCATTGAAATCTGTTGGGGACAAAAATGTTTAAAGTAGAAGTTAAAACCTAACTGAGCTTGAACCTACTCCCAACCCCATTCTAAGCTAAAGGCGTTCTTGTCTTATCAAGTGATTGGGTCCCATCGCCAGCTTCAGTGTAGAAGAGGGACAGCGGACAAAGGGTACCCCATAGAAATTCTATGAGTGACGTCACTACTTAGGGTCTGCAGCTTTCTCCTCTCCCCTGAAGCCCTGGGGAGATCATGTGACCAGATCAGAGTGCCCTTAGATTAGGTGAGTAATAGTATACACATCTTTCCTTTACAGGGTAGTTAGCATAGGGCTTAGAAAGGAGGTGGGAAAAGGAATCAGCTTAGATTAGGGTTAGGGTTAGGGTTTTCCTGTTAAGAAAAAGACTAGGACTCAGGGATTGGAACAGGGACCTCCCCAAGGGTCAAAGGTCAGGAGGCGGGTCCCCAGAGGTCAAAGGTCAAGAGGCGTGGCCGACCCGACAAAGTGTACCGCCTACCCTGAACAAGTCGGGGAATGAACAAGTCGGGGAAAGCGCTACGCGGCCGCTTTTGACCAGACTTCTACTTTCAAGCTTGCAGCTCATAAAATGGACCAGCGCTTTTTCAAGTTTCAAGCGACGCTATGGTGTGTACAGGCACATCTGAAAACCATGGGATTTTGAATGCTGAGCATTTCATAGCTTTGAACTACAAAACGCCCAGGTTTAAATGGGGCCTGAAGAGTGGACTGGAATAAGAGGTATATATTACTTACCTTAGGGTGCCAGTCTGCAAAGAGCGACCTTTGGCTCCAAGTCAGAGCCCTAGCATATAGCTTAATGCAATGCACACACATTATTGATATATATACAGGCATGCACATTGCTGGGGATTCATATCGGAGGTCTGACTTGAGTTGCTGTTTGCATACTGAATAAAATAAGATTCATGGATTCCCAGAGCATTCACGAGGAGATCAAGAGAAAAACATTTAGAGTAAAAAGATTTCTCACGAATCATAGTCACATACCACCATGGTTCACACTTTGCTGCACTCTCTGCCATCCCACTTACATAGCCGACTTTCACCCCACTGCTATTCCCCACAGGCAGCAGTAGTGATCTTATGATCACTACTCCTTGAACTACTTCCTTGCTGGCTGGACAGAGGTGATGTTGGGGATTCATTATCTAATGTGCAGAACAGATGTGGTGGCCTAGAAGGTGTGATGACATCTGTATCACTGAACAAGGTCATCTGCCAAAATGACAAATCATATGATAGGTAAAACAGTCAAAGTATATGCGTTAAACTATGCATTTAGCAGTCTTTAGAGATTTAGTCACTAGATTATTTTTTTTAATAACCTCTCCCTGTATAAACAATAATTAAAGCTGAAGTTTAAGTATGGACTATTTTGTGTAGTTACATTAATCCAGCTTGAACCATATAAGTCTGTATTTGCCATAACTCTGGGATCCCATAGAAGCTGAAAATCTGCTACAGTGAGCTTCTAGGTTCTGTGCCAAGTGACTACCCTTCTGCTTAGTAAACCCAGGAGTTTGCTTGCTCGGCACGAACACCATTCAGAGAACGCTTTGCATTTTCTCAATGAGTACAAAGTATTCTCTGATTGGACAAGGTAGAGAGGCCCAGAAAGTGATGTCACAATCTTGAATCAAGCAATCCGAGAATTCTTTGTATTCATTGAGAAAATGCATAGTGATAAAAAGTGCATAGTTATATCTGAATAGCACCTGAGCGACTTCCTGTGTTCAGTAAGCAGTAGGGCAGCCTGTTGGCAGGAAACTCCGAAGCTAGCGGAGATCATTGTAGTAGCAGTGCCTATTACAAATGATTTCCAGTTTTCACAGGGTTTAGTCAATCATGGCCAATACATACTTACACTGGTTCAAGCTGGACCAATGTAACTATACAAAAAAAGTCCATTCCTAAACTTCCACTTGAATCCAGAACCTGTCCTGTGGATAGCACTAATATTCACTCTTCTACAGAGAAACTTTGGTTGAAAAAGCTTCTATATCTGACACACTTCAGGGTGCATCAGATACCTGGTCATCCTCTGTGCACTGCAGTTCTCGCCAGCTGCTATGTCGCTATTGCACACAGTAATGTCTTGGGGTCAAGCTGTGGGCAGGGTCTACTGCATTCATGCACATGGTGTAACACCTTGCCCAAATGTGTGCTCACCAATGCCCAGGATCGGGAAGAGTCAAGCAGTAAGGCAATTCCTGATTCACGGATAAGCCACTTGTAAGCAGCAAAAAGACAGAGTTCATCCTGTATGGTGCCTCATCCTAAGTAACTACACACATAGCTGTTGTATGTTTTGCTTTAGGAGGGACGTGCAGAACCTTCGCCCTCTCCACCAGTCCAACATACCTCCGTAATCCTAGTCTGCTCCGGGTGACCAGAGGAGACGGACAGCTAGGGAGGGAGTAAGAGCACCAACCCTCTACCCAGGTACCATGCCAAACAACTGGTTGTTGTAGCTGTTCTTCCTTTTACCCATGGCAACTATCTCCTCTTCTTTGCCTTGCAAGTTAATCTTTTGTAGTGATGTCACACATATGCCATAGTGCTTTTATAGACCCAGGTTCTTTAGGAATACACCAAGACCCAGCATGCAACCCTTGAATAACTTCAAACCAGGCTCGTGGCAGTTGCAGCAACTTTACTGTAAATTCTGCATGTAGAATGCGATAGGATAAAGCTTCTTTTCCCTAACTAACTCTGAATGTGGCTGCCCCAGCATACCTGCACAGGTAAAGTCCTTGTGGGTGAAGTCCATAATTGGAGAATCCAAAAGTGTCCATTGTTACGGGGTCTCAAAGAGTCAGTGTTTCTGGAGCTGGATCATGGGTCCCAGCAACCTTCTTTAATTGTTCCCATCCACGCTGAACCTCTCCCCTATAATATTGCAAGGGAAGGGAGGCCAGACCTCAAAAAGCCCACAAACTTGCCCAGGGAAGGTGGCAAAACATTATCCCCTTCCCCCCCTGGCTTTGGTAGCCGAACTGGCTAGCTAAATACAGTAGGCACCCTGCCTACAAACATATGGAACCCTAGCGTGCACTAGTGAACCAGGCATCCAACGCACCCGGAAGTGTGCTAGATGTAGAGGATCTTTCAGCCAGCTTTCTTCTGTAAGAGAATGAAGGTTGGCTGCATGGATGGTGGTACAGGTAAGTAACAATTTAATTCACAAGGAGCACTCATTTAAACAAATCCATTGAGTCATTATAATGAAAACAAAATCAATATTTTTATTCTGCTTCTATTTTGATCCATGTCTTCACCTTTATATGTTTTTTTCATCTTTAAAAAGCAGTCCCTCAGACAATAAGGGAACTAAAGCTGGTCATACACTGTTAGATTTCTGTGTGATTGTTTCCATGAAGATCCTTTGTCAGAACATTCGACAATACAATCAGTGACTGCACAACTTTTGCAAGAAATCCTGAAAAATTTGTTTGGTTGCCATGACAAGGTTGCAAATTTTAACATTCAGTTTTTGGGATGGATGGAAGTGAATGTGATTCTAAACAGGAATCACGTTCACAGTTAGAATTTCAATCAATCAGATAAGAAACGAGGAAACATTTCTATCTTTCTCTTTCTTTTTTCTCGTCACTGCTGTTGGAAACCCGAAAAATTCAGTTGAAAATAAAGAATTATAGCTACATATATTTTCCCTGTAACAAAGCCAAAAGTGTGAATTAAATGAGACTTGCTAGTCTGATACTTGATCATTGTTCTATATCTTTTCTCAGTTTTCAAGTGGATGTGAACATTGTCAGTTTTTAGAGGCAGGCCTTCAAGGTCATAGCAATAAATATTCTTTGTGATATATAAGGATACTGTACACCATTTTTATTCACTGTAACAAACAAAGAGTGTGTTCTCATTTGTCTTGACTCATGAAGGAATAACTAAAATAAAAGCCAAATGACAAATGCACTGTTACCCAGGAAAATGTATGTCTATTGACAAGTGACTGATAACACAACCCTCGGGAGCAACATGTCAGAGCAGGCTTTTGTGAAGACCCCTATCCTGCCCATGTTTGCATGCTGGACTCCCTGGACATAGATTGATTGGCTGTGATTTTTGCGGTGAACTTTTGGCACTTTTAGATTGTATTTGATCTGACTACAACAGGATTATTACTTATATTACAGACAGCTATTACTATGATGGTCTATGCAGGCTTTTCTTTTACTTTAGATCAGCCTTTCTCTACCTTTTCAACACAGAGGGACCCTTGAAATAACTTTCAGGTCCCAAGGAACCCCTGCTAAAAGTTACTACATTGCAAAAAAATATTGTGCTGGGTCTACTCCAAAAAAAAAACTGAGGCAACTATTTGCATCAGCTTTGTAAGTACTGTCAACTAAACATATTTTTGTCTGACTCATTAGACCTTTCATGTTTTCAACTTTGTTGTTTGAAGTAAAGCCAACTCAATTTTTTCAGTTTATAGATCATAGTGTTTTATGTTATGAATACGTACTTACCTTAAAGTGGTAGTAAACCCTCCTATCATTTTCAGTCAAGGAAGCCGCCATCTTGGCCTCTTTTTAATCTCCAACTGCCGTGATGCTGCACATGTGATCAGCTATGACACCAGCCATTGGATGGTTTGACAGTTTGGTTTAGAGCACAACCAATGGGAGTGTTACATTTCCGGCACATGCCGGAAATGTAACTGATTTTTAAACTGTTAAATGGATGGGTTTACTACCGCTTTAACTTGTCTGGAACTATAGTTTTAACCACTTCAGTCCCAGAAGGATTTCCCACTTTAGGACCAGAGCACTTTTTGCGATTTGGTGCTGCATCGCTTTAACTGACAATTGCGCGGGCATGCGACGATGTACCCAAACAAAATTTGCGTCCTTTTTTTCCAACAAATAGAGCTTTCTTTTGGGGGTATTTGATCACCTCTGCGTCATTTTTGATCGCCGCTATAAACAAAAGAAGAGCGACAATTTTGCAAAAAAACTCAAATTTCTTACTTTTTGCTAAAATACAAATCAAAAAAAATATAAAAAAAACATTTTTTTTCCATCGGTTTTGGCCAATTTATATTCTTCCTCATATTTTTGGTAAAAAAAATCGCAGTCAGCGTTTATTGATTGGTTTGCGCAAAAGTTCCCACGTTTACGGATGATGAGAATTCATTTCTGGGGTTTTTATTTTTTTTTTATATTTTACTAGTAATGGAGGCTATCTGCGATTTTTAACGGTACTGTGATATTGCAGCGGACATGTCGGACCATTTTGACACTTTTTTGGGACCATTGGCATTTATACAGGGATCAGTGCTATAAAAATGCACTGATTACTGTGTAAATGCCGCAATTTTTAGCGTCTATCGGAGGTAATGATCATTTTATATTTTTTTTTTATTTTTGGGGTCTTTACTTAAGAGTAGTAGGCATTTGCACCCTTGAAAACGCGTTTGGTTAGTTATTTGCGACTGACGCTAAAAAAAATGGTTTTTATACTCCTTCTTATATTTAACCGGTTTTGGCTACCTTTTTTTTACAAAAAAAATATAAAAAAAACTAAACATAAAATCGTTTTTCATTCTTTAAACTCAAAAAAACGTTTTAACAGCGAGAAGAAAACAAATATCGCCGCTAGTTTTTACTGCGTCTCCACTAGTTTATGGGGGTTTT
>BLSH010411801.1:4311794-4323108 GCA_018402905.1 Glandirana rugosa
GAGTAATGGCGGCGATCTGCGATTTTTAGCGGTACTGCGATATTGTCGGACCATTTTGACACTTTTTTGGGACCATTGGCATTTATACAGGGATCAGTGCTATAAAAATGCACTGATTACTGTGTAAATGCCATTGGCAGTGAAGGGGTTAACCCAGAGGGGGCGCTCTAAGGGTTAACTGTGTTCCCTGGGCGTGTTCTAACTGTATGTTGGCTGGCCTGGCTGGGGGAAGGGAGTGATCTCGGCTTGCATATACAGGAAGCCTGTGATCACAGCCCTTCCCCCACTATGAGAACGGAGATCCGTGTTTACTTACACGGACCTCCATTCTCTCACTGCGGGGGAGCCATCGCGGGTAGCCGGTGGTGATTGAGTCCGCCCTACCGGCTCCCTGGCCCCCCCCCCGGACACAGTGAGCACGCTTCCGGCAGTGCGCGCGCTCACAGCACTAGTTATTGCAGCCACCGTCATATGATGGCGGTTTGTGATAACAAGCCACTCTGTCGCCGTCAGACTGCGGTCGGTGGTCGGCAAGTTGTTAAGTACAGCCAACTAAATTTTCCCAGTTTCTAGACCATAGGTTTAAGTAAAGCCTACTCAATATTTTTAAGTTAAGTGATATTAACTTATTTTTACTTGTAACTTATTCAATTGTTTTAAGTTGGTAAAACGTATTTTCCAAATGTATTTGATATATGTTTGAAGGTTTTTATGTAATAATAATAATAATACAATAATGTTTTTTTTTTTTTTTAAGGAATAGTCTCATGAAACAGGCTTTCAAAACAAATTAACATTTGTTATTTATAAAGTGTTACAAATGTAATATTATTAAGGGCTCTTTCACACATACGGTCCGTTTGGGTCCGCCTGTCAGTTTTTCAGGCGGACCCAAACGGACGTTCTATTGTGCTCTATGGAGCGGCGGATGTCAGCGGTGACATGTCCGCTGACACCCGATCCGCTCCGATCCGCCAGAAACAGATGAATGGAAGCCCTATTTTCCATCCGCCTGGCGGATCGGATCGGATGAGCACGGACAGACGGTCCGTGCTCATCCGATTCTCCATAGAGGAGAATGGAGCTCTGACAGATCAGTCTCTGCACTAAGTGCAGAGACTGTCCTGTCATCCGTCGGCTCAGCGGGGATCAACGGATGGATCCCCGCTGAGCAGTGGAGCCCGTCAAAACGGGCTCCGCATGCGTGAAAGGACCCTAAAGCAGCATCAAATGTAAACATCTTTTTTAGAAAAAAACAAAATGCCTCTTTCTCTGCTAACAAATCAAACTGAAACACACACACATATAACATACAGTATATATGTAAAGAACATAGAGCACAGAATGTATTACGTTTTTTTTAAGCCTTTTAGGAAAGTAATTTGCACTTTAAAGTGGGAACCTTTGAAGATCGATTCCCTACATCTAGCTCTAAAAAGATCTTCTGAAAAACTTCAAAGATATATTTTAGGTTTTTAGGGTAGCTCAGGTTAAAAGCATAAATGAGTCCCATAAGAAAAACACATGCTTGGGGTACATCAGAGATTCCAGTGAGAACCTCTACTCCCTCAATAACTATCCCCAAGTTGGTACTGTTTTCATCAATATCTTTGTGGATAACAAAAATATTCAGGATCAAGGTAGATAGGTCTTCTTGGATAGCAGATAAGCAGGCAAGGATCAAACAGAATTGTGGTTAGTAAACAAGCCAAAAGGTCGGTTAACAAGCAGTTGCAGGTTGGAATCAGGCAGAAGCATAGTCAAGGAACAAGCCATGGGTCAATTACAAGTAGTAGCAAAATATGGATGGCAGCAGAGAAGACAAGAGCGAGGTACTGGCTGAGAAGGCACAAAATTCTGGCACAGAGGGAGTGCAGAGACATGGCTTTTATCAGGAAGTTTGTGGGAGCAGCAGAGGTTAAGGTTCATCAGAAGCCAAGGCACAGGCCAGGGTTATCCAATGGATCAGGCAAGGTACTGTCCAGCATCTCAGGGAGCTCAGTGAGAAGAGTCATTGCCAGACACAGCTGAGGTCCCAGGTTCAAGTCGAGGCCCTGACAATGGCATTGCATGGCTTTGTAGTGACTTGGAAAAATTCTTATCACTGGTGGCGCTTGTTTGTTCTGATGGGCCTCAAACGTATGGAAACTGTTTTGTGCTGGTTTTCAAAGTTCCAAAAGACATCAAACTCTTTAAAATTACAGCATCAAAACTCGTGCGGTTCCACGTTTGGCAAACATACATTGATAAAAATGATTCTGTTGGCTTGTAATTTTAACATAAAAATGTTATCATTTTCAACAAATAAATAAATGTTAATTAATTTACCGTATATACTTGAGTATAAGCTGACCCGAATATAAGCCGAGGCACCTAACTTTACCACAAAAAACTGGGAAAACTTATTGACTCAAGTATAAGCCTAAGGTGGGAAATTTAGCAGCTACTGGTGAATTTCACAGGTATTGTAGTCATTACAAAGGTATTGTAGCCATTACACAGGTATTGTAGCCAAAACACAGGTATTGTAGCCAGAACACAGGTACTGTAGGGATTACACAGGTATTGTAGCCAGAACACAGGTATTGTAGCCATAACACAGGTATTGTAGCCAGAACTCAGGTATTGTAGCCAGAACACAGATATTGTAGCCAGAACACAGGTATTGTAGCCATTACACAGGGACTCAGCCATTACGCAGGTATTGTAGCCAGAACACAGGTATTGTAGCCAGAACACAGGTATTGTAGCTATTACACAGGTATTGTAGCCAGAACACAGGTATTGTAGCCATTACACAGGGTCTCAGCCGTTACATAGGTATTGTAGCCAGAACACAGGTATTGTAGCCATTACACAGGGACTCAGCCATTACACAGGTATTGTACCCAGAACACAGATATTGTAGCCAGAACACAGGTATTATAGCGATTACACAGGGACTCAGCCATTACACAGAGAATCAGCCATTACACAGAGACTCAGCCATTACACAGGGACTCAGCCATTACACAGAGAATCAGCCATTACACAGGGACTCAGCCATTACACAGAGAATCAGCCATTACACAGGGACTCAGCCATTACACAGAGAATCAGCCATTACACAGGGACTCAGCCATTACCCAGAGGATCAGCCATTGCACAGGGACTCAGCCATTACACAGAGGATCAGCCATTACACAGGGACTCAGCCATTACACAGAGAATCAGCCATTACACAGGGACAGGGAGCAAAGTACCTTCTCTCCTCTCCTTGTTCGAGTCAGCCGCTCCGGACCCGCCCCCAGCACAGTGACAAGCCAATCACTGGCAGTCACTGTGCACTGTGCAGCCAATCAGTCTATGTATGTGCTCTGTTCAGCGCACATACATAGACTTTTCAGACCACCCACAGAGGCTGCAGGCGCCCGCAGATGAGATGATGTGGGACACTCACTGGAGTATAAGCCGAGGGGGACCTCTTTCAGCACAAAAAATTAGCTGAAAAACTCAGCTTACACTCGAGTATATACGGCACTTTGATATTTTAAGTACCTTCCTTAATTTTCATTCATTCTTAAAATACACTTTTTACATTTACATAAAATAATGTATAATATTGAGTAATGGAGACAAAACGTTTAAGGTATGTGCATTTCCATATTCTAATTGAGTTACATTTACTTAAAAAGAATATCTTATCATATATGCTTCCCACAATTTCAGTTAAATGAAAAGATCATTTTTTTAAGTAAATGTAACTCAATTGGAATATGAAAATGCACATACCTTAAACGTTTTGTCTCCATTACTCAATATTATACATTATTTTTGTAAATGTAAAAGGTGTATTTTAAGAATTAATGAAAATTAAGGAAGGTACTTAAAATATCAAAGTAAATTAATTAAGATATATTTATTTGTTGAAAATGATAACATTCTTATGTTAAAATTGCAAACCAACAGAATCATTTAATCAGTGTATATCTACAATTTATGATACATTAGTGTGATGGTCAGTGGGAAGAATGCTCCTCACACTTGTGGTCATTGGGCAGAATTACCACCTTAAAGATAGCTAAAAAGACTAAGTCTAAGAAAGCTTCCTGCTTGCTTTTGGATACTTTGCACCTCCAAAGACTGGACTTTATATCTGGTTTCAATTATTACACCATCTACCTCATCATCATTCCATGCATTACTTTTTCAGTAATGTTTAACATCACTGTTTAAAAGGCAAGGACATGTGGCAGCCAATCAGATGTCATCTCTGCGAGTAAAGCTGGCCATACATTATACATATACAATCTCCTTTAAATTTACCTGCAACTATGTAGTGCAAGGGCCTGCCTGATTGGATACAAATTGAAAGAGTTGCTTAGGTCTGACATTTCATTTTATGTTTTTTGTTAAATCTATAGGAAAACTGTAAAATAAGATTGTATAATGTATGGCCAGCTTAGCTTCAGGCCCAAGTTATTTGATGATAAATCGGTGCAGTTGCGATAAAATCTTATATCCGTGTAGGCCTTTGCTGCATGTCACTTTCACTGTCTGGCTCTATATTTCTCTCTAGGCAGGTTCTCTTTACTGGTGGTAGCGTGCCTGGGTGAAAGAGAAGCCCTGAGCAGGTAGACTCTTGGGTGGGGGACTTTGCTGCCTTTGTTCACTAGTGATGGGGCAGCAACGAAGTGACATATCACTGGTCCTTTTAGGGAGTGAGAGATTCCATAGAGCAGGGATATGCAATTAGCGGACCTCCAGCTGTTGCAAAACTACAAGTCCCATCATGCCTCTGCCTCTGGATGTCATGCTTGTGGCTGTCAGAATCTTGCAATGCCTCATGGGATTTGTAGTTCTGCAACATCTGGAGGTCCACTAATTACATATCCCTGCCATAGAGCCTAGCAGACCCTTTCTCAGGCTGATGTCAGGTGGCTACTATGCAGCTAGTGATCCTGCCACTGACAATTTATGGAAATCTAAGAGGCTGTCTGTTTGTCCCAATGGAATGACTTCCAAGATGTTGCTCTCATCACTAGAAATCGAGATTCAGAAGTGTTTGGGGAAATAATAGAGCGTCAGCTCACTGCATCAAGCTCCCCGGTGCCCATCCTGCTGCCCTGGGGCTACATATGGCTTTTTGTGGTCTTCAGGACCCCTGCAGACACTAATCTCTGTTTCCCTATTGTGCTGCTATAGTAGTGATTTCTATCAGTCTCGTGTAATATGTCTCCTGTCCATGACTATATCCTGAAGCATATCCCCAGTCTCCAACAACTTCTATAGCATGTTCACAGTCTCTGACAGTCTCCTGTAGTATGTCCGCAGTCGTCCCTGACCATCTCTTGTATAATGTTTGCAGTCTCTGACCATCTCTTGTATCATGTCTGCAATCTCTGACCAACTCTTGTATCATGTCTGCAATCTCTGACTATTTCTTGTATCACATCTGCTGTCTCTAACAATTTCTTGTATCATGTCCGCACTCTCTGACTATCTCTGGTATCATGTCCGCAGTCTCTGACCATCTCTTGTATGACGTCTGCAGTCTCTGACCATCTCTTGTATCATGTCTGTTGTCTCTAACTATCTCTTCTGTCATGTCTGCAGTCTCTGAACATCTCTTTTTGATAATGTCTGCAGTCTCTGACCATCTCTTGTATAATGTTTGTAGTCTCTGATCGTTTCTTGTATCATGTCTGCAGTCTCTGACTATCTCTTGTGTCATGTCTGCAGTCTCTGACAATCTCTACTATCATGCTGTCAGTCTCTGACCAACTCTTGTATCATGTCTGCAGTCTCTGACCATCTGTACTATCATGTTGTCAGTCTCTGACCATCTCTTGTATTTTGCCTGCAGTCTCTGACCATCTCTTGTATTTTGCCTGCAGTCTCTGACCATCTCTTGTATTTTGCTTGCAGACCATCACTAGTATTATACCATTAGTCTTTGTCTATATCCTGTTGTATGTCTGCTGTCTCTAATAATAAATATTCAGTGAATTTTACATGCGCTCATTTGGTAATGTGGAGGGATGCACTTGAGGCCTCATATCAAGCTGGTTGACCACCACTGATCCAGCTACAGAGGGAGCGACCCCACAGGGACAGGCAGGAGATCCTACCACTGGAGACAGTCAACAGTAAATGGCTTCAAACATGCTTGGGATAAACATAAATCCATAGTCAGACAACAAGGTTAATGTAAAAAAATAAAAAAATAAAAAAATAAAAAGGGGCAGACTCGATGGACTACTCAGTCTTTTTCTGCCGTCACTTTTCTATGTTTCTATAGTGATTTTTCTTCAGGGGTGGAATTGCCTGTCTGACATAAGCCCAGTGGTGGCTGGGGGTTTTTTTGGGGGCAGCCAGTGGCATGGCACTACCATCCTCCCACCCCCATCTGCTGGTCAGTCCGGCACTTACCCCATCAAGGTGGCAGGTGATGGGCGGTGGGCTGCAGTCAGCGGCTCCTTGGCTCCTGCTCTGTCCACTCCTCTATCGTGGTGGCTTCCGTGTGTCTCCTTCTCCCAGGCACTAGGCGTCCACTAGGATCGCCTGTCCTTTCAGCCAATCAGGTGAAGGGTCTCAGACCTGCTTCCTGATTGGCCAGGAGGAGGATCAGTGTTAGAATAGCGAATATTCATTCGCTATTGTAGCACACCTGGGTTGGCTGAAAGCACACTCTCTGCCCCCCGAGCCCACCCTATTTTGAAGCCTATTAGAACCTTTGGCTCTAATCCGTGCTTCAAAAAATCACCCCGAAACATTGTAATTCATGCGCCTGGCATCCTGAAAGGGGCCGGATGCATGGATAGGGGGGCGGCGGCATGGATAGGGGAGGTGCGCCATCAATGGACAGGCTGCCACTGCATCAGCCTATGTGATCCTGACACTGCTGATTGTTCACCAGCATCATGACCCTATGTCTGCATCCTTTCTCTATTTCAAAGCATCGCTTCCAATTCTGACCAGATTGTACCGCAACAGAAGTCTCATTTGTGATTGGTTGCTGCAGATTACCGCGCGTAGCGAGAGTTCATGAGCAGACTTTTCTCTTTCCACTGGAAATGGGTATTTTTTTTTAATTTTTAGGGTCAGACATGTGATTGCACTTGTTTGTATGATTTGTTTACAGGCTGATGATGGAGAAGCGAGTTTGCATGAGAGGTATTGTTTGGTAAATCCCGCCATGTGTAGGCAAGTGTGGATTAATGGAAGGTGAAATGGTTATTCAAAAAAAAAAAGGGGGGGGGGGGGCACAGCTACATTGTGCTTTATTAGCAGCATTGTTATTTTGGCCACTTAAAAGAGACCCTGTAATCACCCTATGCATGTTAGGGCTAGTTTACACTTGCTTCAAAACAAGGCTTCGGACAGGCTTTGTTAAAGCTCTCTGAACATCAGTCAAAGCCCCTGTCACTAAATAAAATGATTAGCTTACAGTCCTGTTTACACTTTGCTTTTGCTTTTGCTTCGTGCTTCGGAGGGGCTTCAATGAGGCTTTGGTGGAGCATCGATGAGGCTTTGGTGGATCTTCGACGAGGCTTTTGGCGAGGCTTTATAGTGCTTCAAGTGAGCTTTGCTGTAGACTTCTATAGCTTTGCTTCAAAAATTATACTCCATGTAGCTTAAGTTGAATAATTGTTTATTTATTATTTATTTATTACAGGTACTTCTATAGCGCCATCAATTTACGCAGCACTTTACAAATGTATTGTATATTCACATCAGTCCCTGCCTTCAAGGAGCTTACAATCTAAGGTTCTTACATACACATACTAGGGTCAGTTTAGACAGGCGCTAATTAACCTACCAGCATGTCTTTGGAGTGTGGGAGGAAACTGAAGTACCCAGAGGAAATCCATGTAGGCACAGGGAGAACATGAAGCTCTATGCAGGTAGTGCCATGGTTTAGTGTCACTTTAATACATCATTTTTTTAACCTCTTGCTGACCTGGCTTATTCTGGCACTTTTATTTACAAGTTTAAATCAGTATTTTTTGCTAGAAAATTACTTATAACCTTAAACATTATACATTTTTTAGCAGGGATCCTAGAGAATAAAATGTCAAGTGTTGCAAATTTTTTATGTCACATGGTATTTGCGCAGCCGTTTTGCAAGTGCAATTTTTTTGGAAAAAATACAAATAGTCACAATAATCAGCCCAATTTTTTTGTATAATATGATAGATGATGTTATATAAGTAAATAGATAATATATACAAATAATGCAGCTCTAGAAAATGAAAAACAAACTAGCATATAATCTTTATAAAGTCCTTAAGGCTGGGATCACACTATCCAACATTTAAACGGTCTGACTTTGATCCTACTTTGCTGTGCGATTTACGGTCCTACATAGGGTCAAAGTCGGTATGATTTTCTGTGAGCAGGGATCCAACTTTGATCCCGACTAAACCAGTCACCTTGTGCTCTGGGGATCTTGAAGGGGAACTCCACGCCAAATTAAAAAATAAAACGCGTGGGATCACTCTCCAAGAGCATACCAGGCCCTTTGGTCTGGTATGAGTTTTAAGGAGAACCCCCAACACCGAAAAAAACAGCATAGGCTCCACCCCAAAATCCATACCAGACCCTTCGGTCTGGCATGGATTTTAAGGGGAACCCTCGCGCCCAAAATAAAAAGAGCGTAGAATGCCCCCAAAATCCATACCAGACCCTTATCCGAGCATGCAGCCTCGCAGGTTAGGAAAGGGGATGGGGACAAGCGAGTGCCCCCCCCCCTCCTGGACCATACCAGGCCACATTTCTTCAAAACGGGGAGTATGGGTGCTTTGGGGCATGGGGGGCTCTGCGCCCCTCACCCCAAAGCACCTTGTCCCCATGTTGATGAGGACAAGAGCCTCTTCCCGACAACCCTTGCAGGTGGTTGTCGGGGTCTGCGGGCGGGGGGCTTATTGGGATCTGGAAGCCCCCTTTAACAATTACATTGTACCCCTACCCATTCACCTGAAAAAAAGTGTGAAAAAACCACACTACACAGGGTTTTAAAATATTTTATTAAATCAGCTCCGGCCTCTTCTCCAGCTCTTCTCCCTCTCCAGCGTCTTCTTTCTTCTGCGGGATCTTCTTTCTTCTGAGGGGTCTTCTATCTTCTACTCTTTTGCCGGTCTTCTCCGCTGTCCTCTTCCCTCTGTTCCTCTTCTTCTTCCCATGTTAACACAACGCAATCTACCGCTCTAAATGCTGACTCTGCTGTGTGCTGGGACTTATATTGGCATGGGGCTGGGCCACCCGCTGATGTCATATGGAGGCCCCACCCCCTTATGATGTCACAGCCCACCCCAGGATGACTTGTGACCAAGTCGGAAGTGACGAAACGTGTCAAGGGCGTGGCTAAACAGTGACACGGAACCAGGCCGGTGATGTTCCCTGTGACATGGAGGATGAGAAGAGTGAGCACAGGATGGCACTACACTGGTTAATTGTATACAGGCGCAATCTGATCTTTCAAGTGTACCTTTTAATAAAGTAACTGTGTTCTAAAGTTTTTACACTATGCGAGGCTTTATGATTTATTCCCATTCCATGATGAGCTGTTGATGAGCACTAATGGAGTCTGTGGGTCGTAGGAATTGATGAAATCACCTGCTTATTCTGATATGCTGGTTAACATCTGATTTCTGGTGAGCCTCTTTCCATGGGGGTGTTTTGAGCACTGTTTCACTTGGTGAAGGAAGTTTTGGTGTTAGATTAAATATCTTCAACACATTGGTTTCACAATTTGAACTATGGACTGTTATATTTTTTGATATTTTTTGATATACAGGAGAATTGCTGTGTATATATTACACTTTGCGCTGCTGTGAAAATTATTTCTATTGTATCATTGAATGTTTATTTTCACCTTTCATGTATAAAATACAATGATACATTTATATAAACAGGCCTCTTATTATGCAAGCACGTCTTTTTGATTGTATATTTAGCAAGGATTCCAATAAACTGTCCTTAGTTATATCAACCTTTCTTCTGATGATACAACCAAGTGAGCTTCTCACAATGTGCATTAGAAGCTGCAGCAAGTCAGATAGAGCTGCTTCATTTTCTAGTTGGAGGACTTCCAGCAACTTCTAGCTCCCTCCCCCAGCCTGACTGTCCCAGCCTGTTACTTTCATTCATTGGATTTCAGTTCTTGTATTTATGGTGGCTCCAGATAACATGAAACGTGGCTCGCTGAGAGGCTGAGCCGGGTGCTGGTCCAGTCATGTGGGTGGATTTCGACTGCATAGTCGTGATCTTGCCCGAGCCTTGACCAGCTCTGAAGCCCGCTGTCTGCTGAAAAGGGTCACATGAGTGCAGAACGAACTGCGCTCAGGGCCAGCTCTACCACTAGGCAGAGTAGGCGGCCGCCTAGGGTGCACTGCCACCCAGGGCGCCAAGCCCCTGTCCATATACTACCCCAGCCTGTCCATATACTAACCCAGCCTGTCTATATACTACCCCAGCTTGTCCATATACTACCTTAGCCTGTCCATATACCTGCAAACCATGGCTGGCACGTGGAAAGGAGCCTGTGTTGCCAATATTTGTCTTTAGGTCGGGTCCAGAGGCACAGTTGCGGGTCTGTGGACCACGGCTAAAGAAGGTAGAAAGGCGTTGCAAAAATCTCCCCCTCCGCCACCTCCATCATACACATGAACAAGGCAAAGGGGGTGGAGTTAGGGGCGGAGCCAAATAGGGCGACAATACAAGGTTTGTCAAAAATCCTTGTACCAGCCCTGACTGCGCCCCTGTGATCCACAGGATAAGTACATTCAAACAAGCTTTGGCTGTCCTTCTCCTTTAACATGGTTGCAGCTAGAAATGCCAGGGGTGTTTTCAAAGTGATTTCCTGGCAAAATAAAACATGAAGATATGGAGATGGATCATGGGGAACTTTGCTTTAAATATTAAAAATGAATTAACCACTTCCCGACCGCGCTATAGACAAAAGACGTCCACAGCGCGGTCGGGTTATTCTGAGTGGACGTCCATGGACGTCCTCCAGAATCGCGCTTCCCGCGCGCCGCAGAAAACAGATATCGCGCCAGCCCTTCACCAATTAAGTAAAAATTATAAATTTCGTTTCAAGGGGTACTAGGTAGAGGTATAGAAGTACAAAATAAAACGGTCCTTTAGTGAAACTTTTGTGGGGACCGTAAAGATCGACGTTGGTACAATTTCCTCTTCCTGTCGGTTTCGAACAAACTTACATGAATAGGACACCTAGTGTCCCCGCGTCAGTCCCGACCATGTTCCTAAAAACTGTTTGGAACATAACAGCGGGATAAACCGAGGCGGGGATTGAGGTGGGGGAAACGGA
>BLSH010411801.1:4325318-4349811 GCA_018402905.1 Glandirana rugosa
AGCCAATACACTGCTCTTACTGAGGATGGCCATGGCTTGAAATGCTGGGGGGGTTAAAGGAATTTCTCAACAAATTACCGTAAAGCATGGAGACCTGGATGGATGGGGAAGATTACTTTGAATATTGAGAAATGAATTAAATAGTGCAGTGTAGTTCCACTTTAACCACTTCAGCCCCGGAAGGATTTCCCACTTTAGGACCGGAGCACCTTTTGCGATTCGGCACTGCGTCGATTTAACTGACAATTGCGAGGTCGTGCGACGTTGTACCCAAACAAAATTTGCATCCTCTTTTTCCCACTAATAGAGCTTTCTTTTGGTGGTATTTGATCGCCTCTGCGTCATTTCTGATCGCCGCTATAAACAAAAGAAGAGCGACAATTTTGCAAAAAAAAAACAAATTTCTTACTTTTTGCTAAAATAAAAATCCAAAAAAAAATATGAAAGAACATTTTTTTCCATCGGTTTTGGCCGATTTATATTCTTCCTCATATTTTTGGTAAAAAAAAAATCGCAATCGCCGTTTATTAATTGGTTTGCGCAAAAGTTGACGCGTTTACGGATGATGATAATTCATTTCTGGGGTTTTTATTTATTTATTTTTTACTAGTAATGGCAGCGATCTGCGATTTTTAGCAGTACTGCGATATTGCAGCGGACACGTCGGACCATTTTGACACTTTTTTGGGACCATTGGCATTTATACAGCCATCTGTGCTATAAAAATGCACTGATTACTGTGTAAATGCCATTGGCAGTGAAGGGGGTTAACCTGGAAGGGGCGCTCTAAGGGTTAACTCTGTTCCCTGGGCGTGTTCTAACTGTGTGTGGGCTGCCCTGGCTGGGGAAAGGGGATGATCACGGCTTTCATATAAAGGAAGCCTGTGATCACCATCCTTCCCCCTCTATGAGAACGGAGATCCGTGTTTACTTACACGGACCTCCGTTCTGTCACTGCGGGGGGGCCATCGCGGGTAGCGATCGAGTCCGCCCTACCTAGGGTTGCCACATCATCCCTTTAATCCAGGACACATATGAATTACACAGGTTCTGAGGCTAATTTAATGCAGATAAGGCACCAAGTGAGTTTAATTACCACCTTAATCAGGCACAGAACCTGTGCAATTGATATGTGTCCTGGATTAAAGGGATGATGTGGCAACCCTAGCCCTACCCACTCCCTGGCCCCCCGGACACAGTGAGCGCGCTCACAGCACTAGTTATCTCAGCCACCATCATATGATGGTGGTTTGCGTTAACGAGCCACTCTGTCGCCATCAGACTGCGGTCGGCAAGTGGTTAAAGTGTCTGTTAAAAGAATGGATCCTGTTCCTTTAAAGCATGAATAACAACACAGTGCTTGTGTTGTGTAATTGGTCCTTTGTATCATCTAATATACCTGGTTGATCCTGCCTGGTGCTGCCCACCCCACTGTAAAACATGTTTATCACGGCTGCAGAGCCCTGACACAGTGGTCAGTTTACGTGCCTCCATCATCCGCTGCTATCTGCAGCTCTCCTCTGTCCCCCCCCCCCCACTGCTAAAATAACTTTGTAATTTTCAGGCAATCACCAGTGTTCGCTAAGGCTATGTGCCCAGTGTGTGTGCTTTATTTAAAAAATGGTGTTATATTCCTCAGTTCAGAGCGCTGCTCGGCCCGCCGCTCTCCTCCTCTTCTCCCCTCCTCCTGACTGATGTCATCGGAAGATTATCAGCCCCTCCCGCTGTAGCTGTCAGATTGGGAGAGGGCACAGTGGGCAGTCACGTGAGTGCTGAGAGGAGCTATGAAATAAGGTATGGAACTGTATTTTTTTAAATAAAGCACATACACTGGGCACATAGCATTATCGAACAATGGGGATTGCCTGAAAATTACAAAGTGGGTTTACATTTACAGCCACTTTAACTTTACACAGTGTGAACACTTATATTTTTATTATTACAGGTACTTATATAGCGCCGTCAATTTACGCAGAGCTTCACACATCATTATTAAGCACTCACATCATCATTATATAAATCTCTCTCTCTCTCTCTCTCTTCCCCCCACTCTCTCTTTTTTTTTTTTTGCTTTTGTTTTAGCATGTACAGATAATAATATAACTTGACTTGTATTCAACAAAAGAAAAATTAGTTATAAGTTGTTTTTTTTTTTATCTCAAAGAGAGTTTTTATTGAGAACAAAAAGTAAAATTGCAAACATTTGTTCGGTCCAAAGAGATCTATCCTTAAAACACATTTAAATTTCCACTTCTGTACTCAACGCAACGGTATCATTGACTGTTTTATTACAACTCCACACACTCCCTGACTGTAATATCTCACTTGTTTGTAATCACAAAATTCAACTGGGGATAGGCCTGGTGTATCCAACCAGGGTGACCAAACTGCTTGGTATTTGCCTGGGCATCCTCTATGTTGGAAAATAAACTTCTACAGATGTAGTATCGTGCCCATTTGTGTCACCCACTCCTTCTACAAGGGAGGCTTGGTCGTCTCCTAATGTCGAAGAATCAGGATACGGGCTTGAAACAGTGCCTTGGCTATGGCTTGTTTGGCAACCTCCTCCACCTGAAGATTATCTATAATACCTAAAAGGCAACGTTTAGGATCCATGCCAACATCAACTCCAAATACTCTGGAGAGGGTATCAGTAACCTTCTCCCAACATATATGTAGTTTTGAGCATCTCCAAAAAAGATGGTTCAAATCTCCATGATCCCGGGAACATCTGGTACATATAGGGTCCTCTCTCTTCCCCATTTTAAATGATCTCGCTGGCAGTGGCAGCTCATGAGTTTTTTGGAGGGGGTTGGCAAACAATCAACAACACCTGGTGCATCCCCTCAGACTGCCAGCATGACCCCCCGGGGAGCAGCTTTCACTGACAGCACCCCCCCACAGGAGGTCCGGGGCACTTAACACTGTGTGTGCTCCTCCGTGTAGGGCAGACAGCAGCGGCGGCTGCTGTCTCCTTCTCTGGAGCTGTGTGTCCTCTGTCCTCCGTCCTCCTCAGTGTAGGACAGAGCAGTGGTGGATCCTTCTCCTCTCCTGTGCCTCCCCGTCCTTAGTGCCAGGCATGCAATAGGATCACCTGGCGCTTTGGCCAATCGGGAAACAGGTCTCACAGACCTGGCTCCTGATTGGCGGGGAGGAACAGCAGTATGAAAATAGCGAAAATTAATTTGCTATGGTCACACAATTGGGTGGGAACGGGGCACACTCTCTGCCCCCCGATCCCACCCTGTTTTGAAGCCTATTAGAGGCTCGGGCTCTAATCAGGTGCTTAAAAAAAACACCTCCTCCCTCCTCCGCCATAGGAATCCATGCGTCCGGTGTCCTGAAAGGGGCTGGGCGCATGGATGGGGGGAGGCGGTAGGGATGGGGGGAGTGGCGCCCTTAATGCTTGGGCCACCCCTGCTTGCTGGTGTGAGGTGAACTTGTAGGAGAATGTACAACTGAGAAAGCTTTTGGGTAACATTGAGGGAGCACATTTGTACTGCCTGCATGGCATCCTCCCACTGTACTTCCTCAAAGGCACCCATATCCTGTTCTACAGGAGTTATAAGTTCACATACTGTATATATACAGGCGGTCCCCTGGTTACAAACAAGATAGGGACTGTAGGTTTGTTCATAAGTCGAATTTGTTTGTAAGTCGGAACAGGTAAGTTTTTTAAGTTTAGCTTCAGCCAAAACAAATATTTTTAAGCTTTTTGGATAGCTAACACCCCTGAAATGTTTGTTTTGCTGTCTATGTTTCTGTTCAGAAGATTTCACCTCACTTCCTGTCCCAATGATAATTGGATTTTGAAAATTTTGGGTTGTTGTGGAAACAAACCTTGGTGATAGAGCATCAGTGGAGACACCTTTTTCCCATAATAACTCTTACAGGAGTGAATTTCCCTTCCTAGGGGGAGATTTCCTCCCACTTCCTGTTGTCTCCCTCCGTTTGTAAGTAGGAGTCGTTCATAAGTCGGATGTTCATAACTAGGGGACTGCCTGTATATATATTTCTTTGTTTTTATTTAAATATTTGAGTATTTTGTGTATGATTTATTGCTGCAACTCTGTATTTAGGAGTGATATCACTTTCATTGATTTCATTACAGCAACTCCAATATAACTTTATTTTGTAAATACATTCCTATTACTAATAGTAAATATGTTATCCCACACTACCTCGTAGTGTGTATGTGAAAGGGGTTGTAAACCCTCAAGGTTTTTCACCTTAACCTCCCTGGCGGTATGATTATGTCAGATTTTTGCGTCTCAAATCGGTACATTTTTTCGCATAGAAATTTGGCGTTTTATATTGTAGGCCTGTAATTCTTAGGAATAAATCACTTAAGACAAGAGTCTAGTAGATATCCCAGGTATGATAAAGTTTGAAATAACGAAATCATAAATTATAATATATATGAAAAAAACCCCCAAAAATTATAATATAATAAATAACTATAAATAATTATCAAAAATAATAATATAATAATGATAAAATTTATTCAATAATCTAATCAAGTCAAAAACACTGAAATTTGCTCAGTTGCATAATTGTTGCTGTCGTCACTTTCAGTGTCTGATGATAAATTTCATCACAAATCAGTATCACTCAATTCTGCAGGTGATTCTTATTTACTATCGCTGTTTTTTAGCTGATCAAATACTGCTTTTGACATAAAGGGAAGCTTTTTGGATGACATGGACATTCTCAAGTTTCCAGGCAGAAAGAATGGCATATATAATATAAAAGTGCATGCAGGGCAAAGCAGTAGGGACAAAAGGGATGTGAAATGATTTCATACAATCATGTAATCTTACAGATTACAGTGTACTGTATGTTTACTGTGTGTTTCACTTTTTGAATTTGCCGTCGGACTCCGCCTACATGCGACGTGACGCTCGCAGGGAACGGAGCCCGGCACACAGAAGTATCAGGTGGAAGACACAGCTGCGGACACAGCGGGGGGACATCGCTGTATCCAGGGGACAAGGTGAGTAACATTGCATGGATCCAGCGATGCAATCCCGAGTGTGGCTCAGGGTTACCGCTATTTGTAATGGAAATTCACCCCGTGCCACACTCGGGAAAACCGCCAGGGAGGTTAATGCATTCTATGCATTAAAGTGGATGTAAACCCGAAAAAAAAAATTAATAGTTCTACCTTTTACAGTAGAAGAAGTCATGTCATCTGTGCCCAGTCTTGTCACGAAGAGCTAATCCAGCTCTTGTGAAGGGCTTTTCTCCAACACCTGAAAATACTAGAGCAAGATGGTTCCAAATTAAAAGAGATTTATTATTGCATATATATATATATGGAAAACATTCATATACATTAAGTCATGTATATCTCAGAATGCTTCGACTGACTTATGCCAGTTCCTAGCTTTATACTGTTTTCACCATACACACACCCAGTATGCGTGCCAGCTTATCTGGTTATCTGTGTCCCCCATTCTACTATTGACGTACAAACGTGACTTAGCAAATCTCCATACCTTACATACAAATTGTTTATGAAATGCAACATATTATCTCAAGCTGCTAACACCCAAACGTTATCTATACACTTCTCATCTGTTATGTGCGTGACTTAAACATGTTTTTGTCATTTAGGCTGCTGACAATGAGAAACAAAGTTTGTCATTCAGCTATTCTGTCTGATGACTAAAGCAAACAGGACACTTAATTAATAGAGACAGAAATATATCTATACAAATACATATATAGTGATACAGCATGATCATAACATTCCCTATACATTCTGAGCAATCCGTCTTTTTTTCAGTAGGGAAAAAACAGACACACAGAGAAATATGTGACTGTTTCTTTCCCCGTGTTGTGACTGACAGCTCATTTCCTTATCTCATGCACGAGCATACAGAGCTTCACATCCCCTCCCCTTTCTTCTCCAGGATTGGCTGCTCCACACCTCGGCATGATTGGGCATGCTGAAGTCATGTGGTGACTTTTATGAGTTTTGACAGGATGTTTCTCAAAACTCAGGAATAGAGGGTATGAGAGTGTAGAGGTGGGTGGGGAGTCTTCTGACATCACGACTCCACCCACCGAGCTCCAGCAAAGAGACCTACCCACTGATACCAGAGTTTTGTGAGGCTGCTACTGCTGAAGGGTGTGACATTTGCAAGGTAGGGATACATGCAGGAGGCTTGCATGTACAATATCTCACAAAAGTGAGTACACCCCTCACATTTTTGCAAATATTTTATTATATCTTTTCATGTGACAACACTGAAGAAATGAGACTTTGCTACAATGTAAAGTAGTGAGTGTACAGCTTGTATAACAGTGTAAATTTGCTGTCCCCTCAAAATAACCCAACACACAGCCATTAATATCTAAACCGCTGGCAACAAAAGTGAGTGCACCCCAAAGTGAAAATGTCCAAAGTGTCAATATTTTGCGTGGCAACCATTATTTTCCAGCACTGCCTTAACCCTCTTGGGCATGGAGTTCACCAGAGCTTCACAGGTTGCCACTGGAGTCCTCTTCCACCCCTTTATGATGACATCACAAAACTGGTGGATGTTAGAGACCTTGCGCTCCTCCACCTTTCCGTTTGAGGATGCCCCACAGATGCTCAATAGGTTTTAGGTCAGGAGACATGCTTGGTCAGTCCATCGCCTTTACCCTCAGCTTCTTTAGCAAGGCAGTGGTCATCTCGGAGGTGTGTTTCGGGTCGATATCATGTTGGAATACTGCCCTGCGGCCCAGTCTCCGAAGGGAGGGGATCATGCTCTGCTTCAGTATGTCACAGTACATGTTGCCATTCATAGTTCCCTCAATGAACTGTAGTTCCCCAGTGCCGGCAGCACTCATGCAGCCCCAGACCATGACACTCCCACCACTATGCTTGACTGTAGGCAAGACACACTTGTCTTTGTGCTCCTCACCTGGTTGCCGCCACACATGCTTGACACCATCTGAATCAAATAAGTTTATCTTGGTCTCATAAGACCACAGGACATAGTTCCAGTAATCCTTGTCCTTAGTCTGCTTGTCTTTAGCAAATTGTTTGAGGGCTTTCTTGTGCATCATCTTTAGAAGAGGCTTCCTTCTGGGACTACAGCCATGCAGACCAATTTGATGCAATGTGCAGCGTATGGTTTGAGCACTGACAAGCTGACCCCCCCACCCCTTCAACCTCTGCAGCAATGCTGGCAGCATTCATACGTCTATTTCCCAAAGACAACCTCTGGATATGATGCTGAGCATGTGCACTCAACTTCTTTGGTCGACCATGGCGAGGCCTGTTCTGAGTGGAACCTGTCCTGTTAAACCGCTGTATAGTCTTGGCCATCATACTGCAGCTCAGTTTCAGGGTCTTGCCAATCTTCTCATACCCTAGGCCATCTTTATGTAGAGCAATAATTATTTTTTTTCAGATCCTCAGAGAGTTCTTTGCCCTGAGGTGCCATATTGAACTTCCAGTGACCAGTATGAGAGAATGAGAGCGATAACACCAAATTTAACGCAGCTGCTCCCCATTTATACCTGAGACCTTGTAACATTAATGAGTCACATGACATTGGGGAGGTAAAATGGCTAATTGGGCCGAATTTGGACATTTTCACTTAGGGGTGTACTCATTTTTGTTGCCAGCAGTTTAGACATTAATGGCTGTGAGTTGAGTTATTTTGAGGGGACAGCAAATTTACACTGTTATACAAGCTGTACACTCACTACTTTACATTGTAGCAAAGTGTAATTTCTTCAGTGTTGCCACATGAAAAGATTTACAGTGGAACCTCAGATTGCGAGTAACGTGGTTAACAAGCGCTTCGCAATACGAGCAGTTTTTTTTTTAAATTATGACTCGGTTTGCGAGTGTTGTCTCGCATAATTAGTGAAAGTTTAGCCTTTTTGCATGCAATACCGCATGTGGCTAGGTTTTCGGGGGCGCTGGTGAGCCTCGGAGGCGGCCAGAAATTCCCGGAATTCTCTGAATTCCTCGGAAATACCGACAGTCACCAGCTCCCCCCCCCCCCCGAAAATCTGGCCACATGCAGTATTGCATACACCAGGCGCCCCTGGCAGCCATATACAGTACTGCATAGACAAGCAATGACTGTGGAACAAATTAACCAAGTTTCCATTGTTTCCTAAGGGGAAACATGCTTTGATATACGAGTGCTTTGGATTACAAGCATTCTCCTGGAACGGATTATGCTCATAATCCAAGGTTCCACTGTAATAAAAAATTTACAAAAATGTGAGGGGTAGTTTATACTGGGTGAGTGGTAGGTCTACATCCACTTTAAGGTTAAAAACCCCCTGTGATGCAGCAGCCCCCCAGAGCCCACCTTTTACTTACCTGAACTCAGTCTTTCCAACGACGGGGACGAGCACACCCACTCCAGCCAGTGTCTTGGGTCCTGATTGGATAGATTTATAGCAGCACAGCCATTGGCTCCCGCTGCTGTCAATCAAATCCAATGACGGAGGAGCTGGGGGGTGGGGCTGAGTCCTGCTGTCTGTGTCAATGGACGCAGCAGCAGGGCGCGGGTGCGCGCCCGCACGGGTGCCCTGAGGGAGAGGAATTCTTCGTCGGGGCACTCAATGTGAGGAGGAGCCAGGCGCACCACTGGGGGACACCAGAAGAGGAGGATCGGGGCCACTCTGTGCAAAGCCCTTGCACAGAGGAAGGCAAGTATGACACTTTTTTTTTTTTTTTCAAAAAGAAAAACAAGACTTTACAACCCCTTTAAGTATATATTGTTTGTGATGCCTCAACAGGGTGTGTTGAAAATCTTCTGTTGGGTGGCTACATACAATCTGATTGTGTTCCCACAATGTGAAAAAATAAATTAAAATGGCGCAACAATAATTTATATTATAACATTCCTATTACTATTTTGTAAACACATTCCTTTTATTCAATGGCAGGGCTCAGTTGGAGACATCCTTATTTAACATAGGGTGGCACAGTGGTGTAGTGGGTAGCACTTTTGCCTGGCAGCAAAAGGGTCACTGGTTTGAATCCCGACCACGACACTAACTGCCAGGAGTTTGCATGTTTTCCCTGTGTTTGCGTGGGTTTCCTCCGGGTACTCCAGTTTCCTCCCACACTCCAAAGATATGCTGGTAGGTTGATTCGATCCTCTCTAAAAAAAATTGGCCCTAGTATATGTATGAATGTGAATTAGGGACCTTAGATTGTAATCTCCTTGAGGGTAGGGACTGATGTGAATGTACAGTACTGCGTAAATTGATGGCGCTATATAAGTACATAGAATAAATAAATAATAATAAACATAAAGGTATCAAGATCACAGCATGTTTGCCCTTACCCATCATAACTCACAGGCTGCTGATGAACTGCCTTCTTATTACCCACCCAGCAAACCTGTGCTGGAGACTGGCAGAGTAACCTTTCACTGTTCCCTATCCAGCTTGATAAATGAGAACCTTTCCACTTGTGTAATGAAAGAGAATAAAGAGTCTTCCCCATCTGTAAAGCCAGTCTGAGTCTCAGGATCCTCCGATGAAGGATGTTTGATTTACACACAAGGGTCCCCCAAGGCAGAGATGATGAAGCATCAGAAGCCAGTCCAACGTGCCTTCTTCTAAGTGGCCTGTAGAGGGCGCCAGCGAGCAGCGGCTCCCTGCAGCACATATAATACAGCGCACACTCACAGCTCTTCGCTTGCAGCCGCTCAGACTTGAGCAAATATTTCACTCCTTTAACTGTTTCTGTCCGCTGCAGATTAGAGATTAATGAGATAGCAGGAGGAGATCTGGGCCAGCTTGTCATTATGCGTTCAGAAGATTGATGCTTCATTAAAGCTCTTGCAGGAGAAGAGGAGCCCAGGGGCAAGGCAGACAGGCATCTCCACTCATTCTTACCTGCTTTCTCCCCTTCCTATGTGTGCCTGCCATTGAATGAGGACATGCAGCCAGCTACAGCCTCAGTACTGGATCTGTCAAGGACTGTTCTGATCACAGAGGAGAAAAACAATTCCTACAACAGCACAGGTAAGGCTGCCATCCATGCCTGTGCCTTGCCCCCCCATTGGAATTTGTTCACCATATGGCTGATCAGACCCCAAATAAGTGCCACTTGTTAGTTTGCCTGGCCTGGTACAGTTTGTGCATCCAGTGGAATAATGAGTTACATTGTATCTTTAATCCCTTTAATAAGGGATTGCATGTGCTGGAGGTGTTAATAATATAATTAGCACTTAAGCTTTTAATACTGCTCCAGTCTTTTTAATTAGATACAGTAGTGTGCACTTATTTGCTAGGGTTGCACTTTAGTCTCCTGATTGCAATCTTATACAGGTATCTCTTGAGCAATAAAGGACTTGATTTTGGTAGTGCGGTCCCAGAAGTCCTCAATCCGGCAGTCTTGTTAGAAGAGACTTTTGTCTGGGAAATTGTGAAAGTGATCTATTTCCCTGTGGGGTTGATAGGATCTATTCTATGCCCATGCTGACAGCTTGGTTCTGCGCTTTTAAATAACAATGGAGGGGGCAAGTGCAATGAGACTCCGTCAGTAATTATCCCATGCTTTTTAGAGATGAGGTTAATGAAAGATTTGCGCGGAGTAATTAGGAGAAGTTATACTGTCTAAAAAATAAAAGCTTTATTGAACTGAGATTTGAACATTGTGAACCTGAATTGTACTTGCTGACAATAGATGGTTGCCATAGTTACCGCCTACAAATTTGTGTATTAATACATACAAATATTTTTAGGTGGTGCATGCAGCTATTTAAAACAGCTTGATGGTACAGCCGGTCCCCGGGTTACAAACAAGATAGGGTCTGTAGGTTTGTTCATAAGTTGAATTTGTTTGTAAGTCGGAACAGATACATTTTTTAAGTGTAGCTCCAGCCAAAAAAAAATATTTTTAAGCTTTTTGGATAGCTTAGGGAAGGGGTAACATCCCTGTACCATTTGTGTTGCTGTCTATGTCCCTGTTCAGAAGATTTCACCTCACTTTCTGTCCCAATGGCAATTGGATTTTGAAAATTTTGGATTGTTGTGGAAACAAGGATTGGTGATAAAACTTCAGTGGAGACCCCTTTTTCCCATAATAACTCTTACAGGAGGGAATTTCCCTTCCTAGGGGGAGATTTCCTCTCACTTCCTGTTCTCTCCTTCCGTCTGTAAGTAGGAGTCGTTCGTAAGTCGCATGTTAGTAACTAGGGGACAGCCTGTACTTTTATTAGCCAAGACTTGGGCTTTAGGTGGAAAGTGCTTCTCTGATTGGGAAAGAATGAACATTTTTTTTTAATTGAAAAGTGGTTTCCTCTTGAAATGGAAAGTGAACCCCCATTTAAGAACTCTGGGTGCATTGACACAAAGGTAAACCATTGGGTACAGCACACTAGAAGTAGTACTAGTACTAATGCCTCACCGCTTTAAAGAGGTCATTTGTCCAAAACTTCAAAAGGAACTTCACTCTTTTCCCTGTACAATTTTTTTCTTTCCCCTTTTATGTTGTCCACTGGGTAGTCCTAAAAAAACGTACTCATATGACCAGCAAACCCAGCATTGTCCGGTGTAAGCCAATCCAACGCAGCTAGCCCTGCACCATCATCTTCTCAGTCCATCAGGGTGCCAGTTGTCTCTTCCTGGTTCTTGCAGCTGGCCCCCTGATGATATGGCACAGTTGAGTGTCCTAGATAGCTTTGGTTCAAAGGGGACATCATTCTTGCCTGGCCAGAAAGTAGAAAGTGCAGCGCTTGGTCCCGTAATTGAAGGTAATTAAGAATATTAATAGAAAATATGATTATTTAACAGGAGGGGAGGAGATTATGTAAAATCACTGAAGAGGTTGAAGTTCACTTACAGTTTTCGCCAAATTCTGGAGAGCTAAACCCCAGTTTATTGCCTCTATTGGCGACTCTACTGGTAAGATCTCAGTGCTTCAGTTCCTTGGTCTGAACACCTGCTGTAGTCTTTCTATGGGATTCCTACTCTCCCTGTTGGATTTGTTATTTATTATATGATGGAAAATTTATCAGGAGGAGCTGGAACAGCACCACGTAAGGGTGGGTGGCAACACTCACAACTCACAGTATTCAAGACACATTAGAAGCCAGGGGGCTGACTCAGCCCACCCTACTCTACTAAAAATGCAAATATCACTTTCTGGAAGACTGACCCTTTTACTTTTTATTTGTAGTGGTCTAAAGCAGTGTTTCTCAACTTTTTTCAGTCGAGGCATCCTTTAAAATTATAGATAATCTCAAGGCACCCTTTAAAATTATGGACAGTCTTGTGGCACCCTATTCTAAAATGTAAAAAACTATTCTAATAGCTTTATGGAATGCAGCAACATTCCCACATAGGACACCTAACATTAGAGGTGATTTATTCTTCCAACGCAAATACACTTTTGCACACAGGTAGTGACAGTGTTTCTCTTCTCCCTCAATTTCTCTCCATCAGTCAGCTAGTGTCACCCCGGTGTTGAGGTAGAGGGGAACAGGAGGGTGAAACAAGGATGCTGTGGAGGCAACAGACATCCTCCTTATTAGCTGATGACGTCATTGGCTGTTAGGATGCCAGTGTCTAGAAAGTCATAATGGTGCATAATAAAAACCTGTGGCTTTGTGTAACTAAAAAGCAGGCTTGATCCACCTGCTGGCTTGTATACAGTTTTTGATCAATTTTTAGGCATTTTGCCAAGGCAACCCTCAAGAAACCTCAAGGCATCCCAGGGTGCCTGGGCGCCCTGGTTGAAAAAGGCTGGTCTTTGTCACAGATATGTCCCAAAATGCCTTTAGACCAACCTGACTTATGGATATTCCACTGGGCTGATTGGGAGGGTAACCCACTTTTGTCTGAAAAACAAGCAAATAAAAGAAAATCAATATATCATATACAATTGAGACACAAGTCATATTGTAATTGAATGTTATTAAAAAAAATACCTTTACTTTTTAATCTTCTGCTCTTTAATTTTCTGTAAAATGCAATGCAATCTGGCTACCTAGAGTTCTGTACACAGAATGTGTACAGAATGCACCCCAGATATGTAATTTCATGCTTTTGTGATTGCAGAAGTCTGCACTAAAATTCAAATCAGATGTTGGCATCCCCTGCAACAAAAAAATGTCCTTTGTGATGAGATACTCCCAAAGGGAAATCACATCTAAAGGGATGCAGACCAGATGCAGTAGCTGATTCATAATTCTGAAACCACTCCCATACAGACTCGCTTTGCATATGGACACAGACAAACAAACAGCTAAACAGCAGGGGTTTGTTTGCACCCTCCAAAATTTTTTTAGCACCACCAATGACTTTGACCAATTGCTTTTATTCCTCAGAGATGCTGGAGCTAACGGTGTTTGCATTTGACATGAAATGGAAATGTCTTCCATGAATATGTATATTTTTTGTGATCAGAGATCATTAAAGCTTAGATGCCCAGACCACATTTGGTAGCATTAGTATACATCTCTTAACTTAGATCAGTGTTTCCCGACCCAGTCCTCAAGGCACACCAACAGGTCATGTTTTCAGGATTTCCCTCAGATGAAACAGCTGTGGTAATTACTAAGGCAGTGAAACTGATCAAATCACCTGTGCAAAATAATGGAAATCCTGAAGACATGACCTGTTGGTGTGCCTTGAGGACTGGGTTGGGAAACACTGACTTAGATAATTCTATCAAAAACTAGGTAAGAAACACTAAGATGCCCATCAAGGGGACACGCCGGGCTTTAAATGAAAAATTTCTTTAATCTGAAGTAAGAGTTCGCATACAAAAAATATAGAGGACAGTTATACACCAAAAAACAATAAACACAGTAGGTTAATTAAAATTGGCAACGTTGTCAAACATAACAGACAGGGGAACCATACACAGCCAATCCGCATGCAATATCAACACAATGCAAATGTGCAATTCATCACAGTCTGGTGTGGCCAGATGTGGCTATTGAACCAGTCTGAAGATGAATTGTCTGAGTGTGGTTCAATAGCCACATCTGGCTATTTTTTGGTGTATAACTGTCCTCTATATTTTTTGTATGCGAACTCTTACTTCAGATTAAAGAAATTTTTCATTTAAAGCCCGGCGTGTCCCCTTGATGGGCATCTTAGTGTTTCTTACCTAGTTTTTGATACTACATGTCTAGGCCCTAGGGACCCCACCCTGTCCATCAGGGTGAGTGGCTACTTGGCTGAGAGAACTTACACACTCAGCCAACTGTGTTACTTTTTCATATATTCCCTACGGGAGAATCTTTTAGAAACCTTTTGTTTAGATAATTCTATGACTGATTCTTTAGATTGAGAGCAAAGTCTGAGAACTAGGAACACATACAAGTACCCATCCCTAGATCTCTGATGCAACATTAAGGAGTTCGATAGATAACATAGATAAAACATAACATTAAGGCCTCATACACACGGGCATATCTAAAAAAATAAACAAAACGTCGGGCCCGACGTCAAGGAATAAAAGTCGACGTTTTTCGGCGTTATGCATTGGCGTTTTTGAGCGTTAGTGAACGTCGCCGTCAATAGGCGTTTTTTAAAAAAAATCATCCCTCTGCTATTTTTCAACCTAAAAACGTCGGCGTCAAAAAACGCCGGAAAACGCCGGTATAATATTAAGTGGCGTTTGTTGGCGTTTTGTGGCGTCGGCGTCAAAAAACGTCAAAATGTTACAGCCTCAGAACGCGATGGCCATGGGTTCTACTTTCTGCTCACTAACGCCGACGCCACCTACAGCTCAAAAACGCCGACGTTTTTATGGGGCCATTGACTAACATGGAGAGCTGCAGAAAACGCCGGCGTCAAAAAACGTCCGTGTGTATGAGGCCTAAAATCCATCTAGGGCTCATGCCTATTCTGATATGTCAAGAAAAGTTGCAATATTTACATGTTCTCTTGATTTGTTGATGTATGTTAAAGAATATTCCTTGTTTATTAAGTTTATGGAGATATGTAAGACAGAAAAATGGAAACTATATAATATCCTATTTGTTAATTGCTTATTATAACTAATAAAAATTAAAAGTAAAAAAAAAAAAAAAAGAAAAGTTGCAATATTGCAGTATTGGTAAAATTGGGCAAATCTCCTTAAATATGTGGCATTGTTCTTTTTTGGTTACTTTAATTTATAAAACATACAGGGTAGTTACTGGCCAAAATAACTTGGAATGGTTACACATGACAATTTCAATTAATATGTTGTCCACAAGTAATTATGAAGCCAGGCAACTATTATCTAGATCAGTGTTTCTCAACCCTGTCCTCAAGTACCCCCAACAGGCCATGTTTTGGGAATTTCTTTTGGATAAAATATCTGTCCAAAATACCAAGCCATTGACTCTCATTTAAAGCACCTGTGCAAGATAAAGGAAAACCTGGAAACATGGCCTGTTGGGGGTACTTGAGCACAGGGTTGAGAACCACTGACCTAGAAGATGCTTTGAAATGAAATTCTGACTGTAATATAGGTTACACTGCTTTTGAGTGCTTTCAACGTTGAGGATGAGTTTTGAATAGACCATAGCATCGATCTAATGCTTATTCTTCTCATGGCCCATCGGGCTTTCTTTAAAGGGTCATTGCTTACAATTCCCAAGCAAAGAAACCATAGTAAGTGACCCAAGTAATCAGAATTTTCAATGGTAAATTCATTTGGATGCCCAATTTTCGTACCATGTATAGGGAGCACTGCTTTATGCTGCTCTTTAAGGTTTATACCATAGAATAGGGAAGTCCAACTCCAGTGCTCAGTGCCTGAGATCCTCATACATCTGTAGAATCTCTTTGTTAACAAAGAGTGTTTAGTTAAAAAAGGGAAGTTTTAAGGGTATGTGTAAGTGCTGTATTGTTTAACTGTATGTATACTTTTGTTTACTATTAAGGCCCCTTTCACATTTGTGCGACGTATGCTGCGACTTTGGACATCAGAGTCGCATGACAAGTCGTACCCCATGATTCCCAATGATAACCATTCATATCTGTGCAACTTCAAGTGGCACCGACTTCAAAGTAGTCCCTGTAGGCCCATTTCACACTTGTGTGACTTGTCTTGCGACTTTAGACTGCAAAGTCACATGACAGGTCGTTCCCCATGATTTCCAATGACAACCATTCATATATGTACAACTTCAAAGTCCCTGCACTACTTTGGTTCGACTTTCATGCAAGTTGAGATCCATAAACCTCAAGTTTGCACAGGTATTCCCTGAAATCACTGTCCAAAATCGCAAAAGGGGCTGTATTACTTTGGTCCCACTTTGATGCGAGTTGAGGTCCTTAGACCTCAAGTTTACACAGGTGTTCCCTAAAATCGCGTCAAAATCGCGTCCGCAAAAATCGCTTCAAAATGGCGAGACTTTCAAGTCATGGCAGTGTGAAAGGGGCCTTAATAAGAAATCTTTATTTTAAAAATAAGCATGTATTACAGGGTGCACCCAAATAACTAGAGTCACACACAGCATTATAGGTGTTCTGTTTGCTTTCTGACTCTCAACCCTGCATGAAGCTGTACAGAGCAGGGAGGGAGATTGAACAGAGGAGGGATATGTCATTCATTGGACTTATTCGGCTGTGTGTGAATGTGAGCTTGAGCTATTGGGGCTTGTAAAAAATTTTTTCATCTGTTAAGATTAGTCTGGTAAATATTTGGAAAAGGGCACATAGCTCCAGCTGCTGGCTGGCAATACATATGAGAGATCCATGTGCAATTACACTACTTTTAGAAACGACATTACTGAAAAAATAGCTCTGGACATAATAAATATACCACAAAAAACACTATACATTCCCATGTGATTTACTAAGTTATACAACTCTGTCTATCCAGGAATATTGAAAACTGAAGGTGGACTGAAGGCGGTTGGTTAATATGGATTATTATATTGTACACATTATATCTGGTTTTTAAATGACCTTAATAAGCAAATTCTTTTTTATTGAGAGGACTGTAGAGGAGAATGTGTGATATGTTAAAGGTATAAAAGAAGGTTTGTATGAATGTCCTTGTATACGCATGACATTCTCATATGCCTCCATTAGTATCTATTCAGGCTGTAGCACTAGGGGAATGTTATTTGTATATAATCCAATAACCACTGCGCTATAAATTATAAAAAAAATCCAACTAAAAATCTGTGCAGCTGCTATAACTCAAATAAACATAAATAAAAAGGTGAAAAATAACCATTCAGTGATGCAATAGCACAGCAGCGCTAAGTGCAATATCCTATATATCAAAAGTGAATATTTATTTTATGAATGTTATTTGTAATTTACTAGTTGTTGAGAGAAAATGTTTACATATATTGATTAAATGAAGAAATATTGTTTTTTTTTTTTGCCTTTTCAGTGCCGGTTCACACTAGTGCGATGACAAACATTGCATGTGATTCGCAGCGCTTTGCTGTTCACATCACATGTGATGTCTGTGTGATGCGATTTCAGCCATACACATAGTATGGCTGCAATCACATCACATTCGGACCAAACTCGCACAGGACCCTTTTTTGCGTCAAACCAGAATCAGATCGAATGGGTGTTCACACCTATGCGATCCGATTAGTGTCCGAGCTGTCAGTTCGCAGTGCGACATGCGAGCTGAAATGGGGCTGTCATTAACATTGTATTGACACTCCCCTCAGTTTGCATATGGCAGTGTGAACGGCCGTGCGAGTCGGGTGTGATGCGGGAACCCGCAGTGGATTCGCAGGGTTCTCGCATCGCACTAGTGTGATCGGGGCCTCAAGGTACACTTTCTTATATATGGTGACAATCTCACTTGATCGTTTTAGTAGTTGACATATGGCTGTTGATTTACTAAAATTAGAGTGCAAAATATAGTGCAGGTGTGCATCATAGCCAATCAGCTTTCCACTTCAGCTTGTTCAATTAAAGGGGTTGTAAGCCCTCAGGCTGGGTTCACACCTATGCGAATTGGATGCAGCTTACACTGCATCCAAGTCGCATGACACTTGAAAACACATTGTTTTCAATGTGTCAGGTTCACATAGGTGCGGTGCATTCGCACTCCTCATTGCACAGAAAATGTGTGCATTTTCTGTGCAATGCGGTGCGAATTCCAAGCCTATTAAGTTCAATGGGAACACATCTAACACAGCGCTCCACACTGAACAGGGATATTTTCCCCTGCTCGCGGCCCCTTCCCTCTCCCTCCGCGCTGTAAGAACGGACAAGAGCCACCGAACGGCGGCTTATTATTTTAAAAAAACAAAAACCAAAACTTTACAATCATTTTAAGCTTCAAGAAAAAAACTGGAAGCTGAAAACTGGTTACTATGCTCAGCTGCACCAGATTTTGCACTTTCCAGTTTTGGTAAATCGGTAACCCTATAGTGTGCCCAATAACTGGCAGTGAAAAATCAGTGACCAAATGTCCATGCCCAGATCAATACTCAGGAGAGTGGGCAGACAATTTTGGTGGACAGCCCTGCCTAACTGTATGCTTTCCTGACACACACAGAAGGACGCTACCCTTTGGCAGACATGTGGTGGTGCCATCAATTCCTAATGGGACCCCCACACATCTGCTAACACGTGTTTTCACGCACGCCAAAACACATGGTGCCATATGATTTTACAAAAGGATAATGGACTTCTTTTGCATGTTTCCCATGTGAATGGCAACCCTTTGAAGTTAATTGGCTGGCCTACACATGATGCATGGGACAACATGACGCGTGGGAACGCATGTACACTTCGTTGCACCTGCATGTTGTGAACTGCGCTTTGAGCAGACAAGTAATATAGTAATATACTGCATACTCATGTTACAGAACTTCATTTAAAAAATGCACATTTCCAAATATGTACACTTTAAAAAATGAATTTCACTCTTACATTATTATTAGACCTAGAAAACATAGGCAAGCATAAATTGGGGGATCACTGTATTCTCAGAGTTCCCCCTTGCCCAGCTTTGCTATTTCTAGCATTGCTCATTGATTTACATAGTGTTGTGATCTTCACAGGTTCCAGAGCTGATGGCATGTGTCACATTGACTTTATATGATTTATGCTGATATTTAGCATATAAATGTATACATGGAAATCCCCTTGTGAACATACCCTTGTCACCAGAGATATGACAGAATATCTTTGTATAATATACAGAGGTACCTTTGATAAGCAGCATGGAGAGGCTTTTCTATAACTAGACTATGAAAACACTTTTGTCATTGAGCTGTGTTTAAAATTCTCACGTTTCACATCTCACGTGGGAAATGCATATGTCAGAAACCAGCTGGACCCCATAGATAAGTATGGCCATAAACAGATACATATGATATACTAGCACACCCAAGAACTGTGAGTGGGAGCTCTGGATTATTGAAATCTATTACCACCACAGTGTTTATTTACATGTTATCGGTGATAATCCAACCATGTCACTTCCACCCAGTCAAGCTTTCCTATTCTATAACATAGTGCAATCCATCATGTTTCTCATTACACTGCAATTCAGAACATGAGCTCTCTTTGTGGTTTCCTTCGGGCTTTCCATTGTATCTAAAAAGATTTAAAGAGTAAGTTCATCTTTTACACATATTTCCCATAAATGTCCCTATGCACCACAACGTTCCTAATGTATTAAAATCCTGGGATCCATTGCCAAAACCAGGGGTCTCCAGTCTTTCTAAACAAAGGGCCAATTTATGGTCCTTCAGACTTTATGGGGGGCCAGACTGTAGCCTGTATGAGTAGAAAATGCTCTTTATCCATGGAAGCAACCAATGTCCCATCATTGATATTAGTGGGAGGAAGAGCTCCCAGTCATTGGTGTCAAGGGGGGTATAATGCCCCATCGTTGGTGTCAATTGGAGAAAGAGTGTCCCATCATCCCATCATTGGTTTCAGTAGAAGGAAGAGTGCCCCATCATTGGTATTAGTGGTAAGAATAGTGACCCATCATTGGTGTCAGTGGGAGGAAGAGTGCCCCATCATTGGTTTCAGTAGAAGGAAGAGAGCCCAATCATTGGTATAAGTGGGAAGAATAGTGACCCATCGTTGGTGTCAGTGGGAGGATTTTAGAAGGAAGAGTGCCCCATCATTGGTATTAGTGGGAAGAATAGTGACCCATCATTGGTGTTAGTGGGAGAAATAATGCTCCAAGGGCCGGATAGAGGCAAGCAAAGGGTCACATTCAACCCTTGGGAAACAGTTTGAGACCACTGCCCCAAACAGATTCCCAACTCATTATCTGTTGTAACTATTTTCGTCCATAACCGTCCTGCAGATGTAAAGGTGCACTCAACGCTGGATGCATGGACCTGGAAATCCATGAATGAGCACTCCCATCCTCTCTTCCCCACCTGTGCAAAGAAGTTCCTACACACAATGCAAATTTCGGATGATAGAACGTCCGTTTTTTGTAGGATGCTTGTCACGTGTCGAAAGTGAAGAGTGTACTAACAATACGAAAATTTTCGTACGACCGAATTCAATGTCAGAAGTGATGTAATGTGTTGAATAGCTTTGTATGTATTTTTTCATTTCTGAGCATGCGTAGTCGTGATCGTACGATTTTGTCATACTAATGATACGAGAATCGGACGTTGACTTGGTGTACAAAAAAAATGTGCTAGTCTGCACATCCAGCTTTTGTCTTCTGAAAAAAGAGAATCGGCTGTCGAAAGGGGCATTCTAACGATAAGAATTTCGGATGATCGGCCGTCGAACGAATATTCCCGTCCGAAATTCGCATTTTGTGTATGGGGCTTTACTCTCACAAAACAATTGAGCTGTAGGAGAGTACAAGCTGCACATGTACAAGTGGGGAGAAAGGCCTGGAGTGCTTGTTCGTGGATTTTCAGGGTTGTGCATCTGGTGCTGAGTGTGTCCTGTCATCTGTAACAGTTGAGGAGGACAATGGTATCAGCAGCTGAAGATGTGGGCATTTGTTAGAGGATTCGAGCACAGCATTTTAATATATTTCAGACACTGTGGTGCATGAGGACCTTTTTGGGAAATGTTTGTAAAACTGAACTTACTCTTTAGGGTCGGTTCACACCAGAGCTGTTGTGGTGCGTTGGAAGGCATTAGCCAACATAACCACAATGTAATAGCAAGGGAAATAATATTGGTTTAATTCAGTGTTTTTCACACCTATACGCTGCATTGCCTGGCTTGCACTAAAATGATGCATGCATAATTTTTGCACAACTCATCTCTGTAGCAATTGTATACATTGCATCCCACTGCAACCCAATGTAACTGCACATGATTGTGCAGTACAAATACAATTTTAAAAAAGTATGTACAAATAAAGTTTAATAAAAATGTATTTCCATTTCTGAGGTGATGTGATGTCTCATGAGGACATGATAACGCAGCTCAACAAAGTGAAAAAAAAATTGCTCTCAAACAACAAGTAAAACCATTACAAACCCATCGTAAATGCACATCATCACTTTACAATAATGCACTTTAACGCGTCCCAGCACAGATGCCGTAATGCTTGCACCATGGAGTGAACCTGCCCTTAATGTTTAAATGTGATCTTGTAGGGCAGAGAAGTAATATTTCAAACTTAGTAAATGCAGCAAAATGTACTATTTTTTGAACAAGTTTGTAAAGCATGCTCCAGGGAAAGTGCTCATATTTTGCCTGTGGTCATGGTTGAACTGTGGAAGCCTCTTTCACGCTGTGTCCATTGGAACGCTGACCTTATGTCTAATATAGTTTGGTCTAATAGGTGGTAACCAGCAGCGAAGGTATGGCTGTCGGGTAGTGTTAATGCTGAGAGATGAACAGAGTGCAAGCATTTAAAAGGAAACGAAAGTGAATTTTTCAGAAACTACGCATTTTGAGTTATTGTAACATTTAACCTGAAAGGTGAACAGCAATGCTTTACATTTATCATGCAGACTTATATAACTTTTCATATAAATCTGATCACCCCCTAATTGTGAAAGAAGTACAAGATAAATGGACAAGGTGGATTGCAAAATTTTACAATCCTGTATACACAATCCCATACCCACAGTTGATACAGAGGAAGGCAAACAAAACAGCAAAGCATGATCCGATTTGCTCCAGCAGTTGAAAAAAAATCCTTCTTGAATCCTCCAAGAGGTAATCAGATATTCCCTGGATCAACTTTACCTATAAATGTCAGTACCCAGTTCTATTATATACATTTAGGAAAGAATCCAGCTGTTAAAGCGTTTGTTAATCTAAAAAGAAAAAAAAGGATCCTGTTCCTTTAAAGCACGAATAACAGTACAGTGCTTGTGCTGTGTAATTTGGCCCCCCTGTAACACCTGAAATACTTGGTTGATCCTGCCAGTTTCTGCTCTCCCCCTGTAAACTGACCACGGTTCATCATGGCTGCTGAGCCCTGACACGGTGGTAATTTTACATGCTCTGCTCTCTGCTCTCCTCTGTCTCCTGTGTCCTCCTCTCCCTCCCCACCTGTCAGCTAGTCTGTGTGTGAGCCACCCCTCCCCTTGTAGCACCGCTCCGAACAGTGCACACATCACTGCACACAAGCACTGCCAGCCCCACTGCCAGTATAACCTGTAGTATATGCTGCAGGGATATGCAATTAGCGGACCTCCAGCTGTTGCAGAACTACAAATCCCATGAGGCATAGCAAGACTCTGACATCCACAAGCATGACACCCAGAGGCAGAGGCATGATTGGACTTGTAGTTTTGCAACAGCTGGAGGTCCACTAATTGCATATCCCTGATATACTGTATGCCATTTTGTAAAATTCTTCTTCTAAATACCTTATTCTTTCTCCCTGATCAGTGGTCACGTGACCGCCCATCGCACTCTTCCTCCGATGTATTCACTACAGAGCAGTGTTTCTTAACTCCAGTCCTCAAGGTGCACCAACAGGTCATGTTTTCAGGATTTCAAATATTTTGCACAGGTGATTTGATCAGTTTCACAGTCTTAGTAGTTACCACAGCTGCTTCATCTGAGGGAAATCCTGAAAACATGACCTGTTGGTGCGCCTTGAGTTGAGAAACACTGCTACAGAGGGAGGGCACGTGACCGCCCAGCAGACATCAGAGGGAGAGCTTGGCCCCTCCCTCCCTAGTACAAACATTGGAGGAAGAGAGCGGTGGGCGGTCACGTGACTGCTGATCGGGGAGAAAGAATAAGGTATTTAGAAGAAGAATTTTACAAAAAGGCATACACTGTATACTACATGTTATATTAGCAGTGGGGCTGGCAGTGCTTGTGTGCACTGCCTTAACAACCCTTTTAAGGGAGTCTATTTCCACATTTTCACAGCTCTTACTGTGAAGAAACCTTTATTTAGAGATGAAATCTCTTTTCCTCCAGGCCTAAAGAGTGCCCCCTAGTCCTCTGTGATGACTTTAAAGTGAATAACTCAACACCAAGTTCACTATATGGACCATTTATGTATTTATATGTTGATCATATCCCCCCCCTTAATCTCCTCTTCTCAGGAGAGAATAAATTCAGACCCTCTAACTGCGACTCGCTATCCTTTACTGCACCATATGAGAGCCAGAACTGTAAATTGCAGTGCTGGAGATTTGGCGCTCACTGTACTGTGGGGAATGGGTGAAACAAAGAGTTCTAACTAATGCAGAGCTGCCATCCACACATAATTAGAGGTTATTTGTTGATACATAGCAAATGTGCAAAAATAATTTTTCCACAAATTTCAGCTTTAAGGCCTCATTCACACGGGTGCATTGGCATAAATTGAGTGTCCAGGGTCTTCTCATCCAATACGAATAAAACTCATGCAATGTATGTACAGCCACAGCATCTGAAAGCCTGTCAATGAATAATTGTACATACTGCTGGAAGTAGCTGTATGCAAACATCTATGACTCCTGGGCACTGAAATACATTGAATTCTGTTGGTTTATGAACTTCTGTGTGAATGAGCCCTAAGGTTTTATCTGGTGTAGCATGGTGCATTAATGTGTATTGCTTTAACACACCACAATTGACAACAAAGCAAACTTGGCCTATGTTTTCCAACACAGTCAGCACAACATACAAAAGTTCTTTACCATGCGTTGTGGTGCACAGTTGAATGCTGGTTTTCCTGTGTGTCGGAGGAGGTGCATTCCTTCCTTCATGACGAGTTTCCATGCATTGCAGTAACATGTGCACAGGTGTGAAGCAGGCCTAAAACCAAACAATAGGCAGATATATGAAAAACATTTTTTAACACAGATATGTGTTCATGACTGCGGAGGAGCATAGGCTCATTTATGACCAACTAATTAACCAATACCGTGCCCCAAAAAAGACACTGAAGCTGATTAAGTTGGAAATAGGGCAAGGCCACAGCTTTATTGAACTTTGCAAAAGTAACAACTTTCCAAATGTACCAAACAACAATGCCAGTCACAGTTATACTGTGAGCACCCATATAACATAAACTCACATAGTCTTATAGACGGATAACAAACCAAAATCCGGACGAAGTGTGGACACGTGTACAATGACGTTACGTACCTTTGAGCAGTACTTCCTTCCTTACGTGGAGGAGGCTGTGTGT
>BLSH010411801.1:4350857-4382086 GCA_018402905.1 Glandirana rugosa
CCCACTCCTGATGTTTCTGTTCACATAGAACGGATGTCAGTTCGTACCACCACTCGTACAGTACATGACACTGTATGACATCGTCTCGTACTAGGGGAGGGAAGCCTCTGACCCGACGTCCCGTCATAAGGTTGTACAATTACTGTGGTTTGTGTGGACGTTCTGGTAGTGACGGAACGATTTCATCGACGCCCATTTCCACTACCTGACCGGTTCGTACAGAGATCTGGATTTGGGATAACTCGTAGACATCTCCTTTGGAGATTGTCTTCCACCTTCCCGCGTTTCAGAGATTGTAGGTGGTCGAGACACTACAGCAGTATTTCCTCACCTTCTCCTAAGGTCACCGTTGGACACTTCGAGACCACTTGGGGTACGGATTCTCCCCAGTCTCCGAAGGGAGGGGATCATGCTCTGCTACAGTATGTCACAGTACATGACATGCTCACCACCATGCTTGACTGTAGGCAAGATACACTTGTCTTTGTAGTCCTCACCCGTTTGCCGCCACAGACGTTTGACACCATCTGATCCAAATAAGTTTATCTTGGTCTCATCAGACCACAGGACATGGTTCTAGTAATCCATGTCCTTAGTCTGCTTGTCTTTAGCGGGACGACAGCCATGCAGACCAATTTGATGCAGTGTGCGGCGTATGGTCTGAGCACTGACAGGCTGACCCCCCACCCCTTCAACCTCTGCAACAATGCTGGCAGCACTCATGAGTCTATTTCCCCAAAGATAACCTCTGGATATGATGCTGAGTACGTGCACTCAACTTCTTTGGTTGATCATGGAGAGGCCTGTTCTGAGTGGAACCTGTGCTGTTAAACCAGTCTTTGTTCTTGACCATCGTGCTGCAGTTTCAGGGTCTTGGCAGTCTTCTTATAGCCTAGAACATCTTTATGTAGAGCAATGGTTCTCAACTGCGGTCCTCGGGACCCACCAACAGGCCAGATTTTAAGTATTACCTTGCATACTATGCAGACTAGAACACTGCAATCACTGAGCAGCAAATTATATCACCTGAGATGTATTTCAGTTATCCTGCAACCGAAGTTGAGAACCACTGATGTAGAGCAACAATTCTTTTTTTCAGATCGTCAGATAGTTCTTTGCCATGAGGTGCCATGTTGACCAGTATGGGAGAGTGAGAGCGATAACACCAAAGCGATAACACCAAATTTAACACACCTGTTCCCCGTTCACACCTGAGACCTTGTAACAGTAACGAGGCACGTGCCACCAGGGAGGGAAAATGGCTAATTGGACCCAATTTGGACATTTTCACTTAGGGATGTACTCACTTTTGTTGCCAGCGGTTTAGACATTAATGGCTGTGTGTTGAGTTATTTTGAGGGGACAGCTAATTTACACTGTTATACAAGCTGTACACTCACTACTTTACATTGTACCAAAGTGTAATTTCTTCAGTGTTGTCACAGGAAAAGATAGAATAAGTATTTACAAAAATGTGAGGGGTGTACTCACTTTTGTGAAATACTGTACTGTATATATATATATATATATATATATATATATATATATACTGTATATATATATATTTATATTTACGCATGTACAAGCGTAAACGCACACATTGGGGCGCCTATGCCTGAAAACATTGATTGCGATACACATGTTACATATCACCACGCATGCCGAAATGAGAGCAATAATTCTAGCACCAGACCTCCTTCGTAAAGCTAAATAAAGCTTTGTTCGTTAAAAAAAAAAAATGACTCCTAACTTTTTTTTATCTGGCCCTTAGATTCAAAGCAAATTTGTCAAGCCCTGATGTACACAGTAGTCACATACATGTACAAGGTGTATTTAGTGCTTTTTAATGGTATTGCTGGGTCAGAACCACATTTGAAGTAACGGATTTCCTTCCGGTGCTCTAAGCTACTGAGTTGTGTTACATCCCCTTGTGAAGGTCATATTTCTGTTTATGTGTTACAGATGAGAAGCCAAGCATATCTTCTGTTCAGACAGCTCGTGTTATTTTGTAACTCTTCACAGTGTTTTACAGTTAAAATTTTACAGAAAAAAGATCATTAAATTGGTATTTTCTGGCACTTCTGAGAGTGGGAAAGCATTTTAACCTTGAAAAGATTAAAGTGTTACGTAAACCCTAACAATGAATTTTTGTTATTTGATGCCTGCGGTGCCCTGCATCCTGGTGTGAAGCTCTTAGCATTGTTCCCAGATATTTCTGTGTACTACACAATATACATATGCCCCCTATATGTTATGGAGAATAGGAGACAGTTGTTCTGTAGTTCTGTCCTAGGTTGGAAACACTGCTCCTCTACAGCTACAGTACAGTGAGTGAGCGTGGTCACCCAGGGATAGGAAATGTGTTACTGCTTCAGTTATTGGGTGAAAATAAAAGGAAAAAAGTCTGAAAAAAAAAATAATGCAGACACTACATCTATAGGCTGGTAAATTGGTACAGTATATTGTAATATAATACATTTTTTGTTCTTGAAATTAAGAATTTTTATAGATATTAAAGCAAGATTAGACAACAAGGGCGCATTAAAAGGATTGCCCCAATGTTGTTCTCCCAAATGCAGCGACCCTAAAGTTTGTCCTAATGCCTGGTGAGATTAGCGGACGACTGATCGTCCGTTTTTTTTGCATGCTAATCTCATTTCGAAAATGAAGAGTTTACTAAAGTGACGAAAATTCTCATACGACAGAATAAAAATTTGGAAGTGATGTAATGTGTTGTATTTATTTTTGAAGAAGAACTGTACTGATTAAATGAAAATTGTACGAGAAAAATGTTCGTGCTTGTCCCATCGGATAATATCGGTGGAACTGTTGTGATCAGCTCTCAAAAGCTGTGATCAGATTATCGTAGGATCGCTTCTAAAGCGTTATGATTTTCTGGGCATGTGTACGGGCCATACTCCTAACTTTACCTTAACCGCTTGCCGGCCAGGCCGCCACACTTGTACTGAGGCAGGCCGGCTCTCCTGCGCAAACCGGCATCATTGTATGTCGGCCCCACATGAGCGATTTGCGAGTGCGCTCTCCGTAAGCATGCCCGGGGGTCGGGAAGACTCGATGTCTGCCAGCGACCCACGATCGCCTGTTACAGAGACAGAACGACATCTGCCAATGTCAGGGGACATGACACAGATCTACTGTTCCCAGTGATCAGGAATAGTTAGATCTGTTATGCCCAGGCCAGCCCAGCCCCCACACAGTTAGAACACATTGAGGGAATGCACTTAACCCCTTGATCGCCCCCTAGAGTTTAACCCCTTTCCTGCCAATGACATTTATACAGTAATCAGTGGCTATTTTAAAGCTCCGATTGCTGTGTAAATGTCATTGGTCCCAAAAAAGTGTCAAAAGTGTCTGATCTGTCCTCTGCAATGTTGCAATCCAGATAAAAATCACAGATCGCCGCCATTACTAGTAAAAAAAAAGAAGTAAATAAAAATGCCATAAATCTATTCCCATAGTTTGTAGATACGATAACTTTTGCGCAACCCAATCGCCTATTTCGATTTTTTTTTTAAACAAAAATATGTAGAAGAACAACTGATGAATAAATTTGGGTTTTTTTATATTTTTTTGGACGTGTATTATAGCAAAAATTAAAATAATTTTTTTTTTCAAAATTGTCACTCTTTGTTGGTTTATAGCGCAAAAAATAAAAAAAGCAAATGTGATAAAATACCACCAAAAGAAAGCTCTATTTGTGGGAAAGGACGTGCATAACCATGCAATTGTCAGTTAAAGCGACACAGTGCCATATCACAAAAATGTCAGGAAGGTGGCAAATCCTTCCGGGGCTGAAGTGGTTAAAGTGTAAGTTCAGGCAATGTACATAAGCACATTTCCCCATGTTTTATACCTTTAGACCCCTTTCACACTGCAGCACCCCTAAAACAGCGCTAAAGCGCTGGTCGTTTTTGCCATGCTTTAGCAGCGTTTTAGCAGTGCTTTTGCAGATTTCAGGTGCTAGCGGGCTGTTTTTTTTTAAGATCATGTGACAACATCACCTTAAAAAAACACAAAAAAGAACCCATTTTTCGGCGCTTCCAAAACACTTTTCAGATGCTTCAAAAGCGCTGCCCATTCATTTAATTTGTATCGCTTCAAACCCACCCCAAAGATGCTTCTTGCAGGACTTTTTTTATCGTCCGGCAAGCGCACCGTCCAGGTGTGAAAGCACCCTTGGAAATCAATGGGAGGCGCTTTTCAGAGGCTATTTCTAGCGCTAAAGCGATTGAAAACCACCTCAGTGTGAAAGGAATCTTAAAAAGGCGTAAAGCGGAGTTCCACCCATTTTTTTAACTTACAATAAATTCAATGCCCATCAACATTTCTATTGAAAATGGCAAATAATGTATTCATTTATTTTTGAAATACTTTTTTTTCTTTAATTTCTGGAGCACTTCCTATAACATAGCTAGGTGATTCCCATGGACTCTTGGGATATCGGCATCATCTATCCCAGGAGTCACCTGATACCACAACCTTGCACGATCACCGACTTCCATTACCTTCTGTGATGTCCCCTGATTGACAGGTTGCTATAACAATGGGGCAGGAACTTCCGCCGACGCCGCCATTGCTATGGCAAAGGGTTAGGATGAAAGAGATCTGCGCAGTGGCATTACTGCACAGGCATGAGATCGAGAGGTGCATGCTGGTTAGCCAGCTGCACCGAATCCCGGAAATTAATACAAGAGGGCTTCAGATGCCCACAGCAGAGATGGACCCTGTCTGCTTCCGAGATCAGGTTAGTTTCAAGCGATTTAAACATAAAATAAAAGGAGCACATTAATGACATTATCTAAATGTTGCGTTTGAAGTGGACTCAATTACAGCGGAGTAGTTAAAAAAAAAATAATTGGGGGACTGGAACTCCGATTTAAAGTACAGAAAATGCTTATTGTTCTGCAAGAAATCTAATAAAAGTTTCTGCTTTGAATTTTCAACTAGCATTGTTAGCCCTGCCTGCTGAAAGATAGAACGCTACCTATCCCCCATCCCTCTCTGTCCCTGTTCACATGCAAACATCCATTTCTTTCCAAGGAAAACCATACTAGCTGGCACTGACTTTGAAAAGCCTGGCCACACACTGTCAGGGAAGGGGCTCTTGGGAGATGTAGTTTCGAGGGGGGGGGGGGTGCCTATGTAAATTGGAAATGAACTCCCCTGCAGTACTTTTACCAGCCCCATGAATGGCAGCGGTTTTTGTAACTTTTTAACTTTAAATTTAATCCGGGCCCCAAACCTACCTCTATCATACAAGTTAAAATCTGCAAACATTTGATACATTGGGCAGCAGCACCCCACCCATTCATATAATACATTTTTTAACCCAATTTGCACCCCATGCCTACAGTAAGGAATGTGGGAGGAAGAGAGTGCCGCACTGTTTAAAAGTAAATCAAGCAGGTTTTTATGAATGTCAACAAATCTAAAGTGGTTGTAAAGGCACGAAGGTAAAAAAACCTTCTGTGTGCAGCACCCCCCCCCCCCTCCCCCTCAGCCCTCCCTATTACTCACCCCTTCTTGATCCAACGATGTCCACGGGAACCTTGGTTCTCCGTGGACTCGCACTTCTGATTGGCTTTTGGCAGAATTGGGAGCCACTGGCCCCCGCTTCTGTCAATCACAGCAAGGGAGCCAGTCTGCAGATGGAGGGGGTTGGGCCAAACTGCGGCTCCGTTTGTGAATGGACACACAGAGCCGTGACCCGGCAGCACACCTGCTTGGGTGCCCCCACAGCAAGCTGCTTGCTGTGGGGGGCACCGGCAGCAGGGAGGGGCCAGAAGCGCCGGTGTGGGACCCGAGAAGAGGAGGATCCAGGCTGCTCTGTGCATAACCACTGAACAGGGCAGGTACATATAACATGCTTGTTATTTTAAAGGGTAAGTTCACCTTTACTGAAAAATCTCTAAGGTGCACTTACACAGTAACCCCTCCTCACCCCCCCCCCCGTCCCGCTGACCTGGAGCCCAGCGATCACCCACTAGGAGACACTGTATAGCCGCCTTAGCGGTCTGAGGCTTAGAAATCCCCTTGACAACATCACATGGGCGGGACCGGCCAATCAGAACCCGCGTAGCCCGTCCTATCGGGGGGAAGAAGAAGAGAGAAAGCCACGCCACAGGGAATTTAAATCCCCGGACCAGTAAAATGGTGATCCGATGTGTCAGGGCGAGTGATCGCCGGGCTCAAGGTCAGCGGGGCCGGGTGCGATGGGGAGGGGGTCCAGTGTAAGGTTACCTTACAGATTTTCTGTAAAGAGGAACTTACACTTTAAAGCGGAGTTCCACCCTTTTGAAAGTCATCAGCTAAAAAAAGTGTAGCTGCTGACTTTTAATAATCAGACACTCGCCTGTCCCACGCTCCAGTGATGCAGTCGCCCGCTGCCTCGCTCCTCTCCTCCTCCTCCGTGCAGCGCCAGCATCACAAGTGTAGGCGCGTGGCTTTGGCTTCAAAGCCAGGCGTGTACTCCACATGTGCGAGCCGCGCTGCGCTCTGTGAATGGACGGTGTATCTTCTGGGACCTGTGACGTGTCCCAGAAGATCGCCGGGAGGGAGGGGGGGACAGGTGAACTTCCGCGACACCAGGAGAGGAAGTGGGACCTGGGTCCCCGTGAAAATAGGGCCCCCCCCCAAAAAAATAATGACATGCCAATTGTGGCATGTCAGGGGGTCACCTTCACTTAAAGTGGAAGTTCCACTTTTGGGTGGAACTCCGCTTTAATGCAAAAAAAAAAAAACATGGTTTAGTAGCACTTTAAATGTAAGTAGCCAATGTGCTTCTGATATTGCTGGTCCCCTTCATGGGGCTTGTGGTGGTGAAGCAACCTGGACCCAAAGATGAAGGAAACTGGACCTGAATAGGCTGATGGGTATTGTGAAGCATGTGTGCATGGTTTATTCTGGTCACAGATTGACAGCCTCCAGGCCCCAAAATGTTGAGGACAACAGTTTTTACTAACATTCAGATCAACACCTTTATCTTTGGAACTACTTGCCTGGAAACCTACATAGTAACTTTTATATAGAAATCATTTGGAGATCAGAACTATATGAAGATAATAAAGATAATAAAGAAAACATGTTAGTAAAATGACCTCTAGGTTTTATTAACTTTTGTTGGGGATATACACAGAACTTGGGTGCTCAATTAGTGCAAGGTTTTGTAAAGCCAACTTACTGTTTCCTCATTACTTATTTCTATCCTGTCACTTTACCGCCAGCTTCTTTTTTTTTAGTGCAGATCGATCAGTTCTGGCACCCGACCAGAGGAAATAGCATGAGGCAAGTTAAGCCTGACAATAAACCGAACACATGAAATAGCAGCGGCGCCGGGTGGCCTTTACAATGTCTGTTAAATTTTTCACCAGCTAAAGATGCTTTTGTCACTCTCTCAGCTGAGGTTTTAATCTAATATTCATTAGAAGTAACTGCCTTATTGTATAAAGATATTTATGCCAATATCTTGTTATCTCAGAAACATTCATTGTCAAAGTAAGGTCAGCTAGGGAATGAGCTGTTACAACATTACTCCGGTAATTTTATTATGCTAAAATTGACCTTTTTAGGTGGCGTGCATGAACAGTTTTATTGCTGTGTATTCCACTTGTTACAATTTCTGCATGGACATGGTGAAAAATTAAAGATGGAATAGATTGGAGAGTGCATTGGCCAGCATGCTAAAGAATAACAAAGATATTTCCAGTTTCAGTGCTAATCAGATTTACAATCAGCTATGCAAAAAAATATATACAACTCACCATTAAAAGAGAAGTATGGGATTTCAAAATAACGAGCATACCTACTCACCTAGGAAGATGCAACTTTGGTGTGATGTTGCATCTATTCCCTGTCACCTCCAAGGCCGAGAACTGAACAATTAAGTTATCGCTCTGCAGTGAGCAGAGAGTCGGTGACTGTCAGTCACCGGCTCTCTGCTCTGCCCCTTCAAGGCTCACTGGAGTGCTGTGCTGTGCAGGGGGCCAAAGCGGCTTGCTCAGGCTCCCAGAGGCATGCTGAGAGGCTGAGACAGCTGCCGGCCAGGCACCTGGGATCCCTCCAGAGCCTGGAACAGCTGAGTGAAGTTAGCTGACAGTGGACTTTAGCCCGCTGTCAACTGAATCTAGGTCACAGGAGTGCAGAACAAAGTGCATTCCTGTGTCCCACAGGAGAAGTAGGGCCCTACTTATCCTTTAAGGCCTGATCCTGCCTCCAATTTGGTCACTAGATGCGATGTTCAAGCAAGATTGGTTGTTTAGGGCTCAAGGATTGGTTGTTTAGGGCTCAGCGTTATTGCACATGGAGATTTTCCAACTTGTATGGTTGATTCTTCCCTCTTCTTGACAAGATTTTAATGTTTGCACATGTCATTTTTCACAATAATAGCACTTGTAACTTTATATTTGGATTGCCATATATATTTTTACAGTATCTGTTATACATTTTTATAGCACTTGTCATTTTAAATGTATACAAATTGTGGTATATGATATTAATCACAGTATACTAAATAAGGTACACTAGCAAGAGCACCTGTAAACACATAATTCATAGAGCAGCGCCATGCCCACTATTTTTCCTGTTTTTCTAGTTTAAATCTGGCCATAGATGATTTGAATCACGTATGGGCAGGCTGATGCCATTGATTGACTTGGGTACATCCAGCATGTAGTATTTTCGCATGCAATTATTGCCGGTGGCTGTAGCCACCAGCAATAATCGATGTGTTCTCCCGGCAGGCATGGCTTCCCTCCCATCGGGAGAGCACAATAGCTCCGCGGGAGGGATTCCCCCATCAACACTGACTGTGTTGATATGTTGATAAAGGGAATCGAGCGATTTTCTTTCCTGTAACCCATAAACTATGGCCTGTCTTTGTTAAAGGTGGTCTGGCAACCAGCTAATTGGTTTATTAACCAGTTGCTGACTGCCCGCCGTGGCCTGACGGTGGCAACATGGCTCTCCTGCACGAACCGCTGTCACCAGATGGCGGCCGCAGAAGCGAATATTGTGGGCGCATGCGCACCGCCAGAGGCGGCCACCCGCGATCGCTCCCAGGCATTGTCAGAATGGGGATCTGTGTATATAAACAAGGGGTTCCCCATTCTGACGGGAGAGGAGAGTGATCGTATGTTCCCTGTATATAAGAGCAGTGATCACTCTCCTCCCCCAGTCAGCCCAGCCCCACACAGTTAGAAACACCTAGCAGGGAACACAGTTAACTCCTTGATCGCCCCCTAGTGTGAACCCCTTCCCTGCCAGTGACATTTACACAGTAATCAGTGCATTTTCATAGATAGCACTGATCCCTGTATAAATTCTGGTGGTCCCAAAAGTGTCAAAAGTGTCCAATATGTCCGCCACAATGCCGCAGTCCCTCCAAAAATCGCAGATTTCCTCCATTACTAGTAAAAAAAATAAATGAATAAAAACGTCATAAAATCTCATTGTTTGTAAATTCTATAACTTTTGCGCAAACCAATCAGTATACAGTTATTGTGATTTTTTTTTTTACCAAAAATATGAGGAAGAAAGCTCTATTTGTGGGGAAAAAAGGACATCACTTTCGTTTGGGTACAACATCGCATGACCGCGAAATTGTCAGTTAAAGCAACACAGTGCCGAATCGCAAAAAGTGCTCTGGTCAGCAAGGGGGTAAATCCTTCCAGGGCGGAAGTGGTTAAATATACAAATTAAGGTCTAATTCCTTCCACCAATATAGATTCACAAATACATTTAATCCATAGATCCAACAACCAGGGGAGCACTGTTGCACCAAAACACAAATCAATAGTACAGAATGACTTGATCATTTTGGTCCGGATGATGGCATTGCACTTGTGTTTTGGAAGCATCACTTATTTTCTTGTGCATGTGGACAGTTCTGGTGACCCTGCTAAGCCTTTACAGCTGCAATTTAAGGTCCCTCTCAGTGCTAATAGGAGGGGTTGAAGCTTAAGCTTTATGTATTGTCAGGGACTGAAGTACTTCTACACTACCTATAACCAGTGTAGTTATCCATTGCAAATGTGGTATAAAAGATATTGAAAAAGAACTTCAGACACACGTCATACTGAAAGTCAACACAACATTTCAGGACCATTTAATATTCTTCTTTGGGTCCATAACAGTTCATGAATTGCATTTGGATTGGCAGCACCAGAGCTTACAAAATTGATTGTCTTTTTTTTTTTTGCCTGTCCATTTTTGGGTAATTAAAGGCAGAGAGGGGTGTTGGTTGGGTACCTTACAGAGGAAGGGGAAGAGTCTCTGTAGCTCATATAATATGGCTATAATTTCTTTCTCTATAGGCTTGCATATGATGCACTTATAGTCCAGTGGACACCCTTTGTGTAAATTACACATGATGCCTTCATTTAAAGGATTGCAATGCCACAACGGCATAGAAAAGTAGGTGGGACCTGTAAAATAGGGTTAGAATCACCAATGTGTGATTATGGCAGAATGGCCAAGATTTTGGCAACATGTCTCTCAGTTTTATTAATATACCCATTTTCTTTTTCATTTTGTTATGGAGGCTTTGTGTCTCAAATCTGTGCTACATAAAGTTTGCCGCCCCCCACTCCCAAATATCTTCACAATGCCTTGTTTTATGTGATAACTTTACTTCTTGTAGAAAACATACTGCATATCCATTGCTATTCACCTGGAATGTTATTTTGCTTTTCCTATTTACGATATCCCATTTTGGTAGTTTAGTAGTGACAGCTTGTCCCATGCCTGGGTCATAAACCAAAAATATGGGTAATGATTTGTATACATGATCACTTTCATGTCTCCCTGGAGATACAAAGAAAGCCATGCTTTGCAGTTGTGTACAGAGCTGAGCTTCTGCGGCACATAGAGAAATGAGCCTTAGAAGTACGTAGAGAAATGAGCCTCAGAAGTACGTGGAGAAATGAGCCTCAGAAGTACGTGGAGAAATGAGCCTCAGAAGTACATAGAGAAATGAGCCTTGAAGACAAACGGAGAAATGAGCCTTGGATGTACATAGAGAAATGGCCCTCAGGGGTACACAAAAAATGAACCATGGAGGTACCTAGAAAAATGAGCCTTGGAGGAGCTTAGATAAGTGAACCTGGAATGTATACAAAGAAGTGAGCTTCAAAAGTTCATGAAGACATGCTGTGAAAACCCTACTCTTATAAAATCAACAGTTATGTAGTCCTGGAGATACATAGAGGAATGTACCTCAGGCACAGAACATCATAATCTAATATTCAAATAGAGAAAATAAATATGTTGCTTCATGGAAATGCAGGGTAAATATTTGCTTTTCCCATGCAGGGTGTAGCAACAGGTTCATATTCAAAGAGAATTAACAAACATTTATACTCACAGAGAGCCGTGATTGTCAGTCACCGGCTCTCTGCTCTCCCCTCCAGCGCTCACTGTAGCGCTGGGCTGTGAAGGGGGAGGGAGGGGCTGGCTCAGGCTCTCTGCCGATTGCTGAGAGGCTGAACTAGGTGCTGGTCCAGGCTTTTTTCCAGGATTTTTCCAGAGCCTGGGATGGCTGAGTGACATCAACCGACAGCGGGCTTTAAACCACTGGCAGCTGAAAACATCTCGCAGGAGTGCAGAACGAAGGATCCAAAAAAGCTATGGCCATGCTTCTCCTTTAATGAGGGCCAAAAAGCAACTTTTACTTGTCTTATACGTGTTTCCCTGCTCTGGCATGAAGAACTGAGAACTGGATGTCTTCTCCTCTATATTTGTTCACAGTGCTGGGTGCTGCAACAGTCAGCCACCAAGCACCAATGCTGTTAAAAGTTGAAAGTACCAGGAAGTAATGGCTATTTTTTCATCACTTCCCTTGGCTCAATGGAGTGGTACAGCAGCAACGAGAAGGTAAATACTGTTTAAGCTGCTAATTAGGCTTCCATTAAAGTGAATCTATTGCTGCATGGGCAAAACATTCAGTTTAAAAGGAATCACAAGATGAGATACACAAGTGTCATTGTATTCCATGTGTATTTTTGCTATGAACATCATAAATGTATATAAATAATATTAAGAATAGTTTACCTTAAAATGTTCAGTCCACCCAGAAATAATTCAGTTTTTCGAAATTTGCAGAGTGACAGGTTCTTGTGTATGTACTGTATATGTGTATATGTATATACAGTATCTCACAAAAGTGAGTGCACCCCTCACATTTTAGTAAATATTTTATTCTATCTTTTCATGTGACAACACTGAAGAAATGACACTTTGCTACAATGTAAAGTAGTGAGTGTACAGCTTGTATAACAGTGTAAATTTGCTGTCCCCTCAAAATAACTCAACACACAGCCATTAATGTCTAAACCGCTGGCAACAAAAGTGAGTACGCCCCTAAGTTAAAATGTCCAAATTTGGCCTAAAGTGTCAATATTTTGTGTGGCCACCATTATTTTCCATAACTGCCTTAACACTCTTGGGCATGGAGTTCACTAGAGCTTCACAGGTTGCCACCGGAGTCCTCTTCCACTCTTCCATTAGGCCATCACGGAGCTGGTGGATGTTAGAGACCTTGCGCGCCTCCACCTCCTGTTTGAGGATGCCCCACAGAGGTTCATTAAGGTTTAGGTCTGGAGACATGCTTGGACTGTCCATCACCGTTACCCTCAGCTTCTTTAGCAAGGCAGTGGTCGTCTTGGAAGTGTGTTTGGGGTCGTCACAGTACATGTTGGCATTCATAGTTCCCTCAATGATCTGTAGCTCCCCAGTGCTGGCTTTTTTGTGCATCATCTTTAGAAGAGTCTTCCTTCTGGGACGACAGCCATGCAGATCAGTTTGATGCAGTGTGCAGCATATGGTCTACGCACTGACAGGCTGACCCCCCCACCCCTTCAATCTCTGCAGCAATGCTGGCAGCACTCATGTGCCTATTTCCCAAAGACAACCTCTGGATATGAGACTGAGCACTTGCACTCAACTCCTTTCGTTTATCATGGTGAGGTCTGTTCTGAGTGGAACCTGTCCTGTTAAACCACTGTATGGTCTTGGCCACCGTGCTGCAGCTCAGTTTCAGGGTCTTGGCAATCTTCTAATAGCCAAGGTCATCTTTATGTAGAACAACAATTCTTTTTTGAGTGAGAGCGATAACACCAAATTTAACACATCTGCTCCTCATTCACACCTGAGACCTTGTAACACTAACGAGTCACATGACATCAGGGAGGGAAAATGGCTAATTGGCCCCAATTTGGATATTTTCACGTAGGGGTGTACTCACTTTTGTTGCCAGGGGTTTAGACATTAATGGCTGTGTGTTGAGTTATTTTTAGGGGACAGCAAATTTACACTGTTATACAAGCTGTACACTCACTACTTTACATTGCAGCAAAGTGTCATTACTTCAGTGTTGTCACATTGTCACATGAAAAGGTATAATAAAATATTTACAAAAATGAGAGAGCAGACCCCTGCTATTCTTGAAATCCCCACTTGCTTCCAGGTTCCATGCCGAACCCTGCATTCTGAACATAGGAGGTTAGCCGCTCGGCAGGTGCCATTCAGAGATTGGCTTGCATTTTCTCAGTGAATGCAAAGCCTTCTCTGGTTGGATGAGGTGGAAAGGGGAGTGGTGACATCACACCAATTAGGGAATGAATTTGCCAGTGGCCACACAAAGCAAAGTACCGTATACATTTTGGGTGGAGTTGGCCTTCAAAATGTAAAACATCCAAATTTGTTCATTATATTTTCACTAGCAATGAAGTTATAGGGTTATATATAATCAGCGTTACTAAAAGATAATTTAGTTAAAAATTAACTGTATTAATAGCATGAGAAAACAACAGAAGGTACATTGAGTAAACTTGTTTATGAGAGAAAAACCTCAATCATAAAAAAAAATCCTTGTTAAAACATGTTTCCAATGTCTGAAGCCAGCAATAGCAGTCATGATTAGTTAAAAGCCTTAAATAATTTATATTTGTCAAGGCTTGTAGAAAAAATATGCTTAACTTTACTCCTGAACACTTCTGTAGGAGGGATAATTGTCACATTTATCAGGTCCCAACAGAGGATTCATTTGCTTAGTCATGTCTTGTTTTGAATGTTGGTGATGTATCTTGTGTGACAGATGCTAGTGCATTTAACTGTTTAAGCATTAAGTAATATAGTACCAAAAACAATGGAATAATAAAGGAAAAGTATAATGTATTTTTTATTAAGTCCCGGTTCACACATATGCGATGCAGGAACCAGCTCAATTCCAGTGCGGGTTCCCATATCGCATGTCACTCGCTGGTGGTTCATACTGACATCTGCGCAGGGCCGGCCCTACCATGGGTTCCAGTAGGTCCAGCACTTTGAGAAGGACAGCAAACTGAACCACGGCTGCCTTTCCTTCTCTTCTATTTACCCAGCAAATTGACGACCAAGATTTTTTTCCAGCAGTTTTGTGTGCCACGATGACAACTGCCCCCCACCCCGGGCTGCTCCTCCTGCCTCTATACTACCCTAGCCCACCCCTATACAGCCCTAGCCTGTCTATATACTACCCTTGCCTATCTATATACTACCCTAGCCTGTCTATATACTACCCTAGCCCACCCCTATATTGCCCTAGCCTGTCTATATACTACCCTAGCCTGCCCCTATACTGCCCTAGCCTGTCCATATGCTGCCCTAGCCTGTCTTTATACTACCCTAGTCTGCCCCTATACTGCCCTAGCCTGTCTATATACTACCCTAGCCTGTCCATATACTACCCTAGCCTGTCTAAATACTACCCTAGGGTGCCCATTTACTACCCTAGTCTTTCCATATACTACCCTAGTCTGCCCCTATACTGCCTTAGCCTGTCTATATACTACCCTACACAGAAAAAAGGAGGGGGAGGGGGAATCGTTAAGGCGCTTCCAAGCAGGTTGTTGTGAACAATGTTAATATTTCACAATACTGTGGGTTGTGGGTCGTTATCCAGAGGGTTACCTGATTAACTGATGTTTAGGACAAATGTTTCTGGGACAATCCAAGTTCGTTGTGATAAAGTCTAAAATTTATTGACAATTCATAAAAATGATAAAAAGGTTAAAAGCAGCACTTACATCAGAAAGTAGCCTGTCACCACATGAGAGCCACATGGGAGCCAGGGGGTACCAACATGGAGGGGTCCCTTCCAGTCTGACACTGGACGCGTGGTGTGGCTGAGATGGTGAGGATGGAAGGAGCCAATGGAGGTGTGCTGCCAGGCAGGAATATGGAGGCTCTTTGAAGGTGAGCTGCGTGGCTGCAGCTCTCCGGGTGTGTGTGTCCAGTGCGGATGGACGGCCCTGCGGAGGATCAGCGTTGCGGTCCGCGATGACATCACTCGTCGGGCCGCGTGTGCCGGTCTTTGTGATGGACAAGGTCAGGGGTACTTTCTGACAGTGCGGCTGTGGAGGAAGACTGGTCCCGTCACACTGACTACATGTTTCGCGATAGCCGCTTTGTCAAGTCACGTGATGGGACAGGACCAATGGATATTTAAAGGAAAAGGAAGGGGCCCACAGCTAGTTGGAGAGCCAGAAGTGACTATGGGCTATGTTCTTGCTGTGGGGAATCTGTTAACCCCTCCATATTAGAGCCCTTTACAATAAAGGTGTAAAATTAATACATGGTTAAATTACAATGTAACACATAAATCACAGCATGCAGCTGTTATTGTATTAATTCTAAATTGAAGGACAATTAATAAAAAATCTCCAAAAAAAAAAAAAAAATCTTTAAAAAAAAAAAATATATATATATATAAAAAAAAAAAAAAAAACGTTTTTTTTTCCTTCCTTCTGGTCGCCAAATAATAATCTCTGTGATCAGCGCCTATCCTATGGTCTCTTTCTATATACTACCCTAGCCTGCCCCTATACTACCCTAGCTTAACCCTATACTACCCTAGCCTGTCTATATACTGCCCTAGCTTGCCCCTATACTACCCTAGCCTGTCTATATACTGCCCTAGCCTGTCTATATACTACCCTCGTCTGCCCCTATACTGCTTTAGCCTGTCCATATACTACCCTAGCCTGTCTAAATACTACTCTAGGGTGCCCATTTACTACCCTAGTCTGTCCATATACTACCCTAGTCTGCCCCTATACTGCCTTCACCTGTCTATGTACTGCCCTAGCCTGCCCCTATACTACCCTAGTCTGTCCATATACTACCCTAGCTTGTCCCTATACTACCCTAGCCTGTCTATATACTGCCCTACCCTGCCCCTATACTACCCTAGCCCGCCCCTTGGAATTGTTGCGTGTAAATCTGACTTCCTGATAAATTTAATTTTAGTTTTAATTATCATAATATAAAATAATGGATGTGGGAGCCTTTTGGTGGGTGTGATTTTTTTTTGGGGGGGCAGCAATTCATTATTGGACCCAGGCCACACAATGTCTTGGGCCAGCACTGCATCTGCGAACCGCTGTGGGTGTCCATGTAAAGTTAATGACACCCCCAGATCGGTTCGCAGATCGCAGTGTGAACTGGTGCAGGAATCAAATTCCAATGTGATCTGATTCCAGTGTGGACCAAATAAAGGATCCTGCACCATTTTCATGCAAATGTGATGCAGTTTCAGCCATACAGTTTGTATGGCTGAATTTGCATTGCATGGACATCGCATGTGATCTGCACTGCAATACGGTGCGAATCACATACGATGTCTGTCATCGCACAGATGTGAACCCAGCCTAAGTGAATATTTTAAATTATTATTGCCGTGTTTACTTTAACTGCTAGTTGTCCTGGGCGATTTTTTCACTTTAAAAAAAATAACTTTATTAAAAACAAAGAAATTGCAGGTAATACAAACAGCATAACATGGAAAAAGAGATATGCCAAATAAAATGCCCGGGATGTCATACAATATAGCAAACGAACACTGTGGTATTACAATGTGTTTTGTCTCACCTGAAGACAAGCATACTGTATATGTCATTACCAAAGAGTAGCCAGATCAAAGTAAGAATGGGATTTGCATATTACCTTAATGCACCAACCACTTGTCCCACAGCTTATTGTATTTGGTTGAGCACCCTCTGTGTACATAGATCATTTTTTATATGGGAGGGTGGAGTTCACCTCATTTTGCTAGAAAATTTATTAGAATCCCCAAACAGTATATATTTCCCGAAAGCAGAGACCTTGAAGAATAAAATGGCGGCTGTTGCAATTTTTTATGTCACACGATATATGCGCAGCCATTTATCAAATGCAAATTTTCAGGGAAAAAATTACTTTTAGCACACACAATCACCAGTTTTTTTGGAAAAATGTAAAACATGATGTTATGTCAAGTAAACCGATACCAAATATGTCAAGATTTAAAACTGCACATTTCCATGAAATTGTGACAAACTGCGGTACCTAAAACTGTTCATTAGTGACTTTTTAACAGCCTTTACAGCTTATCAGTTTAGAGTTAATCTTTAATTGTGACCCTAGAATGATTGCTCTCACTTTGACATTTGCGGCAATACCTCGGATGCGTGACAAAATTACCGCTTACATATGCGTGACCTATGCATGCATTTGCGTGTGTGGGGGAGAGGGCGCATTAGTATTCTTTATTATTATTTTTAATTATTTTATTTAAATTTGTATACACTTTTTTAAAGATTTTTTTATTTCACTTCTTTTCCTGTCACGAGAGGCTGAACAAGCCCCCTTGTGATAACTTTGGGCAGGTGACAGGTGCTCTTTATGGAAACAGAGGTCCCAAGTCTAAAAGTGATTGGGCTGTAAAGCCACCCAGATCATTTTTATGGGACAGTTGCAGCCATGATCCACATCAGACGGGAAGTGGTTAAAATTCATTTTTAATATGATTTAAACAGTTTGCAGGCTTGTTCTTCTATATTGCTATTATTGTAATTAAAGTGTTACTAAACCCACAACAGCAAAATCAGTCTGTATACACAGTAAAGCATGCTTGTTATACGCACTGTGGAATCTAAGGGGCTAATCCTCCTTGCTTCTCTGATCCTCCCCTTCTTCCACTGACCCCAGTCCATCTCCTAACAGTACTGAGCCCTTGGAGCCACTCTGCACATGCTTTGTTTGGTGCGTATTGCTAGAGAGTTTTTTTTTCTTGGGAGAGTGCATGTGATCAGCACAGGGCCAATCAGAACTGTCCAGAGAGAAGGTCAGGGGTCCTGGGGCCTCATAGGACTGTCAGAGTGGAATGAAAACTCCTCCTACAAGCTTTAACTAGACACTGATAGTAGTCACAAGACTGCTATATAATGCTGATGAGAAAAGGTATTTGGCAGTTTATATTTACTAAAAGAATTGCATTTCCATGTTCTGTGTTCTGTGGGAGACCAGATATAGGGTGTCACAAAAAAAACATGATCAAAGTCCACAATCTGCTGCTATTACAGGTCTTTAAAGGGTTTGTTTACCTTTACCAAAAACTGCCTGTGCAGGTAAGAGGTGTCTATAGATAAAATAAACTGCCGCATTTACCAAAGTTAAATAATGCCTATAGGTGTAGGCCATTCACAGTATGTAGCTCCTGATGCCTGGCTGAAAAGCTCCCAGAAATGGCATCATCCTGTCCTGCCTTGTTGCTGAGACGTTGCTAAGACACTCTCAACTAAGACAAATCCCCTTGAATGTTCTCTTTTTCCCCTGTTGCAATATCTTTGAGCTCAGCAATGTTGGGATGGAAAAGGTAGGGGACCGCATGTGTGGGGGTTTGAGAGCTCACTCCTTTGATGGTGGGGGTGAGCAGTAACGGCTGGGAATGGCTTACCAAATCCTAGCAACAAGGCATGACAGGATGATGTTGTCTCTGGAAGTTTTTCAAACAGGCTTTGGGAGATACATATATGGCCTACACCTATGGCAAGTACATTATCTAACTTTAGTCAAAGCTGCAGTTTGTTTTTATCTACAGGTGTCCTTAAAGCGGAGTTCTACCCATTTAAAAGTCAGCAGCTACAAAGCTTCAAAGCCGAGCGCGCATGTGCATGTGCAAGCCCCACTGCGTGATCTGAATGGCCGAGCAATATTCTGTGACCTGTGTTGTGTCCCAGAAGACTGCAGGGAGGGAGGGGGGAGAGGTGAATGTCTGCTCGGTGCCAGGGGCGGAAGTGAGATGGGTACCTCTGAAAACGAAGTATGCACTGCCCCCCCAACCACTTTTTGGTGGAACTCCGCTTTAATATGCACAGGTAGTTTTTTGGTAAAGGTGAATTAACCCTTTAAGGAAACCTATGCTGACAGAACTTTGTAGGATGTGCCTGCTAATGTCCTTCTGATAATGCTAGCTAACTTTCTGTTAGGCTGCCTAACGAGTTCATATAGTGACTAGACATACGTGCACAATCCAGCTACCTAGCAAAATTTAATATAAAAGATTGTTTTACAAACATGCACACATTGAACAAATGTGCACGTTTATTCCTTTTGGCCGGAAGCATCCTGCAGACATTCCTGGCGCCAGCCTTACATGAGAGAATACAATAGCAGTGAGGAAATCCAGCCCAGCCAATCAACTGTCCCCATAGGAAGTCCCTCCTGAAGATTCCTGCAGTGCTTGGAAGGACTTACAGATATGTTATCACTGTGAAAAGGTAATGATCTAGAGAGATAATGAAAATATTACCTTGGATCTAAAGGCACTTGTCACTGTTGAGGGGGGCAGAGTCAGGAACTGGTGGGGAAATTGTTAATTATCAGATTATTATCCTTTCCAAAGCAACTGGCTTGATCAGGCAAATGTTCAATTGGATCTGTAGGCACTTTTAAGCCTCGTACACACGTGCAGATTGTTGGCCAACCGAACGTCCAACTTTTGTCCAAATTGGCGGTTGTGTCTAGAGTACTGACAGTAGTCAAGTAATCGGCCAACAAAGCCGAACGTAGTGACGTCTTACGAGCGTATAACGAGGAAGTTCAGGTGAATGTGATTTGTGAATTAGGAACACAGGTTTACACGACCGAACACTTGATTGACTGGATTCCGAGCATGCGTGTTTGCACTTCCAACTTTTTGTTGGCCAGCTGCTATACGCACGAGCCAACAATTGGCCAACGCCTTGTTGGCCAACAAACATTTTCTAGTCTTGTCAGCCAACTTCTGTTGGCCAACAATTGGAAATTGGCTGTTGGATCGTGCATACTAACGGTCAGATTATCGGCCAACAGGCTGTTGGACAACCGTTGTTGGCCAATTGTTGCACCGTGTGTTCCTGTAAGTCATAATAGACAATGGGAAAATAGATGCAATTGGAAAAGAGAGACAGCAATGTTGTGGGGGGGTCAGAGCCAAAAACATATTACTTGAGATCCTCACAGTATGTAAAGTCAATGCCTAACCCATGGTAAATGGTATAGGTCCAGAGCTTCTGAAAACATTCACCATGGTCTGTAGGCATCCTCAGCAATTCTTTTGGACATAATACATAATGGGAAAACAGATGCAAAGGCCAGATTGGGAAACTGTTCTCAGGGTCTGTAGGGACCTTTAGTATTTCTGTTGGACATAATAATCAACAATAGCAAGGTACTATATTGTTGTAAGGGACAGATCCAAAACTCAATCCTCTTACCCCAAGAATCATAACATACCAGTAGGTGATCCAGACTAGTAGCATCCTACCATTGCAGAAAACTTTGGGTATGTTTGGCATCATACCTCACTCTATACCAGTGGTCTCCAAACTGTGGCCCTGGGGCCAAATGCGGCCCTTTGCTTGCCTTTATCCGGCCCTTGGGGCACTATTCCTTCTACTGATACAACAATACACTATTCTGCCAGCTGATACCAACAATGAGGCACCATTTTTCCCACAAACACCAATAATGAGGCACTATTCCTCCCAATGATGGGTCACTATTCCTCCCAGTGATGTGGCAATGTTTACTCCCACTGATGCCAGGAAAATTTCCAATCCTGCTGGCCCCATAAGGTCTGAAGTCCCTTTGTTTAGACAGTTTGGAGACCCCTGTTTTCTTAATCCAAATTCTCATTTAAGCTAAAAAAGGATGCCCTGGCAATGGCTAAAAATTAAAAAAAACAACTCTGGTTGTTATCCTCATGTGATTTCTGGAGCTACCCTATTCTCCCAAACTCAGCTGCTTAGGGAACCAGCTGCAGTATTTTTCCAGGTTGAACAGCACCCAGCACCATTCAATTCACTTCCCGTGAGCCCAGAGTGCCTGGGCTGGCTTGGGTTTACACAAACTTTAAAGGAAACTAGTACTGAGAAAGAACAAGGCTGCCATTGCAGACCTCGTCTTCTGAAAATACTTGTTCCCATGGCTGTCATACTGATCCCGCCAACTCCCATAATTTCTTTGTCTAGACTTTGGCTGGCCATAGATGACTCTGGTTATTTATTTTTTTTTCGATCAGCCAACAGGCTGATTGAAAAAAAAGGAAGAAAAAATATTCTCCCATCTACACAAGTGATGTGGATGGAGGAATTATCCATGCTGTGCTATTGTATTCTGTTCTCACAGCGATAATCCTCTACTGTCAAAATACACTGATCAATGGCTGCAACAAGCCATTCAACAGAAGCTGATTGTTAATTTGACTTCTGTCGAGTGGGAGCAGCCAGACACAGATTAAAATTTGGCTGGTCCCTGCTGAACTGTCCAAATTTCGATGGCAAGCTTAAGGCCAGGTTCACACATGCAGCCTTGGTTTCGTGTCTGGAGTCCGGTGCGCCCTTCCTTCACTGGTTCAGGTACCTCTATTGACCCAGCGCTGTCCAATCTGCAGCAGTGCTCTCCAGGACATAAGGACAGCAGTGAGAGCCATTCTGCTGTCAACCAAATCCTGTGAGGAGGGGGTGGGGGGGCTGAGGCTGAGCCCTGCTGTGTGTGTTTATGGACGCACACAGCCAGTCTCGAGAATGCGCCCCGACAAGTGCCTCAACAGCAACTGATTTGGAAGAGGAAAAGAGGAGGTAAGAGAAGACTCTGTGCAATACCATTGCACAGTGCAGGTAAGTATAACTTATATTTTAGGGGGAAAAATTAACCTTTATAACCACTTTAAGTATGCAAGTCAATAGAGTTCTGACTCCATCCTAACTTCCTGATCTGCATGCTTGTCTCAAGTCAGTTTCTTGAATTATTGCTGCCAGAGGCAGCCAGACAACTTGCATTTTCAAAAGAAGGTTAGCAGTGGCCATCCCTGTAAGGGCTCTTTCACATGGGTGGCCAGGGGTTGGTAAAAAACAGGCCATTGAGCTGCAGATTTAAAGCCTCCTGGCTGCCCGCATGAATGATATCATTATAGCCGGACAGGGCTGTACAAATGCCACGGCTGCAGCAATTTTGCCTTGGCTAGCAGAGTGTGACTGCAGTAACTGACAAATGAAGTCAAAGGCCTGTTTCACCCCTATGCAGGTTGCAGTGTGCATAATCCAGGTGCATTTTGCGTTTTTCAATACACGTTTTTGATCCATTGAAGTCTATGGAACCAAAAACTAGAAAATGTACCTGGCCCTTTTCATAAAATGCACAGATGTGAACGTGACCCATAGGAAACCATGTTAAATGGACTGTAATGTGTTTCTGCAAAACTAACAATGCACTAAAAATGCATAGGTGTGAACCAGGCCAAGGAGAGCGTGCCGCAAGCACAAGCCAAACAATCGGCTTGTGATTGAGGTCCAGTTTTTTTTTTTTAACACAACATCCCTTTTCGGATTAAAAAAAGACAAACATTCAGGAGGCAGCGGGATCACCTCCTATATTACTTGGCTGCTGTACCACTTTCTGATCCACCGCAGATTGCTTTTCAGAGGGTAGTAGGCACTGCTGTCCATTTGAAATAGCCCTATTTCTCTCAGCATCTGTGTCTTTGCAAGCATATGTCATAATTATGTTACCATTCAAAAGCGGATTCTCTGCAAGGAATTTATGGAGAGTCAACACCTGATGGAGAAGAAGGAAGATTGGCATGCATTTTCTGTGTTTTTCTTTGGATTCCATTAAATTGGTTTATCCATATGTGTCACATTTTTACCACCTGTGTGTGTGTGGCCCTTCATTGCCCCGTGCTCGTTTGCTTTTTAGCAGGCAGCAGCTGTCGCTGAACAGTGATTGTGTACACGTATGAATTGTCAGCTGCTGCAAAAGTTGTTGAATTTTATTATTGACACAGTCAGCCCAAGCAGACAGAGGGATCGTTCTGAGCAATAAACTCATTAGTCAAATCCTATCACTGAGGTTTCCAAGGAGTAATTGGAGGAATTATTGGGAATTATGTTGGGTCTTTTCCCCAAAAACTCAGAGACAACGTTGTTTCTACAGGAAGTGACATGATCCTATTGTTCTACCATAAGGCCGTATGCACATGGCAGAAAAAAAGCAGCTTTTAGGCTGGGTTCACACCTATGCGAATTGGATGCGAGTTACACCGCATCCAATTCGCACAACACTTGAAAACACATTGTTTTCAATGTGTCCGGTTCACATAGGTGTGTGCGTTTTCTGTGCAATGCGGTGCGAATTCCCAGGCCATGCTGTTCAATGTGAGCGCATCTGACCCGCAGATGTGCTCGGGCACTGAACGACGATTTTACAGGGATTTTTCCTCACCGCACCTCCCCTCCCTCCCCCCGCAGCTGCTGCGCTGTGAGAATGGACAGGAGCCGCGGAACGGCAGCTCTGCCCCTTCTCAGCAGCAAACAGGCTGGAATTCACAATTTGTATTGTTTCTGAATGTGGCTTAGAGGCCAGTTCACAATAAAACGCGGTGTGCGAAACTCATGTTGTGTGTCCGTTTCACGCACCATTTTCAAAACACATCGCACTTGTGATTGGCAGCGAGTGTCAGTGTTAACCTAAGGACACCCTAAAGACTATGGGTCTTGGCAGTTGTAGGTATATCCTAAGTATACAGGCGGTTGGTTATGTCCCCATCCCTAATTGGACAGAACAAGCATAAGAAAAACCCCCTATGGGACTTTAACGGGAGAACCAACTCAGCAAGAAGTAGTCATAGTAAAATTTAACATTTATTTGTAAAGTTTAAAATATACATTCCATTGTGGCAATGGACAGTACCCAACATAGACAATATACATACAAAATTGACAGAAAAAATACTAACTAACAAATAATGTTGTACATGACAATGGACAGACAAAGGTTGTAAAAAAGACCACTCATCTGCCGCACAAAGGAGGCAGAGAAGGACCCAACGCGTTTCGATGTTTGTAATGCGATATCTTCCTCAGGGGTATGTGGTCATAGTAATTTAAAAACAATGCTCATAAAGTGTAGGACACTCGCAAAGACTGTTTACAGAGAGGTTACAAATAACCATTTTGCCCAACCCGAACACAGGAATTAATAACGAGTCAGAAATGAAGGAGATAGAAAATATACTGAGCCATGAACATCAGTGGCTGCTAGAATGTCTGGATGACCATATAGGGCAGCAAGAGCACGCACTGCTGATGGATGTGTGTCAAGGTAAAGACCCTCAAATTTGCAAACACACAGGGGAGTGGCAAATAATGGCCGCCAAGTATTCTGCTATTGTCTAAGTGGCAAATGCATACACGGCAAAAAGCTATCAATGCAGTAACTGTGGAGGCACCCAAAAGGGAGATCAAGCCAGCAATGAAACACCCCAGGTCAACCCGTCCAGACCAGCCAAAGCAACAAGTCTTATTTAGAACAGCAACACAGCCTCCGTCCATCAGCAGCCCAGCTGAGCCCTTGACACCCTAAAGGCAGTTCGCCAGCACAGTGCGCTTGCCTGCACCACATCACATGGTACAGCATTACCATACAGCCCAATTGCTTGCTGTGTGTTTTTTATGCACTGCTTTTGGTGTAGCCAGGCAGGACTTCACCGCATTCAGATGAATGTGCTAAAATCGCATGTGAATTGCGCAGGAATGAACTGTGCTTTCCTGCTGGATTCACGGTGTGAACCGGCCCTAAATCAGAACTACACTGCATCTGAGCATCACAAGCCAAAAACACTATTTAATTAATTTTTAATATTCAAAACAAACTCACCCATCCATCAATTCATCCATGTCGCCATGTTTTATGTTGCTGAAAAATCACTTTGAAAAACACCCCCAAGCATTTCTGCTTGTGACCATCTTGAGTAAGGGCAGATGATCCATGTAGGATTTACTTCCTGTAATCCATCTTCCCTTAGTTCAGGCATGCAGGTGTTCTGATGAAAACTCCAACTCACCAAAATATCCAACCATGTCACTTCCGGTGACACTCCAGCAGCAGTAATTGGAGATTTCGATGAGTTGCCTATTATCACAGAACACCGGCAACGTATACACTACGGTACATGACGAGTTGGCTGTTTTGACAGAACACCGGGTAAGGAGAAAAAAAGTTGTTTTGGCCTTGGAGGCAGCCATGTAGTTGGTTAGTATCGGGCGGACTAACAATGTCTACTCATTATATGGTGTACCTTAGTGTATATGCTGCCGCTGTTCAGTGAAAAAAGGCAACTCATCAAAATCTCCAATTATTGGTGCTGCAGTCACCGGAAGTGACGGGGTTGAAGATTTTGGCAAGTTGGAGTTTTTGGCAGAACACAGGCAGGAGGGTGTGTTTAGCTGAGAAAGACCCTCCTCCCCTCCTGAAGACTTCTGGAATATATGACATCATTTGCATAGACCTGGAAACCAGGAAGTAACTGAAGAAATGGAAAAAAAAAGTTTAACCACTTCACGCAAATCGATGTACATGTACGTCGGTTGGGAGAAGTGGATTTATTATGATATAGCCGGCAGCTACATGCTATACCCTGGTACCTTTTTTCAGAGGGGGCATTCAGCTCTCTGGTGATAATGGCCGATCCTGCTTGTCAGCCACTCGGCTGTTATCCCAGGCAGCTCCTGTTGCCTTCCGCTGCTCTTCCCCGGTCTCCCGTCCCACCAGAAGACTGGAGCGTCCATCCGCATACTTGCCAACATTCCCGAATTTCCCAGGACATTACCAGAATTTAGACCTTTATGAAGAAGACCAGCTTGTGAAGCAAGTAAGAAACCAGAGGCGGAGCCCGGGTGGCAGTGAAAGCGGCTGCCGCATTGGGAGCTGTCCGGGCTCCGCCTCTTGGTTTTTCCTTGCTTCACCAGCTGGTCTTCTTCATAATGGCGGCAGAGACATTTAAGTGCCGGCCGCGGATGTAATCACCAGCAGTGGCGTTTCAGTGCATGCACCTCGGCGGGTCACAGATACAGTGAGTCAGACCCAGGGGAGATAGTGTCTCACTCTGTCACTCTGTCAGAGTGAGACACCAGATCTCCCCCTGGGGACATAGGGACCACCATCCTCCCCTGGGGACACAGGGACCACCATCCACCCCTGGGGACACAGGGACCACCATCCCCTTGTGGGGACACAGGGACCACCATCCCCCTGTGGAGACAAAGGGACCACCATCCCCCCCTGGGGACACAGTGACCACCATCCTCCACTGGGGACACAGGGACCACCATCCCCCCTGGGTACACAGGGACCAACATCCCCCCCTGGTGACACAGGGACCACCATCCCCCTGGGGACACAGGGACCACCATCCGCGCCACATTTTTCCCCTTTGGCTATAACACACCTACAAACGAATACCACTGACCCCTAATTATAATAAGATCCCTGCCTACTGCCAAAAAAGTGTCCTTATAAATTTTCTGACAATGTTGGCAGCTATGCATCCGGTGCATCCACCGGCTGCTAGGAGTCCTGATTGAAGCCGGAATTGGCTCTGATCGGGTCTCCTTTGTGAAATTCCGAAAACAATGTCACAACGTCACTTCCGGTTTACCTGGCTGCCAATGGCGCTGATTTAAAAAAATTCACAGTGTTCAGAATCACCAATTCTGAAAATCTCAATACTTTTAAGTGCAAAGGAGGGATTGGGGGTCTTTTAGACCCCCGATCCCTCCATAAAGAGTACCTGTCATTGACTATTACTGTCACAAGGGATGTTTACATTCCTCGTATCAGCAATAAAAGTGATCAGATTTTTTTTAAAGGAACAATGTTAAAAAAATTCATAAAAATACATAAATCTACATAAAAATAAATACGTTGTAAACGCCCCCGTCCTGTGCACTTGAAAGACCGCTGCGCAAATACCGTGTGACATAAAATATTGCAATGACCGCCGTTTTATTCTCCAGAGTCTTTCCTAAATATATATATATATATATATATATATATATATAATGTTTGGGGGTTCTAAGTAATTTTCTAGCAAAAAATTATGATTTTAACTTGTAAACAACAAGTATCAGAAATGGCTCCAGGGCTGAAGTAGTTAAAACAAGTAAATATGATATATTTCCTATCTATTTACTAATGCTAGCACTATAACGATTGAAAAATAGTCAATGTTGATTGAGAGATTGAAGTTCCACGTTAATTTCAGCCAATGTGCCCATGCACATTGTGGCATTTAGATTTTTCATTTTTGCTCCAAACCTGTGTTCAAAAAAGAATGTAATGGCATTCACATGTGTAAATGTGTGCACGTGGGGATATTTTAACCAATTGCTGACCGCACTATAGTCAAATAACGTCTACAGTGCAATTGGCTGGTTCTTGGAGGGTGTCTATTGATTCCTCCCAGAAGCCTGCCCCCCTGCGCGTTCTGTAATCAATGTGTCCTTCGGATGCAGCTGATCACAGATAGAGTTAAAGGGCCAAACACAGCGGCCCTTTGCCACGTGATCATCTGTGTCCAATCACAGCTGATCACAGTTTAAACAGACCTGCCAGTTCCTAGCAGTCTTCTCTTCACATGCTGTGACAGTGCCCTGATTATCAGTGTAGCCTCATAAGTGCCAATCAGTTCCCATCAGTGCTACCTATCAATGTCCATCAATGCCATCTATCAGTGCCCATCAGTGCCGCCTACCAGTGCTGTCTATCAGTGCCCATCAATGTTACCTATCAGTGCCCATCAGCGCTTCCTATCAGTGCAGCCTATCAGTGCCTCATATCAGTGCAGCCTCACCAGTGCCACCCCATCAGTGAAGTCTATTAGTGCCCATCAGTGCAGCATCACCAGTGCACATCAGTGAAGGAGAAAAATTACTCATGTGCAAAATTTTATAGCAGAAACTAAGAAAAACATTTTTTTTCAAAAAATAAAAATCCAGTGGTGATTAAATGCCAACAAAAAAAGCTCTATCTGTCTCAAAAAATGATAAAAATGTAATATGGGTATAGTGTTGCATGACCTAGCAATTGTCATTCAAAGTGTGACAGCACTGAAAGCTGAAAATTGGCCAGAGCAAGAAGGGGGTGAAAGTGCCCAGTAAGCATATGCTTAATACATCTGTGTGCATGAAGCCTAAAACAGACATTGCAGAAGGCAAATACGAATATTTGGACTGTTTTGTCTTGAATATTTTTTCATTTTAAAAGGCCAGGTCACAAAGCCGTAATATTTTATTTACAGGTGGGCTGAGTCAACCCTTGATGTCTTACATATCCTGGTTACTCCAACAGTAAGATCCAGGGGGATTCAAATGTGAAATATATTGTATGTATACTATGGGAATATTACCATTTTAATTGTTAATGAATGTGTTATATATTTTACTTGATAAAATTTAATAAAAAGATCTAAAACAATTGCCAGACTGCCAGACTGTGTAAATATTCATCTCCTCAGTGATATGTATAGGCCATGAAATGGAAGAAGGCAAAAACACAAAGTGTAATCCAGTAAAAGTATGGGTTTATTAATAAAACAGATGGGTACTTACAAAAGGAAGAAAAAGACATGATACTCTGCCCTCTGGCATGAATGATGATGTCAGCCTGCTAAGCTCCAACCAACGTGTTTCATCACTAAAAGACGTCAGGGGCTGGTGCATTACTTTGACTGGATTGATGATCCAGAGGGAAGGGTGGATATTTAACGACTAAGAGTTGTCACAGAACGATGCACGTTTTGGTGCTACATGGCAGTTGATCACACAATTTAAACGTGAGCACATTGGCTAGCTTTACAGTGCATTCTATTTGGACATACTACACTATATGTTGTTTTTTTACATTTTTTTTTTTGAGGGTCACCAGCGAGTATAGAAGGAAGTGGATTAATCTACAGAATTGTATTGCACTTGTGCTGTATTCTGATTCATGAATGAAAAGGTTCTCATTTAATTTGGTGCAGACCATTGTGAGAACATTTTGATTAACTTTTACATTTTCTGAGCGCTGGTTGTTGAATATGCAGTAATAGTATATATATTGCTGCTAGGGAGCAGAGGTAATCCAGCCGCTGGGGTTAAATTTTACTGCTTATGGGATTTTTTTTAGCCTTAGACCCCTTTCACACCAGGGCCGCCCGAGCGTTATCAGTAAAACACCGCCAATTTGCGGCGCTTTACCGCTGTTTATAGCAGCGCTTTGGCACCGCTATTCGGGCGGCAGCGGTGTGCTTTTAACCCCCCACAAGGGGTTAAACAGAGGTTAAAAGTGCCGGCATGTACCTACAGCTTGCTGTGCGTGCACAATTTCCTGGCCCCATCACTCTTAAATCCCATTCTGTGGAACAGCTTCTCACGGCCAGGAACATAGACAGGACACTATCTTCCATCTACCTCACACTCACCTGTGGGGGAGCAGAGAGGGCATTTCAGGCCTGGAGGCAAGACATTCCCAATCTAACAGAGGAGGATTGGACTGAGGGCCTTCATCAGTACATCCCCCTTATGATCTCCACTAGAGATACATTTTTGCAGCTAAAGTTTCTCCATAGGGTATACTATACACCACAGAGGCTCTCAGTTATCTACCCTAACAGGGACAAGGTGTGCCCAAGATGTCGAGGAGGGGTGGGTAACTTTATACACATGGTGTGGCTCTGCCCCTTGGTTCAGGATTTTTGGCAGGCGGTGGTTGCTGACATGGGCAGGATCAGTGGCGTGTCTCTCACTCTTGATCCCTTAATATTATTATTAGGGATAACTGATAATTTACCCACCAATACCCATAAAAAGCTTTTCATATTTTATAGGGCATATTATGCCAGGAAAACTATATTGCTTAAGTGGAATGCATCTGACCCTCCCACGGTGTCTGCCTGGAAAACGTTGGTGAATGGCACCTTGCCGATGTACAAACTGACTTACATGGGATGGAACTGTCCAAAAAAATTTGAAAAGGTTCTCCCCTCTCTGCCCCTTTTTTTCCTTCTCTTTTCTCCTTTTTCTCCCCCCCCCCCCCATCCCAAAGTAATTATCTATGTGAATTTATTTTCTGCCCCACTCCGGTGGAGAAAAAAGAATGGGGCCTTCATGAACCCTATAGTCTACTAGTTGTTGATTTATAGCCCTGATGCATTGTTTTGTTCTGCTTGGGTAAACTCTGTCTGTGGATATCTTGTTGTATCTGTATGGACTCGAAGCGAAAGCATTATAGTGTATAACGATGTGTTCTGTATCACCTGATCTTGCTGACACTCGTACATGTGCAACACTGCTTTTACTTCAACAAATAAATATTCCTTCTGTTTAAAAAAAGTGCTGGCTAGCGGCGCTCCCACAGCGCTTTTCAGCAGCTTCGGAAGCACTGCCCATTCATTTCAATGGGCAATAGGCAGGGGAGGTGGAGGAACGGTGAATACACCGCTCCTCCACCGCCCCAAAGATGCGACTTGCAGGACTTTTTTTCCCGTCCTGCAAGCGCACCGCTCCAGTGTGAAAGTACTCAAGCTTTCACACTGGGGTGGATGGGGGATAGTTTTTCAGGCGCTATTTTTAGCGCAAAATCACCTGAAATACATTCTGGTGTGAAAGGGGTCTAAGTGCGAAGATATTTTGGGAAAATAATCAATAACCATTATTTGCTGATTTAATCATTTTGATCAAATTGTACATCAGTCAGATGATAAACTCGAAGCATGTAAGGCCACCATTAGAAGAGAATGTTAAAGTTGTTCTTCTCCCTGTTTGAAATATTTAAAAATCAGCAGCTACAAAATACTGTAGCTGTTGACAGGGGCATAACGATAGGGGTTGCTGGGGCTGCGATTGCAACCGGGATCCATGCTCCAGGAGGCCCGTGTGCCTCCCTTGTACACCTGGATAGGAGGGATGGCGGGGGTGGCATTTAGAGGAACACATCTCCTCCATTATCCTCCTAATGCAGGAGATTGGTTCCTCTTTATGCTGCCCCCGCCACCCCTCCTATCCCCTCTACTTGTCTTCTGCTGTTTTGTTGAAATTGTAAGAGAAGATTACCAC
>BLSH010411801.1:4395606-4414589 GCA_018402905.1 Glandirana rugosa
AAGCAGCGGTATGTGAAATCTCTAATTTCTGCTATCTGTCCTCAGAGCAACAGCACAGACAGCAGTAGTAAAGTAATCTATCTCAGGATGCAGGATCAGGTCTTAAAATGGCTAAAATCTGTCCCTCACGCCGTCAGCTACCTTTCCCTATACTAACCCAAGGAGCATGTGACTGCAGCACTGTGACTCCAGCTTATAAAGAGGCTGGGTCACATGATGCACCGGCCAATCACAGCCATGCCATTAGTAGGCATGGCTGTGATGGCTTCTAAGGGCAAACCAGTGAAACGCTTGTTGATTGGCTGCCCTGCAGCTTCTCAACACGTGGAGTAAAATAGCAGAACCCCGGACCGAACCCGAACGATTTTTGAAATGTCCGGGTCCGGGTCCGTGCCACGGACACCCTAAAGTTCGGTACGGACCCGAACGTTACAGTCCGGGTTCGCTCAACACTAACCAGGATGCCTAGTGGAACAAAGAAGGTCATTGTACACCACATCAGGTGATACATGCCACATAAATGGCCAAATAAGAGCTTTGTGCCTGTGATCCTGTCTGACAAGAAGATTGTGGCCCAAAATTCTGCATGTATGACAAGATCTGAGCAATATTCTCAGTGGCTTTCACACATCAAATATCGCAGCAATTGTCAACTCCATGATCAGTTCTATTGCACAGCTTTTCAATTTAACCCATTCACGTCTAAGGGTAGAACATTTTGACTTTTTGCTTTTTTTTTCTACCTGAAACACACTGACACTAATTAAAAAAAATATCCTGCCCCCAAAAATACTGACCCTTACCTTTGACCCTGACCTTTGACCCTGACCTTGACCCAAACACTAACCATGGCGCTGACCTAAATCAAATCTTGATCTAGGTATTTGTCTGGGGTTTTTTTTTAATTTTTATTATTATTATAGGTTTTTTTTACCCACAGTTGTTTATTTTTTTCCTCTCTGCAAGTAGAGAGAGAGAGAGATGATGTATCTCTCTCCTCCATTCAGAGAGAGAAACAGGGGGCAGGCTTCACAGTGACTGATCACTATGATAGCCAATCAGAGGCTATTATCACAGCAATCAAGTGATCCAGAATTGGGAGCTCCAGGTCCCGATTGTTAGTACAGGGCCCGGGGCTCTAAGTGAGACCCTGGTTTCTGTTGTGGGAGCGCGCCGTGAGGCTCAGCGTAGTGGGGCCTCATATTTGCGTATGCTCGGTGCCAAAAGGGTTAAAAGCCACCGTCATTAACTAAAATATTGCTTGAAAATACAAGTTTCCCTTATTTTGCAGCCTACCGCCCTTAAAGTGCTTGTAAACACATGAAATATGAACAAAGCATATCCCTTTATAATGTGTGCTTGTCTCAATCCAAAGCACTGTCATTTATGTCTGCTGTCTCGTTCCCCTGCTATCTGCATGAGTCACTTTTCTGGCAAGTTTTCCTGACAACAAGAGAAAATAGGTGACGGGAGAGGGATCTCCAGCACTCTACCTGTAATTGACGGCCTCAGCTCTGTTCCTGTGTGCTGTGCGCAGGGGGTGGTGTTGCTCTCCTCCAATCGGCTCTACAAGTTCTCCTCAATGAGCTCTGCAGTGTGTAAATTCAGATTGCTGCCCCCTGTTTTCTGACAGTTCAGATAAGCTTTATAAATTCTGGATTTGAACTGATGTAGAGTACAGAAGACTGCAGATAAACAGGTGCAACTTATGTAGGAGAATTTATTTAATCTCTGTGTATCACCTGTGGCCAGTCACTTCACTGGGTACATGTAAGGGTTTACAATTTAAAAAAAAGAAAAGACTTACCTGACCTCCATTGTTTTTGCTGTACTCATCTAGGCAAGATCTCTGGACCTTCTCAAGGGTTCCTGAGAAAGTTACAGATCCTAATTCCCGCATCGTGCTGGAATGAGATTTGGGATCCTGAGTTTTCCCAAGATATGTTGGTGAGGTCCAATGACATTATCTGGGCCTACAGAAAAGCAGACGTAAACTGGGGTGTAAAGTAAATGTTTTTTGTTTTATATTTTTCATTAGGCAGGTGGGGGGCCTTTCTTGTGAAGTACACTATAAAGTGCATATACACTTTTAATGGACGAGTGGGTTCTGATATGCCCTTTATCCTTTCCCAAGGCAACCCACAGGCTTACTTCTTGTAAAATTGCCAAGAGTTTCAGTGAGTGGCCTTCATTGATTCAGCTGTGATAAAAAAATTTCTACACTCCACAAAAAACTTTTTTTTTATTTTTATTTTGGACAGTGTGGAAGAATTTAAATCTCTATTCATTTTTTCTTTCTGTTTAAGGTCTCATTGAAAAGATTTCCCCCTAGATGTCTTGATGACATGATCAGTAGGACATTAGACGTGGGAAACTCTAAAGCCTTGTACACACGGGACGACGATCGTATACAACAGGTCGTACGAACGACCCTTGTATGCAAAATCGATCGCTAGTACACGCAATTAGAACAGCCGACGTACGACGGTCGTACAACGGGAGTTGTATGAGCAAACTAGAAAACTTGGTAGTACCAACAAGCGGTCATACAACCGTTGTATTGTTCGTACAGAGAAGTTGGTCCAACAAGTTGTATTGTGCAAAACACGCATGCTCAGAAGTCAGGAACGGCCGGATGCTAATTACATGCACCTGAACGTTCTTTCTTTGGTCGTACGATCGTGTAGTGCAGTCAGTATGCTAGATACAACAGCCAACATACGATTTGAGACGATTGGTCGTACGATCGTTGTCCCGTGTGTACGAGGCTTTAGGCTGGGTTCACATAAGTGTGAATTGGATAAGGGTTTCCCCACATCCAATGTCTGGAAATTGTGACCGGCTCTCTATGGAGCCAACTCACACATCTCTGGAGCGGCTCCGGTGCAAATTGCACAGGATTCCTGTGTGTCTTCTGGTCAATTTCAGGTCCAAATTCAGCCAAAGCCCACTGGACCCCTGCTGTGAACCGTTCCGTCCCGCTCCGTCCCTCCGTGTGAACCCAGCCAGGAGGACACAGAATATAAGAGGCTGATGGGGTAACTACCTCATTCTGCTCTCATCTCGACATGGAATTCTCCAGTTATACTCTAGATCCTGCAATACTGTGTGGGTCATAAAGCTGATAACCCATATCTACTCCAAGATCCTTGTTCTGGGTATGCATGACATGATTCTTAATAACACCATTGAATTGTTTATCCTTCAGGTTGTAGCGCTGCTCTGATTATGTTGAAATGCCTTATTGCACCAAAGAAGATATCTACATTGACATGTACTTTTTATTTCTGTACTGAAAAATCTTTAAATAATACCTTATTCTTTAAAAAGTCTGACAGGGGCACTAGCATTTATGCAGTCTGCCAAAAAAAAAAAAAAAAAAAGAATATATGTATTTCTGTCTTCTTGTTGGAGATTTAATTGATGTTCCTCACCAGGAAATTAAATCTAGAGAAATATCCTCAACAAGGCCTCAGAGAGCAGTAAAAAGTGGCAAAGGTTCCCTTTGTCTACTATATCCAAAATTAAAAAAATTATGGTTGGAGATCCACTTTAAAGTGGATGTAAACCCGAAAAAAAATGTAATTAATAATTCTGCCTGGTAGAGTATAGCATGCCATATCATCTGTGCCCAGTCTTGCCACAAAGTGCCCAGTCTCACCAACTGTGAGTAATGAGCTTCTCTTTTTTCAGGAAGAGAAAGTTCGACTAACAGGGAAATACACAGTCGATCCGCCCCTTGCTCTGTGAGTGACAAGCAATTTGCTTATCTCCTTCACACAGCAGAGGAAGTTTTACACTCCCCCCTCCCTCCCTCCTCAATGTCTCAGTATAGAGGTGGGTGGGGAGGCTTGTGACATCACAACTCCACCCACTGATTTCAGAGTTTTACAGAGCTGCTAGTGCGTACAGGAAGGACATTTGAAAGGTAGGGATAGATACTGGAGGCTTGCATGTAAATATACTTTAATACTGTGTCATTAGTTTATATTGGGTGGGTGGTGGGTTTACATCCACTTTAACAGCCCTTACTTGACTTTGCCCTTAGGGTTATAACCTGATGGCAGAACTTCCTTTTCTATAGACTGCAATCCTATACAATTACTTTTCAAAAAAAAAAAAAAACATACTGTACAGTTAGAGGCAACATGCTGTTTGTAAAGTGCCCATAGCATAGGTGTGCACAACCTATTGCATTAGGGTGTGCACCCCAAAGCTGTGTATATATATATATATATATATATATATATACAGTAACTGTATGGCAATGGACAGTGTCACTAGAACATTGGACAATGTCAGTAGGGCAGATAACGGATTCAGGAGGGCAATGGACAATGTCAGTAAGGCAATGAATGGTGTCAGTAGGGCAGAGATTGGTGCCAGTAGTTTTATTTTTAATATTTTTTTATTATTACTTACCATTTTTAATTTTTTAGCCAATAATTTGTTATTATTATTTTTAATTTGCTTAGGAGACCTATTGGGAGGCTTTGGTGAAATATCAGGGATCTAAACAGAACCCTGATGTCTTACTTTTGAGACAGAGAATGGGACTGAGGACAGAGATTCCCCAGTTCCTTTCTCTGCAGCCAAGCAGCAGGAGGAATCTGTGCAGCACTGGGTGGTTAGGGTGTGCCCAGGCACACCTGGCACACCCTGTGCGCATGCCTATGGCCCATAGTAAAAAAAAAAAGCTGTATGCTTGCAGAGAGTCTTGTCACTCCTCTGATGAACATAAGTTCTTCTGTGGGATTTCCTGGTTTCCACAAAGCCAGACACGGGATTAAAATAGTGTTTTAAGAAACTGCAATTTGCAAGTGTTGTGATTTGGAGCTGCTCCCTCAAATAGTGATTCCCTAGGTAATAGCTGACAAGTATCCCATAGTGGATGTGGCCCTTAGATGGATAGGTAGAAGAGTGTATATAGACTGGACAAACAGGTATCTTTTATGTCAAGGATGATGAAAAGCCTAACTGTGCCCACTGTAAATACAATCATCAGAGCTGCTTTTTGAAGCACCGAATCGATCAATTGTCCTGCTGTGTTTTATTTTGATGAATGGATTGCACATAGCTTTACCGCTTTAAAATGCTGCTACTGACACCAAGAAATTTTGTTTCATATAAGCGCTTTATATAAGTGTTTTATATTTTTTATCCAGACTCTACTTGATAAAGACAGCAAATGATCAGGTTTATTAAAATGCTATCGAAGGTGCATAGTATATGGCCAGGCTAGGATTACACGTATTTCCTTTTGTCCTCCTCTCTGAGATCATGTAGCTATCAGTTTAGAGAGAAAGTTTGGTGCTGCGATATTTAGTAAAGTGGTTGTAAACTCTGTTACACCACTTTTACCTACAGGCAAGCCTATAATAAGGCTTACCTGTATACGCTTGCACCAACGTCATTGGCGCACGCACACTAAAGAAATCCCCGCTCGTGTGGGAGTGACGTCATGGCGGCTCCGGCCAATCACAGCCCGCGAACCCGGAAGAAGGTCACAGCGGTGTGCAGGGACTGCTGCAACAGCATCAATCTAAGATACGTATTTCATAATGTGCTAGTATGCGATGCATACTAGCTCATAATGCCTTTGTCTTACATGTTTTGTTTTTTTGAGTTTACAACCACTTTTAGGCTACTTTCACACTGAAACAGGCGCTATTTTTAGCACCGCAGCGCCTGAAAAAGATCTTCCCCCATTCTCCCCAGTGTAAAAGCCCGAAAAGAAAAGTCCTGCAAGCCGCATCTTTGGGGCGGTGCGGTGAGCGGTGTGTACACCACTCCTACATTGCCCCCTCCATTGAAAGCAATGGATGACGCTTCCGAATCGACTGTACACCGCCTCGGTCATGCCGTGTGGTGGCATTTTAACCCCCTGTTAACCCCTTCTTGGGGGATAAAAGCGTCCCGCCTGCATAGCGGCGCCGCAGCGGCAATTTACCGCTACTGGCCTTTAACCGGGCAAGTCTGCATTAATATATTATGTTTCTGTAAGACTCATCCACCTTACCAACCGTTCAGTGTCCTCCACCCCTCCCTGCCAATTCCTCCACTGGCTTCCACTCACCCAGCGAATAAAATTCAAAGTACTAACAATAATTTACAAAGCCGCCATTCACAATTCTGCCACCAGCTATATCACTAACCTAGTCTCAAAATACCAACCAAGCAGCTCTCTTCGATCCTCCCAAGACCTCCTGCTCTCTAGCTCCCTTGTCACCCCCTCCCATGCTCGCCTCCAGGATTTCTCCAGAGCTTCTCCCATCCTTTGGAACTCTCTACCCCAATCTGTCTGGCTGTCCCCTAATCTATCCATCTTTAGACAATCCCTGAAAACCTTTCTCTTTAAAGAAGCCTATCCTGCTTCTAACTAATACACTGTTTTACTTTCTCTATCAGCTCCTCCCCCACAGTTATTACCTTTTGTATCGATTGACCCTCCCTCTTAGATTGTAAGCTCTAACGAGCAGGGCCCTCTGTTTCCTCTTGTACCAAATTGTAATGTAACTGTAATGCCTGCCTTAATTTTGTTAAGTGCTGCGCAAACTGTTGGCGCTATATAAATCCTGTATAATAATAATAACAACAGTCAACATATTTATTTTAAACAATTGGATCTGGCCAGAGAGTGATTATTTTGATGCAATGGCCAGCTTAAACATGTATTGCAATGCATGTGAACTAAAAATCCCTGTTTTTGTGCAGAATATGTTAAAACTGAATTTTTCGTGTTAATATGTAATCACACCCCTCTAGCACCTGATGGGTTGGTTATATATTGTATAAGCTATTGATATTTGAACACAGCTCTATCTTATTTCTATAACTTGAAGTAAAGGTCCATACACATAAGTGGTCCATTTAGATCCTCCTGTCAGTGTTTCAGGCAGATCTGATCAGAAGCCTAATGGTTCTATGGGCAGGCGGATGTAAACTGATGTGTGTCTGTTTACATCCAATTACCTCTGAATCTGTCTAGGTCTGAAAAAAAGGAAAGTTTTGCATCCTTTTACATTTTTTCGGACCTAAACCTGGTGGATCAGAGGTAAAGGTATGTATACAGATGGACATCAGTTATATCTGCCTGCCCATAAACCTAACAATGGTCCATTTGCCCCCAGCCACAATCTGGAGGAAAAAAAATGAAAGAATAGTAATATCACAAGAGTGACAACAGTTCCATTGCGCTCTGATTCAGTAGGGCATCAGTTCAGAGAGGATAGCCATCTGAAAATAACCTAGAAGGTTAAAGAGTACAGTAAATGGAAGCTCCCTCTTACAGAGTTGTCGCCAGAAAATAGGTCCCCATTGGAAGATTTTTCCCTCAGTTACTGTTCCAGTGACGACTGTAACATTTATGGATTTCTCATTATCTTTTCCCCCAGAGATAATGGTCATCAAGACAGATTAATGATGACAAAAATAGTTCAAATGTAGAGTTGAGCAGACCACCTGGATGTTCGGGTTCAGTGGGTTCGGCCGAACTTCGCAAAAAAGTTCGAGTTCGGCCCCGAACTTGACCCGAACTTGACCCCGAACCCCATTGAAGTTTATGGTGACCCGAACTTTTGGGCACTAAAATGGCTCTAAAAAAGTCCTGGAAAGGGCTAGAGGGCTGCAAAAGGAAGCAAAATGGGAGTAAGAGTAGGACAAGTGCCCTGCAAACAAATGTGGATAGGGAAATAACTTAAAATCACATAAAAAAAAAAAAATGGAGGAGGAGGTGGATGTGGAGTAGGAGGTTGAGGAAGCAGTGACCGTGGCGGTGTAGGTGGTGGAAGTGGTGGTGGAGGAGAAGGAGGTAGCCAACACTGTTTTTTGTTTGTTCATTTGTTTTTTCTAATTGGGGTAGCCCCCAAAATATTGAGACATATTAAAAAAAAAAAAAGATCACTATCTGTAGACAAACCCAGAGATGTTCTAGCATGGGTTCACTTTTTCCATATAAAATGTACCATGGTTTATTTTTCATGTTTCTCCTGTTACAAATTCCAATAAAGAAGCGGAGTAGGAGGAGGAGGCAAAAGGAGGCAAAGAGAAATGCCCTGCAATCCTCGGTGACGGAAGGACATGCGCCAAACTGCTATCCGCCTCAGGCCCACCCGCCACTACATTTGGCCAGTGTGCAGTTAGCGAGATATAGCGTCCTTGCCCGTGCTTACTGGTCCACGTATCAGTGGTTATGTGGACCTTGCCACAGATGGCGTTGGGCAGTGCACACTTGATCTCATCCCCGACTTGTTTGTGCAGGGAAGGGATGGCTCGCCTGGAAAAGTAGTGGCGGCTGGGAACCACGTACTGTGGGACAGCCACCGCCATCAGGTTTTTAAAACTGTCCACCAGACAGAATGACAGCAATTCACAGCACTATTTATTATTCTTTTTTTTTAAACCAGCAATGTAGACGCACTTTTCAATTTTGTGCAAGAAATGCCCCGCTGGCCGCAAATGTAATATTTTGCACAAAAAAAAAAAAAATGTTTTATTTGTCTAACTGCAATGTAAAAGCAGTAAATGTTGCCAACTGAACTAACAGAACACGATTAAAGTAGTGTCCCTGACACACAAGCAGTAATGGCTGCAAACGCCCACCTAACAAACAGAAAAATTGCTTAGGTTTTATATGAGGCACTTTGCTTAGCAAACAAAATGAACTCTAGCAAACAAAAATTTCCTCTAGCACCTACCCATCAATAAATCACTGTTTTTAACAGATTTTCTAAAGCTAATCTGTCACTCACAGCAGCAGGATCCTCTCCCTACACTAATATGAGATGATGTGACATGCAGCACTATGTGACTCCAGCTTATATAGAGGCTGGGTCACATGATGCACTGGCCAGTCACAGCCATGCCATTAGTAGGCATGGCTGTGATGGCTTCTAAGGGCAAACGAGTGAAATGCTTGTTGATTGGCAGCCCTGCAGCTATTCAAGAGGCGCGAAAAAATACCCGAACCCCGAACCTGAACCCGGACTTTTTCTCAAATGTCCGGGTTCGGGGCACGGTACAAACCCAAACTTTACAGTTCGCTCAACTCTGTTCATATGTAGTCACCACCGCTCTAGAACCTGATAGGTTGGTTATATACTGTATAAGCTATTGAGATTTGAACACAGTTCCATCTTATTTCTATAACTTGAAGTAAAGGTCCATACACATACGTGGTCCATTTAGATCCTCCTGCCAGTGTTTCAGGCAGATCTGATTAGAAGCCTAATGGGTTTATGGGCAGGCGGATGTAAACTGATGTGTATCTACTTACATCCAATTTCCTCTGAATCTGTCTAGGTCTGAAAAAAAGGAAAGTTTTGCATCCTTTTACTTTTTTTTTAACCTAAACCTGGTGGATCAGATGTAAAGGTGTGTATACAGATGGACATCTGTTATATCTGCCTGCCCATAAACCTAACAATGGTCCATTTGCCCCCAGCCACAATCTGGAGGGAAAAAATGAAAGAATAGTAATATCACAAGAGTGACAACAGTACCATTGCGCTCTGATTCAGTAGGGCATCAGTTCAGAGAGGATAGCCATCTGGAAATAACCTAGAAGGTTAAAGAGTACAGTAAAAGGAGACCCCCTCTTACAGAGTTGTCACCAGAAAATGCATCCCCATTGGAAGATTTTCCCTCAGTTACTGTTCCAATGACAACTATAACATTTATGGATTTCTCATCATCTTCTGCCCCAGAGATAATGGTCATCAAGACAGATTAATGGTGACTAGTGTTGAGCGAACCCAAACTGTAACGTTCGGGTCCGTACCAAACTTTGGGATGTCCGGGACCCGGACCCGAACACGGACGTTTCAAAAAACGTTCGGGTTCGGGTTCTGGGTTCTGGTAGTTGATCACGCATGTTGAATAGCTGCAGGGCAGCCAATTAACAAAGCGTTTCACTGGTTTGCCCTTAGAAGCCATCACAGCCATGCCTACTAACGGCATGGCTGTGAATGGCCAGTGCATCATGTGACCCAGCCTCTATATGAGGCTGAAGTCACAGTGCTGCTACGTGTTTTGTGAGGGACAGATTGCAGACATTTTAACCTCTGATCCTGCATCCTGAGATTACTACTACTGTTGCTCTGAGGGACAGACTGCAGAAATTTGAGATTTCACATACTGCTGCTTTGAGTGACAGGTTGCAGATCAAACCCTTCATAACACAAAGATCGTTACGATCGTACACAACAATCAGATTGTGGGATCGTACACAACGATCAGATTGTGGGAGTAATTTGAGATTTTACATACTGCTGCTTTGAGCGATCTGACTGCACTAGGTAGAGGCTTCTGCTTAGAGGGACAGATTATTGTTCAAAAATCATCTCCTAGTTCTAAAGGGAGAGGTTATAGCTGCAGCTGTAAGTGACACATTATTGTTCAAAAATCATCTCCTAGTTTATTTGATTTTAATTTATTTTCCCTATCCCCATTTTTTTGTAGGGCACTTGCCCCACTCTTACCCCCATTTTACTTCCTTTTGCAGCCCTCTAGCACTTGCCAGGACTTTGTTACAGCCATTTTTGTGCCTAAAAGTTCGGGTCCCCATTGACTTCAATGGGGTTTGGGGTCCGGGATAACGTTCGGGCAACGTTCGGTGCCGAACCCGGACTTTTTCCCAAAGTTCGTTCGGACCCACAGAACCCAAACATCCAGGTGTTCACTCAACTCTAATGGTGACAAAAATAGTTCATATGTTTCCCCACTCTGTAGTGATGTTGAAGACACCACATGGGGGAAACAGTTTTGGGAACACGTAAAATTGTCAGATACCTTTAGCGGCATGGAATCAGACACGTGGCATAGTTTTAACACAAAAAAGTAAGCATACAGCATTTTGTTGTACAGGTTGCCTTAAGTTTTGTAAATATGTTATTTTACAATATGTAGGTTTATAAGGAATGGGCTTAAAAGCATTTTCAGGAAGACTGTGTGATCTCTTTGAATGATAGTAAACACCTGTAAGCGATACACTTAAGCCCTGTACACACGACCAAGTAGACATTGGCCAGTTAAAAAGAAACAGCCGACATTTGGCCCGTGTATATGTCTTCTGTCGAAAGAGCATGCTGAAAAACCACCGGCTGACCTGCTCCCTATCAGCATTATCAGCCAATGGCTAAGAGTGCTGGCACTGGCTGGAGTGTTCTCCCCCCTGTCAGAACACAACAGATCAGCAGCGGAGGTCACTGTACTAACATAACATTTTTAGTACAGCGGCTCCAACCAGAGCTGTCACTGAAATTTTTTTAGCGTGTACCAGACTTTACACAATGCTTAGCATGCATGTACATAACTTGGAAAAAATCTATTTGAAGCTAGGTCAGCTTTAATAGAGTCAGCGGCATGCAAAATGTGGTGTGGCTTTTCTCGAAGTGTAGGATTAAATGAGAGATTTTCACACTGTCATTTAACGTCTGCTATGCTATCATCCAAAGGATCTTATCCTAAAAAACATTGCATGTGTGACAGGATCTGAGCATTCCCTGTTGACTTCCACACTGTGGTGATGCCATGTTCATTGGCTTAGGAGTTGGCATGCTGTGATTTTCAATTAAAAAAGAGCACAAGCATGAAAACTGCTTGTGTGGCTTTGCCTTTGGCTAGGATCAGATGAGAACATTTCATTCTGGGAAATATTTAAATAAGAAATCGCTGTGTACAGGTTTCACATGGAGCTGATCTCTGCATAATCTCAGCATGGGAATTAGGAATTGCTTGGATCTTGTCAGTCAAATGGGCTGTAGTTTAGTAGTGTAGTTCTTTTTAAGTGGTTGTAAATGCAGAAGTTCATTTGCATCCTATGCAGTAAGGTAAAAATACCTTCCGCATGCAGCTTCACCTGCAGCCCCTCCTAAATACATACCTAAATTTGATCTTGATCCAGCGATATGCACAAGAGCCGAGGCTCCAGAGGCTCTCTCGCTCCTTATTGGCTCAGATGCAGCAGCCATTGGCTCCCGTTGCTGTCAGAGCCAGTGACAAGGGAGTGGGGCCGAGACTTACTCTGTCTCTCTTGTGGACATACAGGACAGGGCTCGGGAGCGAGCACGCACAAGTGCCCCCATAGCAAGTGGCTTGTTATATGGGTACTCGGCAGGGAGCCGGTGGAAGGCTCTTACTGATAAGATTGTGGATCAGTTATATAGGTTTCATCTCACTAAGGTTTCATGCTTACAGGCGCTTGGGTCGTGCAACTTAATTTTGGATGTATTTTCTTGCCTGTGACTCATAGGTGCTATGTACAGCAGCCAATAAAAAATGTGTGCCTGTAAGCGGGTTTATACCGGTACATGCATCCTGGGCCATACTTCCATATGCAGACACATGTTTATACCCACATACAGTCATTTATTTATTTGGCCAGCTATATACAGCACCTGTGGTTTCCAGGTTGGGAAAAATGCCTGAATTTCACATTGTATTGCTGCAGGTATCCAAGGGCACAAGGCCTTACCGTCACAGTTACAATGTTTTCATAAGACAGAAAGTAAGAAAAAATTACAACAGGGACACAGATGGTGAAAAAAAAGTCGACTGGGATCTTAGTCTTTCCCTACTCTACTAAAAAAGAAAAAAAAGAAAAAACAAGGTATCTTTTATTGTCTGTGCTGCTGTTGGAGATTTTCTAATACTTGTCTATAGAGAGGGAACAAAGCCTGAGATAGCAGCAAAACCTGGCATGGGATCTAATCCTTCCTCACCGTATCCAAAAACGTAAAATAATAAAATAATAATAATAAAACTGTCTGGACAAACACTTTTAAAAAGTTGTCAATTTCAGCTCAATAGTAGAAGCAGAAATATCTACCTCTGGCCAACTTTTGCCCCATCCTTCAAGAAGTTTTTGTACATCTGTCGCCCCTCCAGCTGAAATAGCTTTACCACCATAAGATGGGGTACTATAATAAATTGTTCCCTATTAGCAATTCTGATAGACACACCAGTGTCATTTCTTTATTTCCCTTCTTTTTAAGGAGATGGGAAAATCACGACTTTGCTCCAAAAAAAAAAATGTTGAGTCATGAAATAAGGGAGCTGAGAACATCTAACATCTGGTGTAGAACTAATTAAGGAAGGGAATTTTCACAGACAGAGCTGTTTATTTTATGGAATGTACCTCTTGTGGCTCTGGAGGGTTTTGTAGGTGGTAACTCAATTTACCTTGAAATGTAATGCAAGTTGAATGAGCAAATCAGCTGTTTACTGGGGTCTGTAGCTTGAATGGGAAGAGGATATTTGTCACGCTTTACAAACACAAGCCTGTTTCTCAGAGTTTACTTCTTTTATTTTAACACTTGAGAGGAAATACAGTACATCACATTGGGTCCTAGTACGAGAGAAGTTTAAAAGCTGGTGTTGCCCACAACTATCAAATTCTTTATTCAAATTTTCTAGTATGTAAAAAAAAAAAAGGAGAATATTGGAATGAGATGTGATGCATGTTAAATCGAATTAATTGAACTACATGTAAGTGATAATTAAAACAACTCCATTAAAAAGTTAGGTCCACCGACATTGAAATATAGGTGTTGCTAGAAGCTGTTGTGCTTACACAAAAAACACTCTACAGTATACAGGCGGTCCCCGGGTTACAAACAAGATAGGGACTGTAGGTTTGTTCATAAGTCGAATTTGTTTGTAAGTCGGAACAGGGACATTTTTTAAGTGTAGCTTCAGCCAAAACAAATATTTTTAAGCTTTTTGGATAGCATAGGGAAGGGCTAACACCCCTGTAATGTTTGTTTTGCTGTCTATGTTTCTGTTCAGAAGATTTCACCTCACTTCCTGTCCCAATGATAATTGGGTTTTGAAAATTTTGGGTTGTTGTGGAAACAATGATTGGCGATAAAGCATCAGTGGAGACACCTTTTTCCCATAATAACTCTTACAGGAGTGAATTTCCCTTCCTAGGGGGAGATTTCCTCTCACTTCCTGTTGTCTCCCTCCGTTTGTAAGTAGGAGTCGTTCATAAGTCGGATGTTCATAACTAGGGGACTGCCTGTACTAATATAATGGTAGTTGTTATTTTACCACCCCACCAAGAATAAAGCCACATCCATCTTTTGATTTTTTCCAATATCCACCTCCTTTATCCTCTTCCAAGGTGTTGATGGCGGAACGTCAAAGCTGAGAAGCTTTATTACCATAGTTCTGGAGTCCCTGTGGTAACTAGACAACAGGGTTGTTGTAATCTTTACTATGCTGGATTTCACCATATGGACAGCTTTTTCATCTAGGATCAACAGGTCTTCCTAAAGAATTTATATATATCACCATTGGGAATACCTGATTATCTAAAGGCAAAACCTTTTCTTAATTTGAATTGGCATTACGTAGGATAATACCCCTTTCTGATTTCTGTTTTAGAAGAAGTGGTGGTGGGATGACAGACACAAATTTTCACAGGTCATCAAGAGGTAGACCAAATCATTACTTGAGCCTGATCGCTTGTGTTCAGCGATTTGAGCACCAAACAAAAAATTTTCATTGTTCAACTGAAGAACAAAGGACAGCAAACTGATTTCGGGGGCCACTTATGTCCAAGTAAAATGGACTCAAGAATGCTCCTAAACAGACTGATAATATGAAGGATATTATAAACCACAGTCAGTGCAGGTATTAACAGCAGAACTGGCACTGTAAACACCAGCACTGACTGTGATTTGGTGCTCTTATTGACCAATACACTTGGTTACAGTTTTTTCTGTGTCCCTGCTAGATTGCCTGAGATTATTGCCTTGGCCATTGTCACTGGAACAGAGTTTGAGTTGAGATTTGAATACTGTGGTTGCGACCAGAACAGAGATTGAGAGAAAATCTTTTTTTTGCAAAACTCTCTTTATTTAAAGTTTTTAAGGCACATATTCAAAGTATAAACAACAAAACCAGTCAAGTAAAACTATTACTTGTGACTAGTACCATGTACTTATCATCATAATTGAGAAAACAGAAGGAATGGCATACATTTGCAAAGAACAGTCCATCCCAGGGGAACTGGGGGAATCCAACCAGCCAAAAAAAAAAGCAAAAAGTTGAAAATAGTCCAGTAAAAAGAGTCCAGTGCCATCCCTGGAGGTTGAAAAGGCAAGGAATCCAGAGGAGATGAGCATCCGAGGCAACAAAAATGTTCACAAAGTTCAAGTACTAGAAATTTCAGAATGAACAAAAGACAGAGTGAAACACGATGGTGGAGTTAACCCAACCTCCCCACACTTTATCAAACTTGGAAGGCACATCCTTATTAGAGTAAGCAGCTTTGTAGAAGGGCAGAGCCTTGTCTATCAGGACTTTGTAAGCTAAAAGAGTAGCTGCCGAAGCCTTCTTCCAGGACAAAAAGATGAGCTCCCTAGCATAATAAAGCAATAGCATGAGAAAATTATGAATGGCTATTGTGGACTCTAAAGTAACCACTAAGCTGAACATGAACTTTAATGGCATCCCAGTCTTAGTCTCTAGGGTTCAATATTGAGTTTTCCCACCCTTTGCAGCCATAACAGCTTCAACTCTTAAGGGTTCTCTTCAATGGAACTAAGGGGCCAAGTCCAACCCCTGAAAAACAACCCCACACCATAATCCCCCCTCCATCAAATGATTTGGACCAGTGCACAAAGCAAGGTCCATAAAGACATGGATGAGCGAGTTTGGGATGGAGGAACTTAACTGGCCTGCACAGATTCTTGACCTCATAGAACACCTTTGGGATGAATTAGAGCGCAGACTGTGAGTCAGAACTTCTCTCCGACATCCTGACCTCACAAATGTGCTTCTGGAACAATGGTGAAACATTCCCATACACACACACTCCTTAACCTTGAGGACAGCCTTCCCAGAAGAGTTGAAGCTGTTATAGCTACAAAAAGTGGGCCAACTCAATACTGAAGCCTACGGACTAAGACTGGGATGGCATTAAAGTTTATGTGGGTATAAAGGCAGGTGTCTCAATACTTTTGTTAATATAGTGCAGATTTCAACTCATCGAAGTACATCAACATCTTACAACTTCTGAATACCAAATCTGATCCATAAGAAATTATTTGGATAGTTGCATATGGGGAGATTTCAGGCCCCTATAAACCAAATGAGTTAGAGCTTCATAGGAGCCAATATCCACTGCTTCCAAAGACAGTGCCATGCTGTCAGAGTGGTTAGCCAACAATTAGTGAAAAAAGTTGACCAGCTAAAAAGTATAGAAGTATATAGAAGTTAGGGACTGCTAGTCCTCCTTCCTTCCAAGTCTGGTGCAGGACAGTGAGTTTAATCCTTGGTGTACCCCCAGGCAGAAAAAATCAACTATAAGCCTATTTATGTTCTTAAAAAAAGAAAATATTTCAGTGGGGACTCCTGACCTGCTGACAACTGTCTCAGTCGTCCCCCCCCCCCCCCCACTTTGGAGAAAGCTGGCCACGTCAGTTTTTTTGCATACAGCTAACGGGCTGAACGAAAAAAATACTAGCACGACATTCCACCCCATCAGGTCAGGACATTGAATTTGGATAGTGGCACCTGGCACTGTTAGAATACATTGATCAGCAGCTGCTCATTGAGGAAAATGTTGTAACATGTTCCTTTGATAGAAGTCGATCAAGCGATCAACTTTCATCAAGGGGGTGCTGTCACACGCTGATCGATATTTGGTCGGACCCTACTGAACTGGCCACATTTTGATTAGTTTATTGTCAACTTTGCTCTCACTTCCTGCTGTGTCATTGGAACACAAACATTCAAAGAAAATAACTGACAGATATATTTTCCTACTTTATTAAAAAATGTGGTTAAATATACTCTTTTTGCGAGATATGTGAGAATAAGGTCAGTGGGTGCTAGTACATGATTTGGGCTTCCTGATTTTGTGCATACAGGACCCAGGGCTCTTTATTTGATCCTTGAAAATGTTAGAATAAGTGGGGCTTATTACAGCCCAGCAATTTCAATTCCCATCAGCTCACAAAAGAGTTGACATGAAGAACAAAAAAAAAATCTAAATCAAAAAGTGTGGTTATTTTTCTGTTTGACTGTTAGTTCGTTTTTTATTTTCTCTTCAGCTATTCAGCTTCAGTTCGTTCAATTTCAAAGCTGTCATCATTACAAATCAAGTGCGTTTTCCTGTATCTTATTTTTGTATTTCATTTATGCTTCAATTGTCATGTTGAGTGCTTCTGATTAGTTTGCACAGTACTGCATTTACTTAAAAATGCAGTTTTTTTTCTATTCTGCACTGCTGGTATAGTCAATGTAATTATTTTCAAAGAAAGCATAACGTATTTTACCCTACTTTACATTCCATACAAAAGTCAGAATGCTCCACAGATGAAAGATTTTGAAAGTATAATTGTATTGGTTATTTTGTGACTTTACGTTTCGTGAGACATTCCTTTGGTCAGCATATCTGCTATTGTTGCACATATGTAATGAATCAATTGACAAAACTATGTCACAGCATTCTACCTGCAAGAGTGGAGATTGTTACTATAGAAACTACAATCAGGCTTAGGATAAAGTGGCTGTGTGTGCGTCGTCTGATTGGGAACTTGTTGGAAAAGCCCACAGCATTGCCCTTAGAACACCTCTGTCCAAACAACAAGAGCTATAAATATGAATGTACATCGTGAGCGTTGTTTAAAACCCCAAACTCCGGCTAAAACTTGTCCTTTCTCATTTCAGATTGAGTGGGTAGGCATGGGTTGCAAGCCTACATACCTGTAGAGGTGATTTTCTTTTCTCTTCATGCCGTTTCTAACACCCATCACCTGGAAACAATCATCTGGAATTGACTTGGCAATGCCAGAAATGTTGTCCTGTTGCCAGGTCAATACTGGAATATTTAAAAAGATCATCAGTATAATTTGTTGATATGGTGGAATCCTATGTGGGACAAATTGTCCTTGTCCCATGTTGCAAAGTGCTTTCTAACCATAGTTATAAGGTAACACCGGCCCCTTCTCCTCCTACCATGGCCAATCAAACAACAACTTTGAAGGAGATGGCTGATTTATATGTGTACAGGGCAGTGTTGCCAACCGTCAGTATTTTTACTGGCAGCCAGTACAAAATGTGCACTTTTCTCCTGCCAGTAAGAGGAAAAGGTTGCCAGAAAAAAATATGGCTGTGACGCTCTGCTTGGAACTGCGCATGTGAAGTTCAAGTCTGGAGCCAGGCAAGACCATCTGGGTGCCTGCTACGATGGGTTTGGGCGGTGCCAGTGGGGGACGGGCCTGGCGGAGCTGGTGTCGTGTGCAGGTCTGTAGGATGGGGGCAAGACAAGCCAGGAGCGGGACTGTCAGTGTTTTTTGGACTGGAGTGGACTGAAGGGATCACGTGTTGTGGAGAGAGACTGTCACTGTGACCCAGGAGGGACGTGTCGTGTCGGCGAGGTGTCCTCATCATCTGTGCTGCTGCACATTGCTGTCAGTGTCACTGTGCGAGTCAGTTTCATAAGTGTATGTGCTGCCCATTCTACAGGGTGGGCCATTTATATAGATACACCTTAAAAAAATGGGAATGGTTGGTGACATTAACTTCCTGTTTGTGGCACATTAGTATATGTGAGGGGGGAAACTTTTCAAGATGGGTGGTGACCATGGCGGCCATTTTGAAGTCGGCCCCGTCGTGTATGTGAATACTTTGACTGAGCGTGTCACTGTGACTGTCGTTACACGTCGTCGTGTCTACTACTCCTGTGGAGCGGCTGTGCTGTGCAGGGAGGACCCAGTGTCACTGTCAGAGAGAGGTGTTGTGCACTAGGGAAGTCAGGTGAGGTCAGGTTTTTTGTGACTGTCAGGGCGAGGACCGAACAGAACGGGGGTAGGATGTCTGGACGTGTGCTGTGGTCGAGGCGGTCCGGGCAGGGGGTGACCGTGGCGGGTTTGGGTAGCATCGTCCGTGGGTCTACCAGAACGGACCGAGGTCTGAACTTGAAGTGTACGCGTCAAGGTTCGTCTCGCAGTGTCGGTATAAAAAAAGACCGT